>JAXQQM020071370.1:0-81292 GCA_034641835.2 Pinus albicaulis | reverse complement strand
GTACAGTCTGAAGAACATGACATGATAAGAAGGATAAATCAGACTATACAGTTGTAGCAAACCAGAGAGGAAGTGTACAACAGAGCACAGCAAGTACAAGAAAACATCAAGAAGTTGTTTGATAACAGAAATAAGGAAAATGATTTTAACATTGGTGACAAAGTGCGAAAATGGGGCTCAAGGAGAGAAGATAAGGGAAAACATGGAAAGTTTGAAAATTTATGGAAAGGCCCATACCTCATTCATTCTGCCATAGGTAACAATGCATTCTTCCTTTAGGAGATGGATGGAACATAAATTTTTGGAGGTCCTGTCAATGGTAGGATGCTCAAACATTAATTTTGTTAAAATGTATGAGTTTAAAGCTTTGACCATTGTAAATAACATTGATTAAAGAAAAATATTAGAAACATGAACACAAAAAACAAAGAAAAAGAAGAAAAGAGGGAAGATGAAAAGAATAGGTATAACCCATACCAAAAAAGAAAAAAATTTCTGAAAGTGTGCAAGTCCAAATGCCACTACTTTAGAAAGAGAAAGTCTTGTTCAGTCATATAGCCTAATCATGATTGAATAAGTTTTAAATTTATGCTGATAGGTTAGTGAATGAAGATTTGACAAACTATGTAAACTTGGCTTATCAGTAGATTAGATTAGGAAAGAAGATGATGGTTCTAAAAATATCAAAACCTGAACCAAATAAAGAGAGGGATGCATAACAAATTTGAAATTATAAGCCCTCAAATTTTTGTCTTAAGTTTTCTACAAATAAAGTCTATGTGAAGCTTGTACGAAATGTCATAGCTCATAACAAATCAGACTGTCTAATCCTGATTTTGGGTTATGTTTTCAATTTTCTATTTTAGATTAGAAAACAAAAATCTGTCAAAAAGTTTAATCTTGACAGATAGTTAGAATAGGTAGAGAAATAATGAGTTCATCAGCTTAATATGAACTCTTGGATGATATAAGGGTAGAAGTAGACAGTTTCATGTTTTCAAAAGAAAAATTGATGTTAAAAGGTTTGAAAGTCTAAATGCAGCCAAATGAAGAAAAAATGATTGAAAAGTATGATGGGTAAGTAGAATTTTGGGTTGTAATTGATCATGTTATGTTTCAGATGCTGCAGATCACCTCTACAAAGCAGAAAATCATCAAGTTATAAAGGAGGACTGTCAAAATGCAAAAACAAAGGCACTAGTCTGCTTCTTTCAGAGATTTATTCTCTGAGGTTCTTGACACCTCCCTAGGAGCTGCCCTCCCCAAGTGGAGCCACTGTTAGCCATCAGTAATTTTTTTTAATATCAAAAGATGGCTAAGTAATGATCTTGGATTTCCAAAAAACAAGATTGATGAAAATATTGTGAGTTTTGGAAATCTCACTGCCTTCATTATCCTAAGCCTAACTTGTTCACTAAATTCCTTCACCTTTTCCTTCTCAAAGATTACCTTGCTGCTTCAAAAAGACTCATTCTGGGCTACTTTCCCCATTTTTCACCATCCCTCCATACTCCCTCCTCATTTACCCCTTCTTCCCTTCAAAACACTCATTTTTCCCTCTCCCTAAACACTCATAAACCCCTCCCTTATTCATCATTTTCCCTCTAAAAGGATTAAACAATGTAAAAATCCCTTTTTACATTGTTTAAAAATAACTTTAAACCTATCGGACCCCTAAAAACCTTATAAAACCCTATTTTTTATACTAAACCCGCCCTTTGTATGAATCAAGCCTTGATCCTCTCTAATCTTAAAGCCCCATCCCCCTCGCACTCACATGACCCTAACCCCGCCTAAGTCCTAAGCCCCTTTCCCTGTGCGAAATATGCCTCCGCCCAATTCATTATATAACCCCCACAAGACCTTATAAAGACCCCCCTTAAACCTTTGAAAATTAAAACATGGGCCCCGCCTTCCACTTGGCTCTGTTGCCCAACCACAGCGCAAAATCTATCCACGGGCTCCACCCTCCCAAACCTGTGCGCCGCTCCCCAAGTCTCTCCACACCATCGATCTCATCTCCCGAGATCCAACGGCCCAAACTTCATATCGCGCAGAAAATAGTGTCGGGTTTTAAAATCCTCAACCCACGTCAAATAGGTGATATTAGCCCTTCCATGCGTCGATCACCCTGTGGTATTTTCACCCTGGATACACAGCAATCACCCTGTGGTATCGCGCGCCCATCACCTGAAACCACAAACCACCCTCAACGTGTGCGATAAACCACTAGTGGTTTTCTGAAACCATTTTCTCCCTCCTCATGCCAAAATTCAAAGTTTCCCACCTCCGTTTGAATTATTATTGATTCCTCCTCTAGAACCATGCCCTCTGCTCCATTCCTCCCTCTGCAAACACCTCTTCGACCACCCTAAAACCCTGAAAATGCAGTCAATCCGATTCCACGGGTTTTAAGATTAACAGTTTGTTTTTGTGCAGGCTTTAATGGTGGAATGCAAGAAAATGCATTCCAATGGCCTAGAAAAGACAAATGAAGCCCCGAATGACGATCCAAGGGGTTTCAAACAAATATAAAGGAATAGAGGCAGAGGTTTAACCCTGACACCACTAGAATCATGATTATTGGTGGACATTCAACCTTCCAGCCATAAAGAAGACTGTTTCCCTGCACACAGGCAAAAAAACAAACAGAGAGTCAGTAAAGAAAGTGAAGAAAAAAATGATTAAGAGGGCTAATCCTAAATCAAAAGATAAACACAGAGGATTAGCTACATAAACAATGATTAAAGGATGAAAGCCAAGGGTTCAAAAAACAAAAGATAAATAAACAAACAATCATAAAGCAGAAACAGAGGATAAAGACATTAAATCAGATTATGAAGGTTAAAATTAGAGGTTAAGGGCCTAAAACAGAGTTCGATGATAAAAACAGAAACATATTAACCCAAAGTTGGCTTCGAATGTCTCAACAAAGAAGCATTTACTTCTCCAAAGACAAATCTGCCACCTACAGCATGTTTTCTCTCAAAAGGCATCAGGTAGTTTTACACAGTCAGAGATATTTTGGAAGCAGCTCAATATTTATTACAAAGTTATTACGAAGCCTTTAAAGTCAAATATTTCAACTAAATCAAATCAGAAGTTAAGACAACAGTTATTATTTCAGAGTAACTCTTTCAGATATTTTTGCCTTGGGCCTTGCATGGTCTCAAAGGTAAAAAATCATTAACTCTTTAATAAATAACCCTTAAACCCTATTTTCAGTTCCACCTCCTCATTTGCATATAAATATTACATAGGAGGTTCATTATCAATGTTGGTTTCTCAGTTAAATTTGGGATTGATGAGTTGCTGAGCTAGTTGAGGAATACTAAGTTGGATGAAGAAAGCTTTGAGCTATAAAGACCTATTGTACTAGAGTATGTAACTGGTTTGAACATCAATAATACAAGTACGTTCACAAGATCCTTGATCTATGTTAATGGTGAATTTTTCCTTCTCTATTATTTTTTTCCTTATGTTTTTCCATACTGCCCATTTTCTCTGATAAAAGAACAGAAAATTTAGAATAGGATTTGATGTAATAGCACCCTATTTCTGTCTACTTTCTCTATCTTTATTTTTAATTCTGCAAGGTCTAATTGGAGGATTCTTAATTGCCCTCTAGTTTTATCAAGCTCTTTTTTTAATAATGATTTAATAGAGTATAACCAAGGAAGTTTGGTGAATCCATGTTCATTGGTACGGCTTGAGAAGTTGTTTTAAGGAATGATTTCAATAGAGTGCAACTGGGGAAATTAGTGGCAAGTCCATGTTCTTTGAGTACAACTTGAGATATTTTTTTAAGATCTTATTTGAAGTATGCCTAGTAGAGTCTAAACCAGGGAACTCTATGGTATGCCCTGTCCTCTAGTCTGTCTTAAAAATTTGCTTTGATAGATCCCTAGAGAGTTAATCAAAAGCAGATTAGATTATTTATGTTTGATCTTAGCCTGCTCTCATTGTTATCTTATATGTTTTCTTTATATGAAAGTAGTTCTTGAATTACTGTATTGTTGTCTTAGAGGTCTTCTTATTAAAAAAATTTCCAAATAATTCTATGGTTTTCCCTGTCCTTTGGCTTGCTTCAAACAGTTACCTTAAAATGCTTTTCTTGTCTAAGTAAAGCTAGACGATTCTTAACTGACTAAAGCTTTGTTGCCTTCACAACATATTAACGTTTCATATCACAACCTAATATAAAGAGATCCATCTAATATAGTTAGCTTGCCCTATGAAAACCCTTGTAGAGTTGTTGAACAATTAAACCCTTTTATGACTCCATAGCCCAATGGATTAATGTTGTCTCATGGTCTATCCCTTCAGCTGAAACATTCTCTCAATCAAATCCAACCCTTGATATATAAAATTACCTTTCAATCAACCAAAACCAACAAGTTCTCAAAGCTTCATAACTAGCCTAATATCATAAACAAAACATAAAGATATATCATTTAAAGACACTTATATAGAGAGATCCCTCTCTGAATCCAGGAAGGCTAGATCCTAGGATTCCAAAGTGGTTCTGATGTGGCCCCTTGCAGCATTTTTTCTTTCCAATCTTGCAAATCACAGGGATACAATAGTATAGATAATATTGGAAAGCACTAAAAACTCATTTAGAATCTCAGGTTGGTCAAGTAACAAATCTCTGTATTGCTAAAATAGTCAATTTACAATAAGCTACAATTTTGCCAAAAATCTCTAACCCTTGACAAATTCGACTCTATGGCCTTTAATAGACTTGTTACATCATTATATGATCTTCCTCATGGATAGATTCATTGATTTTTTTCCTAATGAAACCTTGCATAGCCATAAAACATCAACTTAATGACAAAAAGACAGTTATCCTACTTGACAATCCTTTCCCTAATAGGACTCAAACTACTCATTATTTCCTTTAACAACCTTATCTTCTAAATAAATTACATTATCTGACAAGTATTCTTTCACATGTTTGAATTGAGATGATGGGATTCATCACTTTATGACCAATTAACTGACCCCCTCAAAACTAGGAAACAAAAGCCCTGTTTTTTAGGCAAAAGGTCTTCTTCTTCCATGAATTCTTTGGTTGCCAATATGTCTTCAATTCGTGGTCCTTGAGTGCTGAATAACTGATTTTCATGGTATTTAACACTTCAATAATCTCCATGTTTCCCAAAATTCTCCAAAACCTGCTAAAAAGGCTCAAATATAGTACGCTACGAAAGTAAGGTAGTTTTGTAGCGTACTTTCGTGGTGCTACAAAACATGCCATTTACCCTCAAATTTTTTTATTCTTTTCTTTAGCATAGTCTTCATAATAATTAAACATATCTCCCACAACAATTTCACCTCTTGGAAATAGTCAAAACTGGTTCAAAAAGTAAAAAAAACAGCTACAGTAGTTTCGTAGCATTTTGTTGTCCTTCAAGCCTAGGCACACTACGAAACTGCTGAAAAGTGTTGAAAATGCATATTTTTGTGTAATTTTGAAAAATGAATCCTGTAAGAGCCAAAATATTGTCTCTAACATGTCATTAGCCTTAAAAAAACACAAACAAACTCACCTTATGCTCCTTGAGGCATTTCTTTGTCATTTATAATTGGTTGAGTTATTGGCTCTTCAAGCACTATCATTTTAAGGCCTTTGTTCTGCAATTCATCATGGATTAATTCAAGTTGCTCCTGGAGGTCCTTAACCTAGTCTTTTAATCTCCTATTGGTGGCCTTCAGATGTGTGTTCATCCTCCTAACATGTTTGGCTTTGTTATATGGAATTATGGATTACGGATAAAACATTATTCCCTAGATGTGGTGCTCATCTAGAACAACATATTAAAGACTTTGCGACTACTTTTCCTAATAGTAAATAGACACACAGAACAGATCAAAGGACTTACTTAGAGTCCAAGCACTTCCTATTCTCCTTTTGTCGCTTTTGTTGTAGCTTCAAATCCGAGCTAGATCGCCAAAATATTTCCTGAAAGAATGAACACTAAACAACAAAATATAGAAATAATACAGATTTATATTCAAGTTATTTAGTTAAATCAATGAAAAATAAACCATATACATCAGATAAGAATTCATAATATGAAAGACATAAGCTTATACATATACATATGTTGGAAAGTAGCAACAATATTTATTAATGGATAGAAGGGGAGGTCACAACCCAGTGATTGATTTAGTGTCACCATCTCCAGCATCATCCCAGCCTCATCACAATGCACATCTCTCCAGTAGCATGTCACTCAAATCAATTCCTCAATTGAAATTCCACCATCATTTCTCTACTCAAATTATTCCTTCTCAAGCATTAGGATCTATGCTCAATTTATAGATGAGATGAAGGTAGTATTACAATAAATGACTTTATAATAATAGGCAAGACATGTTACCAATCTTAGAGATGTCAAATGGACACATGGATTCGAAGTTTGACAGATGTGAACTCTTCTAGAAGGCGCTGGCCAAGTGGAGATTCCAGAACAATGAGAATTTTTCTCCCAATGTGATCAACACAAATATAAGTGTCAGGAAGTGCTTTGCAAAGAACCCTTGAGTGGGGTTACCTGCATATGCAACGCACTTAGTCCCTTGAGAGGTAGCATTGGTGAGCTCTCATATGTTATAATATAAACTTAAAATCTTGGAAACCTTTGCAATGGAAGTCATGGATGATTTGTCTTGTTCTTTGTCATAGGGCATGTAGCAACTGAAATGATAGGGGATGGTAGACCCTATTCATTGGTTCTGGAGATGATGTCCAGTTAACCAGGTCATTGGGAATGATGCCCAAATTGACCTATAACAATTTCCCCCTAAAGCATGAAGTCAGAATAATAATAACAATATTTTGATTGAGATGCTTTACACTGTGATGGGCTGGAGATGAAGTGGAGTGGTGACCTGCATCAATCTTACAATACATTACATCATGATATATTTTCTTTGATCACGAATTTCCAAGGGAAGGAAATCCCATTCTCGAACTAAGAACTCCAAGAGTTCTATTTGTTGCCTCATCCCTGAAAACCAAAAGTACTTTAGCAGTCCACAATCTCTTAAGGCTCTTACTATGCCCAGATCATTTAGGGCAATCATATCTTGTTCTTCATGCTCTCTTTCCCTTTATGTAATCATCATTGTAATTCGATGAAAACCTGAAATATAACCATAAGAACCGTTAGATTCTATTCAATGCAAAAAATTGGGCAAATTTTGGGCATAATGCAAAAAACAAAAATGAAGATTGTGCCCAACACAGGCTTGAACAAGAGACAATGCGTTGCATATGAAGCTAGCCTTCGCTTTAGCTGCTCCACAACACACTTTTCGACATTCAAGGGTGTGTTGCCTTCTTTGGGAGCAGAATTTACCCTAGGGAATTATGGATTACGGATAAAACATTCTTCCCTAGATGTGGTGCTCATCTAGAATAATAGATTAAAGACTTTGCGACTACTTTTCCTAATAGTAAATAGACACACAAAACAGATCAAAGAACTTACTTGGAGTCCAAGCGCTTCCTATTATCCTTTTGTCGCTTTTGTTGTAGCTTCAAATCCAAGCTAGATATCCTAAAATATTTCATGCAAGAATGAACACTAAACAAAAAAAGATAGAAATAATATAGATGTATGTTCAAGTTATTTAGTTAAATCAATGAAACATAAACCATATACATCATATAAGAATTTATGATATGAAACACATGAGCTTATACAGATACATATGTGGGAAAGTAAGCAACAATATTTATTAATGAATAGAAGGGGAGGTTACAACCCGGTGATTGATTTAGTGTCACCATCTCCAACAACATCCTAGCCTCATCAAAATGTAAATATCTCCAGTAGCATGTCACTCAAATCAACTCCTCAATTGAAATTCCACCAGAATTTCTCTACTCAAATTATTCCTTCTCAAGCACTAGGATTTGTGCTCAATTTATATATGAGTTGAAGGTAGTTTTACAATCAATGACTTTCTAATAATAGGCAAGACATGTTCCCAATCTTAGAGATGTCAAATGGACACATGGATTCGAATTTTGACAGATGTGAACTCTTCTAGAAGGCACTTTCCAAGTGGAGATTCCGGAACAATGAGAATTTCACTCCCAATGTGACCAATGCACCTATGAGTGTCGGTAAGTGCTTTGCAAAGCACCGTTAAGTGGGGTTACTTGCATATGCAACGCACTTAGTCCCTTGAGAGGCAGCGTTGGTGAGCTCTCATATGTTATAATATAAACTTCAAATCTTGGAAACCTTTGCAATGGAAGTCATGGATGATTTGTCTTGTTCTTTGTCTTAGGGCATGTAGCAACTGAAATGATAGGGGATGATAAACCCTATTCATTGGTTCTGGAGATGATGTCTAGTTAACCAGGTCATTGGGAATGATGCCCAAATTGACCTATAACAATTGCCCCCTAAAGCATGAAGTCAAAATAATAATAAAAATATTTTGATTGAGATGCTTTACACTGTGATGGGCTGGAGATGAAGTGGAGTGGTGACCTACATCAATTTTAAAATACATTACATCATGATATATCCTCTTGATCATGAATTTCTAAGAGAAGGCATTCCCATGCTCAGCACATAAACAATATAATAACATGTACATAGTTCAGAAAGTCATCTACATTGGAATGTTTCCTAATACAGACATGCCTACATATATAGGCCCATGTTTGGATGATGATCTGTATGTAAGGTCACCGTACAGATGATGTGTACAACAATCCTGAAATTGCAGCCTGTATGGCTGAAACTAGATCCAGGGTCTTCTTATCTCGTTCACTCGATCATTTGGGTACAATTCT
Source organism: Pinus albicaulis (assembly GCA_034641835.2). Lineage (NCBI taxonomy): Eukaryota > Viridiplantae > Streptophyta > Pinopsida > Pinales > Pinaceae > Pinus > Pinus albicaulis. The sequence continues at coordinate 72,468 of JAXQQM020071370.1, read as the reverse complement.
AGCCATGCAAATATATGATTTGTAGTCAAACATGGTAATACATCATTTGATTATCAACCAATAATGTGAGCTATTAACAAACGTGAGAGAACCACCTTTGATGTCAATGGCCCTCATGGTACTGCAGTACATTTCGTAAGGTGTGAATAGATGATTTGATGTCGAATGCCAAACAAAATATTTCAGTCAAAATTCCGGAAGCGAGGATCTTATAGTTGTTGTAACAAGCCTCATGGTACTGGAATAGGATGTTTCTAAGTAAACTTCCTGGATAATGATTTTTCATCGACAGGAAGTCACCTTATTGCAAAACAGGGGTTACCAATTTCAGAGACAAAGGTATGACTGTCATGAGAATGAAGGTTTATGAGTATTGCATAAGGACGAGTATTCACTAGATGACTTCTCTTGAACATATCGGTGACATTGAGATGAGTTGGCAACATTGACCCAAAACCGAAGTGAAGGTATGATGAACCATAGGTATGAATGAACCGTTAATAATATTACCCAACCCAAACAGTCACTATGATGGAGTGAAGTGTCATGTTCAAGAGCGACCTGCTACGTAAAAATTTCTTCTCACTTTCCCAAATTTTCCCCGGTCATTTGTCGACCAGTACCTCTTTATTTTTTAACAAGCTTTAGGAGGATAACATATGCTTGATCTATAATTCAACCCTTCAGGCGAATAATGTATCACTATTTAATAATTTAACGAGTCTAGCAATGAATGAAACTTGATTCTTTCCATGATCGACAAGCCTATCGCTATTTTATGTTTTAACGAGCCTAAAAACAGTGATATCACGGTCCTTTTTCATATTTAGAGAGTTTTAAAAAGATGACAAAAGAAAAATCCATAAGTACTTTTTCATAAAGTTGTTGCTCAAATCCGAAAAAGTGTAAAATAATATCTGAGAGAACCTCTTTAGTCATGTTTGACCAAGGTATTCCTTTTTCGTAAATAATCTATCTTGGTACAAAAAAGGGTTAAACTTATACTCAGAAGATATCAATTCATTTACTTTTACGTGCTCGAAAAGGCAAGTGCTCGACAATATTTTCACATTATCGGAGTCTGAAAAGAGCTGAAAGAAGACTCCATTAGTTCCTTTTTCGTTGTTATCGAAGCTCGAAAAAGAGATAAAAGTGCACTTCAAGTCCTTTTTCATTTTTAACAAAGCTCGAAAAATAAGGATAAAAGTATGCTTTGTGGTCAAATCATTCTTGAAATAAATTTGCGTGACTAATATGTTCATCAGTTGTAAAACCTATTCAAAACAACATCAAATGGATTAAAAATACTTGTTTCATGATCAAAAATAAAATAAAACCATAGTCACAACAATAAATATGATTTGAAAATAATTAAATGACTATTAAAAATAGTTTTACTATTCATTTTTACCATTCACTAGTTACCATTTTCATTTTGGAGCTCTGAAACTGTTTTTGCCCCCGAAATTTAGCAGGTGATTGTGTGCAATTGGTAAGAATGTTTTGATTTCCCCCTGGAAGAGCACATGTCAAATGCCCCCTGCAAGAGAAAATGCGCCCCAAGCTTCGTTTCATTTAGATGAGTAGATTACTGGTTACTAATAGCTAGATGGAATGAAGGTTCATTATAGGGGAGGATTTGTTTCATTTTTTAACGAGCTTGACACAGGAAAATAACTATGCTCATGACCTGTTTCATTTTTTTAACGAGGTTGACACAATAAAAAGAACTATCCTCATGAATATGTTTCATTTTTTAATGAGGTTGACACAGTAAAAAGAAATATCCTCATAGGCACTTGTTTCATTTTTTAATGAGGTTGACATAGTAGAAAGAACTATCCTCAAGGGCACTTGTTTCATTTTTTAACGAGGTTGACACGAGAAAAAGGAATTATCCTCAAAACCTAATTCATTTTTTAATGAGGTTGACACAGTAAAAGAACCATCCTCATAAGCACTTGTTTCATTTTTTAATGAGGTTGACACAAGAAAAAAGAACTATCCTCATAGGTACTTGTTGGAATGGTGATGGAATTCTCCTAGGCTTAGGAGTTCTTGAAGGAGTAAGAGCATCCAACTCAAAACCACTAACAAACAAGAATGAGGACCAATCTCTGCCTAACCTTTGAAGTTCATCTAAAACCAATAACTTCAGTAAACCATGATGAAATAATGAAGTCTCACTCCCCTCAGACTTTGCTTGGACCTTATTTTCCATTTTTGAAAAACTTCTATGCAAATAGAAAGGTAGATCAAGGGAAATATTACCAGTAAAGTGCAGAAGTAGTTTGAAATGATATGAGTAGACTTTGTGGTATCTCCCTTCACAATTAAAGTATTTTTGGATGATGAGAAACAATTTTGAATAGTTTTCTTTTATGCAATTTTTTGGAATAGCATTGGCGAGATCCATTTTAGTATGCTCAGACTTCATGAACTCTTTGCACTGCTCCATGTTAAACTTGAAACCTTTGAACCAGTTCTCTTATCCCCTTGGAATTTCTGTAGTAGCTGCAATAACCTCTGGTGTGATGGAAAAATTGAGCATTCCCACTTTAGTGGTTGTTCCACTGAAATTCAAAGAAAAATCCTTGGACACCTGTGTATGACAGCCTTGTAATTTCTCACAAAACTGTAGGCAACCTGCCCTTTTGAAAGCTTCCACTACTGTTGGGTATTCATTGATCAAATTCATGTCTACAGGTTCATATCTCAGGCATTTGCCACCCTTGTTGGTCCTTCTTTTCTCTACCATGGTTTCTCTAATATTTGCACAACCTCGCTTGATGAATTTGCAGCCTTGCTTGATGATGTTCAAATTAAACCTTTGAAAAAACTAGCCAAAACTTTGGCTTAGTGAAATAGCTCTCCAGAGCTCAAATATTATGCAATGAGGAATGAGAAATTAGAATGACTGAATCAGGAAAGGATTTGAAGTTTTGATGTCTTCTCATGACTTAATAATGACTCATACATACCTAAACTGACCATGATGACTACAAACCTGAGTATGTACCTTGATTTTATCCCTTCATGACTTGAAAAGCATCTAACTTACCCTTTCCCAATGGTTTCTGACACCTAACAGCTAGAATAACAAGACAAATAGGAAATTACACTTTTGTAGTGTTTCTAATGTGATTTTGACTATTTTTGCTACGAAACTATCAGCGGTTTCATAGTGAAAAGTCACTTTTCACAGTGTATTTTGCTACGAAACTGTGGTTTCTTGGCTAAATTGGCACTTTCAGTACAAAAACCTTGGAAATTGAAATGATTCAGAAAATGATGAATGATGTGACATGAGGGAGTTTGAAAATGAGTGGGTTTAGACCTTAGGGTAAACTTAAACCATAAAAATTTAATATTTCCCTTGACCAAACTTAAAAATGAATCCTACAACCCTATTTTTGACATATGAACCTAATTAATCTTGTCAAAATGATGCTTCATTTTTTTTGGTGATAATAAGTTCCAAGTGGGTATTTAAAAACAAGTTGAATGAAGATGGACATGTAGTAAGAAAAAATTTCAAACTAGTATGCAAAGGATATGCACACTGTAGACAGTATTGGTTTTGAAGTAATTTTTTACCCTCTAGTTAGACTAAAATATATTAGGATGTTTTTTGCATTTTAAAGTCATATAAATTTTAAAGTATATAATATGGATGTCAAATTTTCTTTTCTAAGTGGTGAACTAGAGGAGGAAGTTTACATTGAACAACCAGAGGGATTTAAACTCTCTGAAGATGGAGTTAAGGTTTATAGACTAAAGAAAGTTTTTTATGGGTTAAAACAAGCCCCAATAGCTTGGTACACAAGTGTTATCTCAAAATCATACCCTAATAGGCTGCTAGTCAAGGAGACCCTGAGTAACTATTTCAAACCAAACTTTTAGTTGAGGCTTAGCCTCCTCAACCTGAGAGGGCTCTCTCAATAGGTTAATGATTTTCAAATATAGATCAGATGGCTAACTCTGTGAATAAAGTGAATAATTGGTTGTACTACTAATCAACAAACATCTATTGGGTAAATGGAGTCAAATGTGCTTTCACAAAACATAAAGATCAGTTTCATATGGAAGTCAGGGCATTTCAGGGTTTAGATGCATCAATAGAATAGTAGGACAGAGAATAAACACAATTCATGAACATATATAGGAAGTTAGAGCACCTTTAGTGAATTCTACGTAATATACTTTCATGCCACTACAAGTAATTTAAAGATAAATTTATAATGAGACAATCAAACATCCATAACCCTTTATGAATCTTGAGTGATGAAACAAAACTCTCTGTATTAAGATAAAAACACAGTTCTCTGATATCACAAAAAGTATGCTTGTTCAATGAAAATTCAAACCCTATGCAATTCGATTTCTTCCCTCTTATAGAGTGGTCATTACATCATTGGATTCCTTCCAAACATTTGAGAAGAAATTCGAATTTGACACCTATCAACTTCTAAACAAACTTCATTTACAAACTGACAGTTAAACTGTCTGTCTTACAGTCCTAATACAACTAGGACTAAAACACTATTTATTATATCTTAACAACCTTTAACAATCTTATCTAATCATTAAAAACTATGCTTGACAGCTAGACTTCGATCATGATGTTGTTCATCTTCTTGTTGTTAGACCCCATCAACCTGCTTCTTATCCATTCCTACAAAATAGGAGTATGTTTCCTGTATAATAGCTGAAAGCCTCATTTCTGTCTATTCGAACCAACTTCTGAAGAAATGGTGCTCAAAATATGTGGCAAATGTCTTATAATTTTCATTTTAATTCAACCTTCCAGCTGTGCAAATCCCAACCTCCAAAATGGTGCAAAAACTATCAATACTACTGCGCTACAAAACTGCTAAGTCTGTTGTTTTCGTAGCGCAAAATTTTCCTTTTAAAATCATGCTTCAAACCTCCATTTTTATCTGCCAAACCCCCTATATCTTCATTTATATTCTCCATATACCTCCCACCAACATCAAAGCTCAACACCAAACCCTTTTCACCTTTGAAAATTTGAAAAAATCTTTCAAACTGCATCCTACAGTAGTTTCGTAGCGCACTACGAAACTGCTGAGTCTTCACTTTTCACAGCTTCTTTCCAAAATTTTAGTTTTCAACCCTTTAATATTATATCTTCAGGTTTATATCAGCTTTCACAGCCCATAAACATCAACTTTAAACAGCTCCAAAAATGAGATATTACCACATAACCTCCAAAATTTGTTAAAGGATGACACTTATTGTTTGCACTTATTTTAGTTGTGGCTGATCTTCAAACTGTGCTAGATGTATTTCCAGGTCTTCTACTCTCCTCTTAAGCCTTCTATTTTTTCCCTTAGCTTGGTATTGACCATCCTAATGAATTTTTCTTCTTTGATTGCAGGTAGGGTCCATATCAAGAATCGAGCTTGACTATCAATTAATTCAGGGTTTGGATTTTTCTCCAACTCCCACAGTCCTTTCATCCTTTCAAAGTTTTCCCTTTCTTCTGCATGCACTCTCACCTTTTTCTTCAACTTATCAATCTCATTATTTTCCAATCTAAGTTTGTCTTTGACATCTTCATAGCTACTCTTTTCCTTTTGAATATTGAAAACCCTGATTCTATCTTCTTCAGGCATTGAGAATGATGTATTTGTGGTTTCTTAAAAAACATTAGCACTTTCACCTCCTATTTTATCTATCTCCATGTGTGACTGTTTCAACTTCTTAGAGTGCCTAGTTGAGGGTTTCTTAGGCTTAAAGATAAAATCTGCCACTTCATCCTGAAAATCTAACATTTTGGATGTCTTCAATTTCATTGATTTGCTACCACCTGTATCCAGTTTGATGAAGTTTGCTTGTACTAGGGGAGACTCTTCAATGTCAATAGCTTGAAGTATATCATCCAAATTACCTCTTGACCCCTCTGTAACTACAGTCTTACCCTTTTCCTTTAACCTTTGACTCCTAGTCAACCTCATTTGATCTGTTTTACTAGTTTACTACTCTAGAATTGTCTCCTTAACCAGATTTTTCTTCTTCTGTGCGGATTTAGGAGTATCTTGGATTTTCAATGTTGTTCCTATCATTGGTTCTTTAACTTATTTTCAAGGCTTGAGCTTAACAAATCTTCTTGACTTTGTTTCTACAGGGGTAGTAATATTTGATGGAGTTTTTTCCTTAGCTTGAGGACTAACACCTGTTCCTTCAATCCCAATTCTACTCTAAAAGAGGAATTCAGCCCAATCTCTGTTTGCTTTCTGCAACTCATGTAAGACTATTAACTTGACTAAGCCATGGTGAAATAATGAGGTTTCACATGACTCAACTTTCATTTGTACCTTATCAGACATCTTAACCAAACTTCTGAAAGGATAAAAAGGTAAATCTAGAGATATTATCCCTGTGAAATGAAGCAAGAGTTTAAAGTGATAGGTATACACCTTGTGGTATCTCCCTTCGTAGGTGAAGTACCTCTGAATATTGTAGAGCAGATTGGAAAATGTATCTTTAACATAACTTATTGGCACAGCCTTGTTCAAGTCAACCTCTGTAAACTCTGGATTTAGAAAGATTTTGCAGGGTACCATGTCAAACTTGAAGTTTTTAAACCACATGTCTTCTCCCCTCGGAATTTCTATAACTGCTGATATCACTTCAAGGGAAATTGGTAAATTGAGGAATCCAATATTTGAGTTTGATCCTGTGAAGTTTATGGCAAATTCCTTGGTGACTAGAGTGTGTCCTCCTTGAAGTTTTTCACAAAACCTCCAACAATCTACTTTCTTAAAGGCTTCTTCAACAGACTTGTCTTCTGTAAGGGATTCTACACCCTCAGGTTCTGTTCTTAGGCAATGACCAGACCTATGACTCCTTCTTTCTTCAACCATTTTCTTCTTGAAAACCTTGTATCTTCAGAAATCTGTGATAATCCCTCTGAACACCCTGTGTCTTCAGCAAATTAGCAAATTAGGAATCAGAGCTTCCTGTTGAATGAACTGGATCACATGGTAAATGACTTCAACCTCGCTTGATAACAATCTTGCTTCCACCAGCAATGAATTTCAAATTCACTTGATAGCAAGTTTTGAAAATACTGTTGAATGAGCAGCCTCGCTTGAATTTGTTTTAGTTCTACCTCACTTGAAATATAGTTTCATAGCCTCGCTTGAATTTGTTTTAGTGAACTCTGGTCTTTCACCACTAATTGCTTCTTCAAAACATAAGCATGCATGCAATATTGTCTTGCATGAGACAAATGAAGTCGAAAACGGCCAACTGTTTTCAAATTTGAAAAGACCAATGACAATCTAACCCCTAATCGATGAAAAATGACCCCTAATAATTATAATAAATGGTTGCATGCATCAATGAGAACTTGTGGATGACACCTAATGATGAAAAATTTAACTATATTTGACAAATGTGATAGCTCAAATGCAAAACTGAGAATCCCCGATTTCGTAGTGCATGAATTGAAAATTTGGGTTTTTGCACTACAAAATCACCAACGTTTTTGTAGCACAGAATCAAATTTTTACACTAAGCATGCTACGAAAACGTGGTTTTGTGGCTTATTCATCAAATCTTGAAAAAAAAAATTAAAAATGGGTTTCAAAACATGGCATAAAACAATGAAACAAGGTTGATGAACATTGTTTGGTGATGGAATGAGAACTTTGACCCATGAGCTAGACCTTTAAAAATATAAAAATGACTCTAACCCTATCTAGCATTATGACTTAGGAACAAGTGTAACTGACCAAGTTTCAGAAAATTTTTATAGTGATAACAACAAGTATGGAAAAACAATTATAACGACAAGTATTTAAACAAGGAACAATTGATAATAACCTTTACATTATATCTAATAATGAGAATTTTCTAATCATTGTTGTATATGTAGATGATATCATCTTTCAGAGTGATTTGGAAAAAATGAGTCAACAATTTATAGAAGAAACGCAGAAGGATTTTTAAATTCCCATGCTGGGAGAACTGTCATTTTTTCGTGCCTTATAAGTCTCTCAATTTGACAAAGGTATATTCATTTCTCAATCCAAATATTTAAAATAAATTTTGAAGAAATTTTGTATGGAATATTGCAAGCTCATTAGCACATCCATTGTCATTGCATGCAAATTTTGCAAGGATGATGAATCCCCTAATGTAAGCCATACTACTTATAAGTTAATGATTGGAATTCATTTATATTTAACAACATGAAGGCTTGATATAATGCATTTTGTAGGATTGGTTGTTATATTTCAGTCTAACCCCAAGAAGAGCTATATGAATGCAATCAAGGGAATCTTTATATATCCACAGGGAACAATTGATTATGGCCTATGGTATTCTATATGAAAATATTTCCATCTAATAAAATACACTGAAGAAAATTGGGTAGATAACATTGATGGTAGAAAGAGCAGAAGTGGTGCAACATTCTTTCTAGAAAATTGTCTAGTATCTTAGGTAAGAAAAAAAAAAATCTATTTCTTTGTCTACAACTGAAGTTGAGTATATATTAGGCTCTGCATGTTGTACTCATATCCATTGTGTGAAGAAACCACTCAAGGATATAAAGGTTCATTACGTACATCCTATTCCTATTATGTATCATAATAGTAGTGCAATTATCATTTCAAAGAATCTTGTTATGCATTCCAAAATGAAAAATATTCCAATTGAATATCATTTATTAAGAGATCAAGTTGTTGATTAGATGGTTAGGCTTGAATATGTTTCCACCAATGAAAAAATTTCAAATGTATTCACCAAACCTCTTCCTAGAGAGCCCTTTGAATATCTCAAATAGTGGATGGAAGTGATTTCCCCTCTCTCTCATTATTCCTGCATGTTTGGGTCTATAGAAAATTAATCAACTCATAAAACACTCATAAAAAATACCTGAGACATAGACCTAGCGGAAAAGGCCACAACCTTTTCCATAATCGTCACATATTCTTCATTATTAAACAAATGTTATAATAAAAATAAATAGATGAGGAAGTTGTCTCAAGATAGTGCGTCTATCTTGGACAACTTGGTTGAAAAAATATCTCAACCACACACTAATCTAGGAGCCAAGTTAGGTAGGCCTAAACTAACTCCTAATTAAGAGGAACTAACTTAATTTAGAAAATTAGGCATAAATTCATAATTTTCAATATTTAATTAATTCAATTAACTTTGGATTTATAATTTTTTATGAGAGTGAGGCTAACATTACCCCCCTCAATGATAAATCCAAAATAAGAACGAGGAACCATATTCCAAGTTCTCATGCTGAAATTGTTGATCCTCAAAAACACTGCTTGAAAAAACGCCAGAGTTGGATGCCGAAAAAACTTCAATCTGAAGAGACCATGAGTCAGTTGCATGTCTGATTCATCTCTGAATTTTTCTTGAATCCTCCATCACGTTCCAAGCTGCAAAAGGATACATCTGTCCTTTTTTTGCAATCATCATACGTTTTCCACTAACAAAATTGTGAAGATGCCCACTGGCAAATTTTCTTGTCCACTGACAAAATTTTTGAAGATGCACACTGGATAATTTGCTGATGATGATAGCCCAATGGATGATGATGTTGATGATGTTAAAAAAAACTCACTGTTGCTTTTGTTGATGTTGTCGAAAACTGATCATTGTTGATGCCCACTAGCTTCTTGGATGTTTGAACACCCATTGGCTACTCAAGATGCCCATTGGCTACTCAAGATGCCCACTAGATGCTTTTTTGATGTTGTCGATACTTTCAGTCTGACAACCACCGTAAATTTCATTAACATTTTCCCCCTCTTTTCAGCTGAAAGGAGAGACAATCCGCTACAAATTATTCCTGAACTTGCCCCTTCAGGTGTAGGAGTGTTACACTAATGTACTCCCCCGTTCAATTGTACGAGAGTACCATCTTCATTTGACTATCAGCTACAGTAGGTGTGATTGAATTTGGTTGTAAAACTTATACAAGATTTTGACTGTTGATGACCATTCCCAAGGATCAACCCATTCATAATTGATCTTCAATCTAGCTGGTTGGTTCTGGTTGCAAAATTTATCTGATGAATGACTATGCTCACCAAAATGGTGACAAGGATCGAGACCATAACAATGATCTTCAATATGACATGTTCTTTGACAATGTGATCATTTTGGTTTGACTACAACTTCAATTTGTGTGCATGTCGGTTTGTCTGCAACTTTTGTAGAATTTGTTGATGTGATTTGTTCAAGAAAGCCTGCACTGATGAACTTGATGGGCTTTGAATAATCTGGGATATGTAAGTTGTCGTCATCTTTGACATATACTAATCCTTGTCAATTTTTGTTACTTTGGATTTCTTCCCATGGCTTGATTATTGATTTGGAAGAAAGTTGAACTTGAAAAATTTTGACACTTGAATTTGTTTGGATAAATGGCTTAGAATCATATTTATCATTATGGTTCAAAGACTTAGAAGAATCGCTCTTCTCTTGCAACTCATTTCTTTGTAGTTGCGACTGCAGTTGAAGGAACTCAATTGTTTCATTTGTGTATTGTAGATGCCTTGAAATATCAGCAAGAGTTGCTTTTCTGATTTTCATGATTTGAAAATGGGTTGGATAACTTTTTATTCTTTTCAAGAACCTCCCACTCAGTTAAACAAATAAAAGATCTAGCTTATACTTGACTTGTGCGGAAATTTATACTTGAAACATGTGTAATTTTTTTTACTGTTTTTGTGCTTTAAGAAATTTTTTTTTTGCTGATATTAAACATGTGCAACATCCATATAATGCAGCAAATAAACATCAACACATAACAACAAATTTAATAAAGGATTTCACCCAAATATCGTGGGCTATGTCTCCTTGAGCCTTTTTCAACTGACTTGGCTCTTTGGGATTATGATGAAAAGATTATTTTACAAGTTAATAACTCAACTCCAATGGTTATTTGGGCTATACCATTGGGTTTGGAATACCATAATACCCTTTTCATGGTTGTCATCACTCTGAAAACATAACTAGGCTTCCTTTGAATTAACTTCATCTGTCGGTGCCCTTAATCTTCCCTTAGCTTCTCTTTGGCACAAACTCCCTAGAAGTCCTTTTATATACTTGAAACCTCACCTACTATCTCCACCACACATAAAACCTCCAAAATATACTGATAATTTTCTCAAAATGAGCACTGGCTCCCTAATATAGTCCTCCATCCACTGTTGGCCCTGGGCTGCTCAAAACTTCCATATGGGTTCTCGACCTCTAGAAGTCTCTAAATGACTCTTAAAATACCTTCATTGGATTCATAATGTCAAAAATAGTCATAATAGACTATTGGTTTGCTGAAATTGGCCTATGGCTGCTTCGGTTTCACCTCCAACACATGGTGGTACCCCTAGCTCTAGGGTCACTGAAAACTTATCTGAAGAATATCAACTTTCAAAAGTCCTCAAAAGATTCTGAAAACTCCATAAATGAATTCATAAGTATCAAAACAATCATAAATAGCTATTTTATTGCTGAGAATGGATATCGGTTGCTCTGGATAGGCCTCATTCTCTTGCTGGCACTAGATGGCCCTAGTGACCCCTGGAACTTCTCTGAAGCAACCCAGCCTTCAAAAATCCTATACAGGCTCTAAAAACCACACCATTAGTTCCATAATGTCTGAAACATCCAAAATTGACTATTGGATTACTAATAAAGGCCTCTAGCTGCCCTGGATAAGCTTCTTTGTGTTGCTGGCCCCTGGTGGCCCTAGTGGCCCCTAGAACTTCTCTGAAGCAAAAACCTACTCAAAAGTCCTTTGGTGGCTCCAAAAACCTCGCCAATGATTTTAGAATGTCTGAGATAGTCAAAATTGACTAATCACACTCTCAAAATGGACGAATCTAGCTCAAGATAGAGCCTAAACTGATTTTGCCCAGTTTCACCTAAAAAGCCTCCACTAAATGAGGAGAACTACACTTGTGTGCAGTTGGATTTGGAAAATTCCAAAAATTAAGTGGGCGGTCTAAATATCCATCAGTACCCAAACCGTAGTAATAAATATTTGGTTGGGATGTTGAGCACATGGCCCTAACCTTGTGATTAACAAATCGTAACATTCGGCGGGAACCATGGATAAATTGTGGGTTTACTCCTTTGAAACCAGAGTTTGCAGTCGGGTTTCGAAACCGTCTGCGAAACCGTTACATTAAATATTGTATGTGACCAATACGAATACCTGGAAACTGTGGACATTTTTGTTTTTGGCATGCCGGTGGTTAGCCCGTGGTTCCGAGGCCACTGCCATATGGGGAGGCCTCGGGGCTGGCCCCCTCCGACCCCCAAATCAGAATGTTGTCAATGTTAAATATAACCAAAGTTCTATATGCTTAAGAACCAACCAATATGGCAGGCGGTAAGGATTTGACTTAATATGCAGGAGGTCACGTGATCAATCCTCCAGAGTCCCAACAAAATTTTGCTGCACCATTCCTGGGCCTTTGATTGAATAAAATCCCAATGTACAATAAACTGTCAAATTATATCATGACACTTGCATTCAATTCGCCCTAAAGGAATATTCTGGGGAATATTTTGAGGAATATTCTAAGAATATTCCTTGGAATATTCTCTTTTTAAAATTTTCCAAACTCAGTCAAACTTGGTCAAAAGCCAAAAATTGCAGTTTACTAGACTTTTTCAAATCACGATAACTTCTTCATACGGTGTTGGTTTTTCGAACCGTTCACGACACCAAAATCAGGAAGACAAGATCTATTCGATCGCTTAGGTTCGACACACTTCTGAACACTTTGAAATTTGAGCTATCACTTAGGTCCTTGATCCAAATTTGATCATTGCACCATGTCTTCAGCACTTGATAGGATCAAATAGTGAAGAACTTGTAACAACTGGATGTGTTTCGCCATGTGAACTCGCTCGCTTGAATTCAGGCTCACTTGATTTGTTACTTGAATGACACGCTTTCTTGCGTTGTTGCTTGAATGGCACACTTGCTTGATTTGTTGCTTGAATGGCATGCTCGCTTGTACTGGCTCGCTTGCTTGCTTTCAACACTTGTTTGAGTTTTATAACTTGCTTTCTTGAACTCTTGAGCTCATGCTTGTTTGATTACGATCGCTTGCTTTGATATTTTGTTTGCTTGATCCACGCTCACTTGATGTTTTGAATTTATTCACTAGCACTTTGTACTTCCTGTTAGTGTCAGTCTAGTCATACTGCCATCAGTGATCAAAACTTCTCTTTTGCATCTGCATATTAGGTGTCTCATACCAAATAAATTTCACCATTCCGTTAGGTCATGGATTCATTGATGGTAGTAATTTTTATCAGTTGTCCCTCATGAGGTACTTGCTGATTTTCCTTTCTATGGTCTCTAGTCATTAGTCACTTTTATTCTCAAAATCATATCAATAGGTCATAGGATGGGTCTCATTAGTTTCTAGGGTCTCACCATGGTCAAATTAATGAGTCAAAACTCAATAAATATTAGCAAGGTCATGAGGAAGCCAATAAGCTCAAAGTCACAACACCTGGAAGATCAAAGAGACATTTTATTCATCTTGATGTAATTTTCACCTCAAAACCATGTTTTGAGCTGAAACGTAATATTTTTCCTTTATTATCATTCATTATGTTATTTTATATCATCATATGTAATAAGTCACAATTCAGAAGCTGTTATCTCCACAAAGTGATGTCCCTGCCTTCAGAAGAGTTTTCCATAGCATGTTCAGCACCAAATCATCCTCCAAGTAGATCCATCAGAAAGAGCCTGGAAAGAGCTTTCCAACGGTATACTACAATCTCAAAACTGACTTATGGATTGAAATTTATGCTTAAGTGAAGTAAAAGCCCTCTATATCCTAATCCTTCCCCTATTTCCCATTTTTTCCCTTTAACTTTATGTTTAAAGTTTTATATTTCTTTAATAAAAACCCCTTTTCCCCCTTTCTGATTTACAACATCGCATTATAAATGTATGCAATTGAATTATAAACCACTTCCCCTTTCCATTACCCCTAAACTTTAATATAAAGTTTATACATATATATTCCCCGCCATTCCAACCACTTCCCCACCATACGTTGGAACTTTATAATAAAACTTTATTATAAAGTTTTATATTATATATAACCCGCATTAAAATCACAATCACAAACCTTTTCCAATCGCAACATTTATTTGAATGCTCCGATCAATCCAATCGCAAACATCTCCGATGTGATTGATCGCATCGCAAGTTTTGCACCCCTCCTTTGATCGCAAGATCCTCCGATCGCGTCCTCCCTCTGATTGCTCCGATCCTTCGATCACGTCCTCCCTCCAATTGCTTCGATCCTCTGATCGCGTTTCGCCTCCAATTTATCGCAACATTCCCATCGCACTCCCGATCGCGCCCGCTCCCCCGATCGCATCGCGAATTCTGTTCTCCCGATGCGATTACCCCCGCTCCCCTCCGATATTGCAATTGCGATTGACCTGTCCATCCCACCACTTAAATCTTCTGCCCATTTATAATATAAGGGGCTTTCCCCTTTTTAAACTTGAAATTTATATTATTTTCGTTTTTACAAAGGTTATCCCCATTCCCCCTGTCCCAATCGCATCGGAGGTTTTATATGTACCACTCCACCCTACTCCCGATTCCAATCTCCGATTGCAATTCGTAATCCCCCAGGCCCACCATAATACATCCACTCGTTCATATATAAAAGGGTTTTTCCTTTGTTAACCTAAATCTTGGTCAATTTGATTATATACAAAGGGTTCTCCCTAATCGCATCGGAAATGTTGCTTCATATATATCACTCCGCCCATCTCCCGATTCCAATTTCCGATTGCGATTGTAATGCGTCTCTCGCCTCCGCTCTCCTCTGATCCTGATTGCAATTTCATTACTCCACTATATATTGTTTCCCCCTCCCAGCCCTTCTGATTCCGATTGCAATGCGGGTCCCGCCTCTTTTCCTCCACTCCTATCCATGTAAAAATTAATATTTCCCTTCACTAAGGTGTAATTTTGTATTTTATTGAAAAATTCAGTGTATTCAAAAGAAACAGTGGAAAGCAAAGGAAATAGTTGGCTGGCCGTGAGCTTAAGATAAAATAAAGATGGTTACAACAACAGCAAAATAGGAAATTTGTTCATCAGATTACCTATTTTCTTTCATACAGCCTAACAGTAAAATCTCCAAGTGGTCAAATGCAATGATGTCTCTTATTTTCAGGGGCAGATTGTTGTATTTCTTTACTATGATTGTATTTCAGTTCTTCAGCTATTAAAACAACTCCCTTTTCTTGTGGATCTATGTTCCCACATTCCAGCCTATTTAATGTAACTGTAAATCATTTGTAAAGGAGTCTGAGTCTGAAAGTCTGAATAGTCGGTAACTCAGAAAGTAGGGGAATAGTGTGGAAGAACATCTCCGCGCTACATTGTATAGTTTGACAGGAATTAATAAGAGATGCAGCTCTAATTTGTGGGATCCATGTGGTATGAGAGTTAGCATTTGTTTTCTCCTTTGTTTCATATGTGAATTGTTATGTGTTCCATCCATCCATAAACATTTCCTTTTGAATGCTTTCAAGATTGAAAGGTAGAATCCATTTTATATGCTCTGCCTTGGGAAATCATTCATACTCTGTATTTTTCTTTTGTTTGAAAAGGATCCATTTATTGTGCCTTTTTCAGCTCCGCACCAGTCTTTCCATCCCATCCCCATTAAATTTTAATTGCTAATTTTCCTGCCTATCTCGCCCCATGAAATACCCTGTGTCCTAATTTAATTCCGGTTTCAACTATCCCTTTATATCCCACACATCCCTGAAATTCATTCATTCATTCATTTTATTAAACCTTTTATCCCTATCATTTTACCTAGCCTAATATCGTATTTATATTGCACTTTATTGAATATTCTTTTACGGAGAGAGCCCTCTCCTGTCCTTGTAGGGCTAGCTACAAGGCTGAGCGTGGTTTAGTTGTTACCCTGATTTGCCTTTTGCAGCCTGGGGTCCAATTCAGGTGCTAACATCTTTGGCGACCATACTGGGGAAAAGTTCAAGATTGTTTGTTTGTTAGTGTTATTTGTTTTATAAACTACAGACGGAGCCTGAAGTCATGCCAGGTAGCCTTCGAACTGCACATTTATTTGCAAGTGCATAAGTAGATAAATGTTGCTTCAGTCAATCTCCAGTCTATTTTTATAAACATAACATCTGACTTGCAAGATTTTCCCCAGTACATCAAATAATTCCAGATTTTTGAAAGATGATGTCCAATTTTTGCTAGGCTGCAAAATAAGATTTTTGTAAAATAGACATTCGACCACACTGGCTTCAAGAAGATACACCAGGGCTAATCTAGATACAAATCCTCCCCTGTGCTTGAAAATCCAAATCTTATCCCAAGAATTGTTAGAAGACAAGAAGGATCATTAAGCCCCAGACCCGTTTTCAGGTCCTATACTTGGCCTAGTGAATGGTTTTTTGTAGAGGATCTTTCCTTTGACAAGAATTTTGAGCTTTATTTATTTAGGAATAAGTTTGAAAATGACATTGATGATACAGTTTTAGATCTTGATTTCCTTGTAGATATTGAAGTCCAAAGAGAAAATACCTCCATTGACGATTACTTTGAATTCTCCTTAGTCCATCACTGTAACTAATATCCCTGAGCCTTCAGAATCATCAGGAATAACATTTCCCCCTCCCAATTCATCAACATTCCCATCAGTCAATTCCCAATTATCATCTCCTCCATTAACACCTCCCTCAAATCCTACAAATCCTGTCAAAAATCCACCCAGAGTTATGGCTGCCAGGTATGCACCCCTGGTCTTACCCCAGGTCCTCAATGATATGCCGGTTGACTATCAAAGTAAAATTCCTATCTTTGATGCCACTCAAAGCATCACAGCTCAGCAACATGTTGATAAAATGAATGAATTTTTTGATTTGCATGAGGTAGAAGCAAAGAATGTAACGACAAGGCTGTTTGTTCAAAGTTTCGGAGGTGAAGTCAGAAAGTGGTTTTGAGCCCTACCACCAGGCACAATTCACACTTTACAGGAGTTGCACACTCAGGTCCTGGACCGGTGGGAGGTAAAAAAGAACCCACTTCAAATTCTGTCTGAATATGAGAACATTAAAAGAAATGTGGGTGAAACCGTGCAGGATTATTGTTTGAGATTCAATGTGGTATATAATGCTATTCCAACTAATTTGAAGCCTCCTGTGGGATTAGCATTGTTAAAATTTCCTGATGGATTTGATGCCGACATGGCATATCAGCTGCGTGAAAGAGATTTGTCTTCACTTGAATACATGCAGAAGATAGTGGTAAATGTTGAAGCTAATCTGCTGGCTAAAAGAGCACGAGCCAGAGCTCAGAAAAGAGTCACAATAAAAGAGGAGGCCTCTACTTCAGACAGTAAAATGGACACTCTGATCAGAACGGTGGAAAAAATGGTTGATAGGTTGACCATTGTAGATATACCTAAGCCTCAAATAAGAAATCTAAATTTTAGAGGGCAGTAGCTGCAATTCAGAATTAAACAGTGAGAGAAGAGAACGCAGGACCAATTTTTGCCACCACAGCAGCAGATTAAAACTCCATTGCAGCAGAACTATGTGCAAGGGACAGATTCAGATGACGATGATCCTGTGATTGAGGCTAATCACTTTTTCACGGCTGACGGTGCACCCATTTCCTTACAGAAGACGAAGAATACACAGTGGCGACTCTAGACATTCAAAAAGACCAAAATTTCATTTTGGCCAATGATACAGTACTGGAAGAGGACTCTGATGACTATCAAAGAGGGTATATGAATGCTCTGTTGGCTCAGCAAAGGTAGTACTCTTTAAGGAACAGAGAGGTTACAGTCAGCCCCATTCAAAAGAGAAAGGAACTCCAAATGAAAAACGATGCATATAAGAAAGGAAAGGAGCCGGCTGATCCTTCCTCTAGCAAAGCACCTGCAGTTGCTAACACAGCCAATGAGAAGAAACAACAAAACGCAGTAAAGGAGCCAACAGAGAAGAAAGGCCCGCCCATCAAAGAGGTAGAAAAACCTCCCTCCTTTAATCTAGAAAATGAAATCTCTAAATTAAAAGTGTCTATTCCCCTCACAGAGTTGGTGAAGAATAGTGTGTATATGTACAAAGTCTTGCAAATAGATTCCGTCTCCGATATGGTCAATGTAGAAGACAACTACCCTGAACTTATTTTCGGTCCAGCCACAGAAGAATATGAAGAAAATGAAGTCCCTCATTTTTACTTGAGTCTTAGAGTACATGATTTTATCCTGCATAATGCTATGTTGGACTCCGGGGCCTCACATAATTTGATGCCCAAAGCTGTCATGGAGAAGCTAGGCCTTGACATCACTCGTAAATATCATGACTTTTATTCCTTCGACTCAAGTAGGGTCCACTGTATTGGTTTAATTAAATATTTGGTAGTGTCTTTAGACCAGATTCCAGCAAAGAATGTCTTGATGGATGTAGTTGTTGCTGATGTCCCACCAAGGTTTGGAATGCTTCTATCTAGGTCTTGGGGTGAAAAACTTAAGGGAACCATGCAGCTTGACTTCTCTTATGCCACTGTCCCTGTATTTTGCCAGTGGAGGAAGTTATATAGGGAAAAGAAAATGAAATATATGTTTACCAGCAAATACAACCCTGTAAATCATCCCATCAATGCTGTCCATACAGACTTAGAGTCTTTTGTCTTGTATTCTGATGGTGGTTTAAATGATGAGAATGTTCAATTGGTAAAGTGGATGAAATACCTGAGATTTCAGAGAATTTCAGAGAGGTCCTCAAACAGGAAAAGGACAAAGCAACAAACACTTCTGAACCTCCTGCCTGCCAGCAGCAAAGGGACAATGAACAACCAAAAATAAGCCAAGGTAAATAAGAGAAAGAAACAAATTTCTAGCATCTTCAAGAAGAAGAAGAAGGCTTGTGGAGTATGGATTTTGATGGAGTTGTTGGTAAGGATGGAGCTGGCATTGGAATACGGATTAGGAGCCCTGTTTTTCAACCTAAGAAGGTTTCGAGCAATTTTAGAGTTTGTGCCTATAAGCTAGCTTTTGATTGCTCTAAGAATGAAGCAAAATATGAGGCTTTGATTGCAGGCCTCAAAATTTTGAAGAAGTTGAATGCAAAAAGGATTTCTGTATATGGCGACTCTGAATTGATAATAAAACAGGTGAAGGGAGAATATCAAGCAAAACATCCAAGATTGAGGGCATACAGAAATGCAGTCTTGGACATTTTGAAAATATTCCCAGAGTATACTTTGACAGCAGTGCCCAGGATGCAGAAAATTATTGTTGATTCTCTTGCTACTACTGCAAGTAATTTGAAGATTCCGATGAACTCCAGCAATAAGTTTTAAATCTATGTCAAACATAGGCCTATTGTTCTGGACAATTTAAGGTATTGGCAAGTATTTTGGGATGAAAATGAGATCAATGCATTTTTGCAGGGTGATGGAAAATTCAAAGATACTCCAATAGAGGGTGAGTATGAGGTTGATGATCAGGAGTTGGAAGCAAGCCATATGGACATATTGTAGTTAAAGGATAATGTAATTCCTAGAGGTCTCATACCTCTAGAGGAGCTTTTTGATCAGGATGATGTCGTAAAGAAACCAAGCTTGGTGCCCACAGAAAAAGGAGTTGAAGACGTGAATATTGGAACAGCTGATCAGCCCAAGTTTGTCAAATTATCAAAGGCATTATCCCCTGAGGTAAAGGAGAAGTATGTTAAATTAATTTCTGAATTTTCTACTGTATTTGCATGGGATTATTTAGATTTGAAAGTGTATGATAAGAACATAATTCAACATACAATTCCTATCAAGCTGGATCAGAAGCATTTCAGACAGAAGCTGAGAAGAATCAATCCAAAGCTGCTGCCATCAATTGAAAAGGAGGTAAACAGGTTGTACAAAGCAGGAATCATAGTTCCTATTATATTTTCTGATTGGATTTCGAATTTGGTCCTGGTGCGTAAAAAGACTAGAGAAATAAGACTGTGTATTGACTTTCGGAACTTGAATAAGGCATCCTTAAAGGATAATTACCCACTTCCGAAAATGGACCATATTTTGCAGAGAGTAGTTGGAGCATCTAGGATGTCACTACTTGATGGCTACTCAGGGTATAACCAGATCTTGGTGCATGAGAGAGACCAAGATAAAACTGCCTTCACAACACCCTGGGGAACCTTCCAATATGCTAAGATGCCCTTCGGATTGAAGAACGCTGGAGCTACCTTCTAGCGTGCAATGGACATTGCTTTTAAAAATGAAAAATATGTTTTCCTTGTTGTTTATTTGGATGATTTGACAGTGTTTTCAGGTTTAGATGATGAGCATTTGCACCATCTAAGAGTGTTTTTTCAGCGTTGCAGAAAGTTTGGGATTTCTCTCAATCCCAAAAAGAGCCTTTTTGCCATGGATGAGGGAAAATTTCTCGGGCATATCATCTCTAAAGATGGCATCCACATAGATCCAACCAGAGTGGAGGCAATTCAGCTCATAGATCTTCCACGGAACAAGAAAGAGGTTCAGGCCTTTAATGGTAAGATTATTTTTTTACGTAGATTTATACCTAATCTAGCTGAGCATTTGAGAGAAATGACCAATATGTTGAAGAAAGAAAGCACGGTTAAATGGAGTGAGGAAGCTATCAAGTCATTCAATCTGGTAAATTTTTCTTTGTCTAATGCCCCAGTTCTGATCAGTCCCGACTATACTCAAGATTTTATTATATTTTCGTTTGCATCTGATCATACTATTACTGTTGTTTTAATGCAAAAGAGAGATGAAGTAGAAAAGCCAATTGCCTTTTTCAATAGGACTATTAGAGATGTTGCTTTAAGATATAACATTATTGAAAATCAGGCATTGGCTCTTGTCAAGGCATTGAAATATTTAGGGTCTATATTCTACATTCACACACTATAGCGTATGTCCCTAACACAACAGTCAAGGATGTGCTCTTGCAAACTAATCCAGAAGGTCGAAGAGGCAAATGGATAGCAGCTATGTTAGAGTATGATATGGAGATCAAGCCTACTAATTTGATCAAAGGCCAAGGTTTTGCGAAATTGATGGCCCAATCAAATCAGCGTGCTTTAGATATAAACCTCATTTCAGTAATGTCGGAAGAGGAAGATGAAGGTTTGCTAGTTCCTATTTCAGATATTTTTCTGCAATCCCCTTGGTATTCAGATATTGTGTATGTTCTTCAGCATCTGTCACCTCCTCCAGGCATGTCTAAGAGTAAAGGTAGATCTTTGAAGCTTAAATCTGAAAAATATTTCATTTTGAACAGTGCTCTGTTTTGGAAGGATCCGGGAGGCATTTTGTTAAATTGCTTGGTTGAAGAAGAAGCTTAGAAGGTAATGCACGATTTCCATAAAGGTGATTGTGGTGGTCACATGTTTTGGAAAACTACAGCGAACAAGGTATTGAGAGCCGGTTGTTATTGGCCCACATTATTTTCTGATTTATATAAAACAGTGATGAATTGTCATGAATGTCAAATTTTCCAAGGGAAGAAGAAATTTCTTCCACTTCCTTTGAAACCTATTTCAGTGAACGCGCCCTTTCAGCAGTGGGGGCTCGATTTTATAGGATAAATACATCCCGCGTCCTCAGCACAACATCGATGGATATTGACTGGGACAGATTAATTTACGAAATGGATCGAGGCCATCCCTACCAGGCAAGTGACTGACACGGTAATTATTCAATTCCTGGAATCAAATATTTTATCCCGTTTTGGTTGCCCATGTAAAATTGTGACAGATAATGCAGCCACGTTCAGATCAAAGAAAATGATTGATTTCTGTGATAAATACAACATCATGTTGGGCCATTCAACATCATATTATCCACAAGGAAACGCCCTGGCAGAGTCATCCAACAAGTCGTTGATGAATATAATTAAGAAAATGTTGGAGGCAAACAAAAGAAATTGGCACTGGAAGCTTATCAACGCACTGTGGGCAGACAGAGTTAGCAGTAAAAAATCAATAGGTATGTCACCTTTTGAGCTGGTTTATGGTACTGATGCTATCTTTCCTACTTTTCTTACAGCTCCAGTTATGAGATTATTACAAGAATTTGGCAGCGAAGATGATGATAACCAGCGAAGGATCAACCAGATGATCCACCTTCAACAAACAAGAGAAGAAGTGTCACAGAAAGCGAGCCAGTTGTAGGACAAGATTAAAAAGATCTATGACAGGAAGAATAAAGCAGAAAAGTTTCAGTTGGATGATGTAGTGTTGAAATGGGATGCAAGAAATTAAGACAAAGGGAAGCATGGTGAATTTGACAACCTTTCGAAGGGACCATACAGAATTACAACATACAGGGGTCAGAATGCCTTCTTGCTTTCAAAAATGGATGGCCAGGATTTTCCTAGAGGAGCAGTAAATGGTAGGCTATTGAAGCACTACCATTGTTGAAGACATGGATCAGAATCTATCTCATCATCATTATATATACCATTTTATTTTTCTAAAAGAAAAGTTCAAAATGCACAATCATTCAAGTTTGGGCCTGAGGTGAAGGCTATAAAACTTAGATGATATGTGTATGGTTTGGTTTTATTTCAGTTTTCAGTCTTAGTCTAGAGTCAGAGTCAATTTGAATTTGTGTCAGTTTTCAACATTTTTGACTCCATGCCCAATGGATAGGGCTACTTGGTCTACGGTGTTCTTGGCACCTCCAAGGAGCTACCATTCCCATTGGAGCCAATGTTAGTGTCAGTCTAGTCATACTGCCATTAGTGATAAAAACTGCTCTTTTGCATCTGCATATTAGGTGTCTCATACCGAATAAATTTCACCATTCCGTTAGGTCATGGATTCATTGATGGTAGTAATTTTTATCAGTTGTCCCTCATGAGGTACTTTCTGATTTTCCTTTCTATGGTCTCTAGTCATTATTCACTTTTATTCTCAAAATCATATCAGCAGGTCATAGGATGGGTCTCATTAGTTTCTAGGGTCTCACCATGGTCAAATTAATGAGTCAAATGTCAATAAATATCAGCAAGGTCATGAGGAAGCCAATAAGCTTAAAGTCACAACACTTGGAAGATCAAAGAGACATTTTATTCATCTTGATGTAATTTTCACCTCAAAACCATGTTTTGAGGTGAAACGTAATATTTTTCCTTTATTATCATTCATTATGTAATTTTATATCATATGTAATAAGTCACAATTCAGAAGTTGTTATCTCCACAAAGTGATGTCCCTGCCTTCAGAAGAGTTTTCCGCTACATTTTTAGAGCCAAATCATCCTCCAAGTAGATCCATCAGAAAGAGCCTGGAAAGAGATTTCCAATGGTATACTACAATCTCAAAACTGACTTATGGATTGAAATTTATGCTTAAGTGAAGTAAAAGCCCTCTATGTCCTAATCCTTCCCCTATTTCCCATTTTTTCCCTTTAACTTTATGTTTAAAGTTTTATATTTCTTTAATAAAAACCCCTTTTTCCCCTTTCCGATTTACAACATTGCATTATAAATCATTTAACACATATGAGATTGAATTATAAACCACTTCCCCTTTCCATTACCCCTAAACTTTAATATAAAGTTTATACATATATATTCCCTGGCGTTTCCAACCACTTCCCCACCATACGTTGGAACTTTATAATAAAACTTTATTATAAAGTTTTATATTATATATAACCCGCACTACAATCGCAATCGTAAACCTTTTCCAATCGCAACATTTATTTGAATGCTCCGATCAATCCAATCACAAACATCTCGGAAGCGATTGATCGCATCGCAAGTTTTGCACCCCTCCTCTGATCGCAAGATCCTCCGATCGCGTCCTCCCTCCGATTGCTTCGATCCTCCAATCGTGTTTCCCCTCCAATTGATTGCAACATTCCCATCGCACTCCTGATCGTGCCCGTTCCCCTGATCGCATTGCAAATTCTGTTCTCCTGATGCGATTACCCCCGCTCCCCTTCGATATTGCGATTTTGATTGACCTGTCGGTCCCACCACTTAAACCTTCCGCCCATTTATAATATAAGGGGCTTTCCCCTTTGTAAACTCGAAATTTGTATTATTTGTCGTTTTTACAAAGGTTATCCCCATTCCCCCTATCCCAATCGCATCGGAGGTTTTATATGTACCACTCCACCCTACTCTCGATTCCAATCTCCGATTGCGATTCGTAAACCCCCGGGCCCACCATAATACATCCGCCCGTTCATATATAAAAGGGTTTTTCCTTTGTTAACCTGAATCTTGGTCAATTTGATTATATACAAAGGGTTCTCCCCAATCGCATCGGAAATGTTGTTTCATATATATCACTCCGCCCATCTCCCGATTCCGATTTCTGATTGTGATTGTAATGCAGCTCTCGCCTCCACTCTCCTATGATCCCGATTGTGATTTCATTACTCCACTGTATATTGTATTCCCCCTCCCACCCCTTCCGATTCTGATTGCGATGCGGTTCCCGCTTCTTTTCCTCCACTCCTATCCATGTAAAAATTAATATTTCCCTTCACTAAGGTGTAATTTCGTATTTTATTGAAAAAGTCAGTTTATTCAAAAGAAATAGTGGAAAGAAAAGGAAATAGTTGGCTGGCCGTGAGCTTAAAATAAAATAAAGATGGTTACAACAGCAGCAAAATAGGAAATTTGTTCATCAGATTACCTATTTTCTTTCATACAGCCTAACGGTAAAATCTCCAAGTGGTCAAATGCAATGATGTCTCTTATTTTCAGGGGCAGATTGTTGTATTTCTTTACTATGATTGTATTTAAGTTCTTCAGCTGTTAAAAAAACTCCCTTTTCTTTTGGATCTATGTTCCCACATTCCAGCCTATTTAATGTAATTGTAAATCATTTGTAAAGGAGTCTGAGTCTAAAAGTCTGAATAGTCGGTAACTCAGAAAGTAGGGGAATAGTGTGGAAGAACATCTCCGCACTACATTGTATAGTTTGACAGGAATTAATAAGAGATGCAGCTCTGATTTGTGGGATCCATGTGGTATGAGAGTTAGCATTTGTTTTCTCATTTGTTTCATATGTGAATTTTTATGTGTTCCATCCATCCATAAACATTTCCTTTTGAATGTTTTCAAGATAGAAAGGTAGAATCCATTTTATATGCTCTGCCTTGGGAAATCATTCATACTCTGTATTTTTCTTCTATTTGAAAAGGATCCATTTATTGTGCCCTTTTCAGCTCCACACCAGTCTTTCCATCCCATCCTCATTCAATTCTAATTGCTAATTTTCCTGCCTATCTTGCCCCATGAAATACCCTATGTCCTGAATTAATTCCCGGTTTCAACTATCCCTTTATATCCCACACATCCCTGAAATTCATTCATTCATTCATTTTATTAAACCTTTTATCCCTATCATTTTACCTAGCCTAATATCATATTTCTATTGCACTTTATTGAATATTCTTTTACGGAGAGAGCCCTCTCTTGTCCTTGTAGGGCTAGCTACAAGGATGAGCGTGGTTTAGTTGTTACCTTGATTTGCCTTTTGTAGCCTAGGGTCCAATTTAGGTGCTAACACTTCCTTGAATGTACTCATTCAATTGTGCTTATTTGGAAAAGGAAGGGTGTCGAACACTGTCGAAAATTCACCCAAGAGAAAAATGACAAGTTCAAATAATATAACTTGGTTGAAGACTTCTTTGACTTAATTGTCTTAGTTTTATCAACTTACCAATTCAAATTGGGTTGTTAGTTTCAACCGAGAATTCACCCGTACAATTCAACTCAGTTACAAAAATTTTTATCTGCAAGTGATACAAAAAGTGTTGTTGATGTCGTCTTGTCTTGGAATGATTGATTTTGTAGCATCTTTAACTTGGATTCTTTGATTGAATGATGTGGAATGTGGTTGTAGAAGACCTCTTTATCAACTTTATGATGTGTTGCACAAATGCATGTGATTGTTTGTGCTTGTGTACTTAAGCTTGATTACTTTTGTACTTAAGCTTGCTTATATGCATGAATTTGTTTAATTTGTTGTGTGCCATATTACAAAGAGTGTGTAAAAAAATGGACACAAGTCATGCACACACATTCACTACACATGGTGTACCTAAGATCCCCTTATTCAATTTTAGGCGATCTAGGACACAAGCACCAAAACATTATGTTTTATTAAGTATGGGGTACATCATCCTTCTATATTTACAACATCTTCATTGAAGCTTCTCAAGCACAAATTGTGAGAACTCCTTGTCTTCAAAAATGGGATGGACTGTTTCAATCTCTCTCAAAGTAAAATATTACTTTGGATTACAACAATAAGCTTCTACTTATCACTCCAGATTTACAAAAAAAACTCAATCCTAATCACTTCAAAAAGATTGATACTAATACCTCCACCAAAAACACTCTCCACAAATTTACAAAAAAAATTAAAATAAACTACTCCAAAAAACTACTCCCTTTGCCTTATTCGTCTTCAAAAATTCAATTTCAGCAAAACAATACATATCTCTCCATAAATAAAACTTCATGTTTGACCCTTTTGACTCCAAAAATTAAATTTAATATAAGTCACTTGTCTCTCCAAAATGCATTACAAAAATTACTTATTACTCCAAATATAAAGCATTTCAAAACTATAACCACACCTTATTTCTCCATTAATTCATTTTACTCTTTCAATTTTCATAAAAATTTAAACTTTAAGCATGCACACTCTATTTTTCACAACATAATGCTTGCATAGAATAAAATGGAATAAATAATAACACAACTCCATGCGTCAATCCACGATGGATCCTAACACTATCCACGACTCTCTCAGGATCGAATCTCTTTCCTCCGCTGATTTGGTAGACAACAACATTTGGAGAGCTACACTAAATCATAATCTCCTGCACTGATTCCATGTTTCAGGCGCATTTTAATTGCATATTTGACAAATCTAAGCGGTTTTCAAAAACTTCACGTCCTCTCCCAACAACAATAATTTTGACTATGCAATCTCTGTCATGTCTCCATGTCAGTTGATCTCACTGGTAGAATATATGCTCAACTAGCAGGTCAATATCCCATTGTTGCAAGATGGTCTGATTGCAACCGCTAGCTGGTCAACACCGTGTGAACGTTGAGGCACTTGATTAGATTCTCATTGCATTGATGTTGAGATAATCGCTCTTTACACGCAATAGTCATGAGTTTGTAGTAGCATTTCAACCTATCACATTTACTCCATAGTATCTAAAAATAATAAGAACTCAAGAGAAGAATTATCGTAATTATAATTGGATTAATGAAAACTGAAGGCTTCATAAATCATTCAAGGATCTCTTATGCCCGATATTTGTAGAGTCAATCGAGTATCACACAATTCTTTTTCATGACCATGCAGTCATCATGCACACTGGATCTTCGCACCTTCACTTTCTCACCGTGGTTCTACTATCATTGTTTAACAATTTTTTTTCCTCCTCGACACCTGTAAATCAACAATCTCCACCTTCAAGTGATCTAGGGATGGAGAAAATCAGTGAGCTCCCTGAGAATATTAATGAAATTCTATCGGCACCTAAAGTCATCTCGATCAATATATGATTGTAAATATCGACCATCTTGAAATTCTTTGTTGTGAACAATGTAAAACCTCTTTGAGTCTGCTGAAGTTGCGAAGTAAATGTGGACAAGGGGGATTGTGCACTAGATGCCTACTTAGCATAAAATTAATCTAGAAGAGATGGATGCCTAATTCTGCACCGATGGGCATCCTAAAAATTTGGATAGTTGTGAACGTACCCCATGATGTAGTGAGGCACATTGGATTCCCATAATGAGCATCGTCAAATTTTGCAGAGGGTGTCACAGTGTGAAGATGATGCTGAAAGTTCTTAGGATGAAGCTTTTAGCTATGGAAGTGGGCGATATTGATGGGAATTGTTTGAAGTACTTCCCTCAATATAAATAATATTCAAATTTGAATCTAGGCATGATTTTTGTGGAAGCAGGTTGGAGACTGATGTGAGTGGCCATAAAAGAGATAAAATTGTAGAGGCAAATTTTCCTGTAGATCTTGTGGAACATATATTATGAGGATTGTCCATTGATAATAGTCCTATTAAGGGAGAACGTCCAAGGCATATTGGTTTTAATGGATCTCAGGATTCAGGCTGCCTCCTCCCTTCATATGCAACCCTCACATTCGACCACAGTCTCAAGATGCGGGTTTTGTGCATCGATGACTTCAAGGGGTGACCAGACTTCCATCAAAACTTAAGTAATGACACCATTTCAAGTACAACACAAAGTCCATGAATTTAAAGTGATGTTTCTAGACTCAAGAAATATAAAGGGCATGCTAATGGTAATTCTTATTAAAATCTACAAATGACAAGATACGCAAATAAATTGTTGGTACTTATCTTGGCCATTGAAGCATGGGTATCACTTCCATGGGTCTTTCAATGCAGATATTTTTACAGTACTCCAGTGCTATATTCTCCCAAATTCTGTGCTCAAACCTCTTTCATTTGATTTGAAATAAATTTCCCCCTCAACTCACATTCCCAATCTTCTATTCCACACAACTACTCAGTCATGCCGAGACCAAACGCGCATCGATATTTGTCTTCATGTGCACCCCCGACATCGATCACACAGATTGATAACAAAACAACTCTATTCAAATACAGGCTACGAAACCTCAATCATCACAAGAAACAAGTGAACATGCCTCTCACCACACGCATCTCAGAATATGAACAGGCGATCTCCATCTTCGTCATAGCACTCAACCACACAACTCTCCTGTACTTCTCTCAAAATTTTCAATTGAACATGATCTAAAAATGGTTGTTAGTTTTGTTGTGCTAATATTAGTTTTAGATTTAAATAAACTTTGCTTTGGTTTTCTTATCCATTAAGATTTTATCCATGAACATGTGATTTTTTAATCATTAAAATTTGTGAAATTTAGTGTTTTTCATGGGGTCAAAAGAATAGAAACTAATAGCTGAAAAAAAGCAAATAAATACACAACAAGCACAAATAACAGAGCTCAATACATGTTTTTATGATGAATGAGTTCACCCCTCATGGGCTACATCTCCTTGGTCCACCTTCATAGTTTGGGCCTTTGTATTAGCTTCAAATGTGCAAAATGATTGTCTATAATCTCCTATTGCCTCTGCAACTTGCTCCAATGGATTCAAAACATCAAAATCTACCAGGAATGACTATTCTTGAGCTCATTTTGGTCGAAAATTGCATGAGTTATGACAGAAACAACTTTTCCTATATTTTCTCCTTCAAAACTAGAGTTTCGCGAGTTAAATTTCTAAATTTGGCAATTTCCGCCTGATTTGGAGCCTTCGTTATCTCCACCGCCGAACTAATCAGTCATTAGATTAGGATAAGTGCAATTTAATATATGATAAGAGAAATTTTAGTGACTTAAGTGCGTTTAGCACTGATTACATTTTAATGTGGTTTAATCACGATAATCCGCAAGTTTAACAATAATAAACATGGATTAGCACTTAAATATGATTTGAATTTCCCGCCAGTTTGTTTGTTTGGAGCTCTTGATTCATTGACGCTGGTCTCGTGGGAGGGGGTTGGCCCCCTTTGAACCCCCATTCACTAACAACATACTCTTTAACATGATGCGGAATGCCATATGGGTGAAGAGCCAAGGCATAGGAGAGGTGGTAGCACGCGAGGATGATGGGTGGTAAGTTTGGGGTTCGACCCACACCCCCGCTATATTTTTCTTCGCCAAATTTGATAGTTGTTCCGCCAGATTAACCCTCGCTACCCTGCCTATATAATGTCTCCATATTTGGTGTATGTCCACCGACGTTAATAGTTTTAGGACTTAGGCTTATAATATATATATATATATATATATTAAGCCTAATTCCTAAACCTATTAATGCCGGCAGACATACACCAAATATGGAGACATTCTACAGGTAGGGTAGCAGGGGTTAATCTGGTGGAACAACTATCAAAGTTGGCGGGCAATATCAAATTTCGCGGAGAAAAATATATTAGCGGGGGTGTGTATCTATATATATATCATGTCATTTAAATGCTTGGTATTACTATAATGTCCAAACTTAGTATAAACTTTCATGCCAACTTAAAATTCAACCTACCATGCCATGGGGGGCGGAGAGAGGGGTACGTGGAATGCCACATGGCCCTTCCCCATTGGCTCATAAAAAATTCCTCCATAATAAAATAATAAGCCATAAAACCAAATTTTCCAACTTAAGAATTGGAGGATAATTTTAACTTCCATGGAAAACCTTGGAAAATTTGAAGATGACACTTGTCACAGCGTCACTGCCTGAAACTGGAGAAAACCTTGTGAAGTTGACTGGACTTGCTACATCATCCATGTACATGTTCTACTTATTTTTTACCTATTTGTGAAAACTAACATCATACCACAATTCCCTCATACGAACTTGGAATTTGATGAAACTAGTTGTGTTGGCATCCTGGAGACAAGCTCCATCCAGGCGTTCAAGTTCGAAGCATTTCTGAGCACTTTCAATTTTGAGCTAAAAACTAAGCCTTAGATAAGTCCTCCCCACAAGAAGCCTTTTATACCCCAAAATATACTATCAATTGTTCAACAAGTGAGGGTACAATTCCCTCACTTTTCCAATCTCCAACCATTTTGCCTTTGAAGGATTTTGACCCTTGAGTCCCACTCTAAGGTATTCAACATTCCCTCTTCTTGAAGTTCTGATTCTTCTGCCAAGTATGAGATCTTGTTGAATTTCATCAAGATATTCTGGAAAGAAATCATCTATTGATGGTAGCTGAACATGCTCTCCTTTATCATCAATCAAAGGAGGCTCAAACAATCCCAAATTCTCAACATTAATGAAAGAATAAATTTGCATATAAGGAGGAAAATCTAGCTTGAATGAATTTGTACCAATCTTTTCTAGAATTTTAAATGGACCATAATGAATTGGTTTGATATTTTTACCTTCCCCTTGCAATATTTATTTTCTTATGTACAACCAAACTTCATCACCAACTTGGAATTTGTTATCAACCCGGTGTTTGTCATGCCTTGCCTTGTAGCTAACTTGACTCTTTTCAAGTTTCTTTTGTATGGTGTGATGTATCAACTGAATTTTCTCAATGAACTTCCTTGCCTTGTCTATGTCACTATGTCCATCTATAGCGACATATTTATCAAAGATGAAGTCCAATGGCAATCTTGGCAAATAACCATAACATGCCTCAAATGGTGATGTGTTTGTGGAAGAATGTTTTGCCCTGCTGTATGCATGTTGTATGTAGTGTAACTTATCATCCCACAACATGGGATGCTTCCTACAATAACCTATAAGAAGATGAATAACGGTCCTATTCACCACCTCTGTTTGACCATCTATTTTCAGATGAAATGTTGTACTCTTCTTCAACCTTGTGTCCATCATGTCCCATAATCTTGACCAAAAATTCCCAACAAATTAAGAATCTCGATCACTTACAATAGTAGGATGACCAAAATGGACCCAAACATTTTGAAAGAAAATATTATCGGTTTTTTCAGCTATAATGGTTTTCTTACATGACATCAAAATGCACATTTTGATGAACATATCTACCACAACATACAAATAATCATTACCTCTCCTTGACATAGGAAGACCACCTACAAAATCCATTGAGATACTCTCCCAAGGATGTGAAAAAAACGGAAGTGGAGTGTACAACCCAAGTGTTGGAACAGGGTCTCCTACAAAGCTGCATATCTAGTTCATTTTGTATATTTTTTATTATAATTAGTCTAGCGCAGGGGTCTTGGGGCAGGTCAAATCCCCTAATGCATTGTAAGCGGGTCAAGGGTAGACCAAGAGTCCACAAACCACGATTTACGGACCATTAGATGCATAGGCTAAAGTAGTATAAGTAGTTGAACCTTTTTTATTCGATAGGTAGGAATGAATAGAGATTGATGCTAAGTTCGAACTGTTAGATCTAGGATTGGGTTGTTGGGTTAGGACTCATTTGACTGTGTGCGTGGAGTTCCTCTGTCCTGCTGTGTACGAACCCTGTTGGTTGTGTGCGCAGGTGGGTTTTGGGGTATGTAAGAGGCTTTTGATAAGTAATATATGTGAAGCATTGTAGATATCTGATGTTGTTTGATCTATCTAGTTATGGTTAATGTGGATTTGGATCATATGTTGATTCTGTTACGAGCTGTGAACTATATGTGTTATGAGCTGCGAATTATCTGTGTTATGATAACTATATCTGTAATTTGATTAAGTCTATTGCAATTATATTGTTTTATGCTTATACTTGAATTTCCGCATGTGGATGTGAACCTGTTATTTAGATCTGGTAAAGTTTTCCTCTGATTAACCATTGAAAGTCCTGCGAACTACCTCTGACTGCATAGATCTGATAATTTCCGAACGGTTTGACTTACCTGCTCTCTCTCAGGGTGTGGAAACCTAGTTCCAACACCTTCCCATACTACTTTGGGTGAGACTTTGACCTGCACAAGTGGGTCACTACTGAAAGGGCCAGTAGTATAGGGGTTTTTTGGCAAACCTTAACCTCCGAACCTAGATCAGGACCCCTCGAGCCAACAAATGGTTCTGTTGCCGAGACTGAGAGAATTTTGAGAGTGATTGGGTGATGCCAAGGCCATATTGGAAACCTTAGAGGAAAGAAATTGATGAATGGTTTGAAAAGCAAGTTCAGGAATTCACAGTAAAAGAGAACCGCAGTAAGAAGTTAACCGCCGAAGAGTGGAAGAACTAGTATATTTTCACGGAAAGCTATGAGATCTTCTTTGTGAAAATTGTGATTGAGCTTCAGGAGTGGCTCGCAAACTTAGTTTAATTTTAGAAGTGCTGGAAAGACGAGTGGGTTACGCAGTGGACCCTCGAACGAATTCTGCAGCTAGAAAAGACTGATAACACCATCACTCGCACAGTAGACCATTGGGTGGACAATGTGTTAGGAGGATTTGTGACAAAATTTGCAATTAATCAATTTGTATCTTATTTGGAAGCAGAGAGGAGATTCTTTAAGGGGTTTCGGGGTAAGTTTTTGAAAAAATTTCCACTACTGATTAAAGTCTTTTTGTGCAAAAAAATCATTTTGTGTAGCCATACGCAATGAATGAGCTCTGACCAAAGCGAGGGCACTACACGTAGCGGTAAGTACTACAGAACTAACCAAGAAGGGTATCAATCTATTTACAGTCAAGTAAGAAATTTTGCTGCATTTGACCCTCCATCGACGCCCCCGTTGAACCCTCATAGGGGCAAAAACTCACCGCCACCACCACTAGAAGACGATATGGCTGGGCACTTAAAGCTACCTACCTTCAAGGGCGTGGGTGATGAATACATGGATCAATTCTGGTTTGTTGCAGGATTGGTGTGGACTACACAGAACGTAGTAAGTGACATGGTAAAACAGGCCTAGTTATCCCTTGCTTTTGAGGGAAGAGCTCTAGATTGGTATATGGGATACATTGGCCAGAATGTGAACAAAACTATCAATGAAATTAAGGCTGCGTTGAAACAGTAGTTCAAGAAACCTAAGTCCTATTCTCAGATAGTAAACGACTTGAAGGATATCAAACAAAAACCATCTGAATCCGTATGGGAAGCAAACCAACGATTGAGGAAAGCGATCAAGGAAGGGGGATTCCATTATGATGACAGGCAACACACAAAGTGGTTCATTTCTATTTTGCTACCACACTTGCGGGTACCTATGGGTCATCAAGACATTAACACTCAGGAGAAAGCATTGGAAGTTTCCATGATGCTAGAAGCTGCGCCAAGGGATGATACTCAGTTGGGCATCCAGCAAATATAGGGCTAGCTAGAAGCAATGCACATGGAGATCCAAAATCTGCGCAAGGAGTAAGGGGCAGAATCCAACACTGAAAGATGGTGCATACGGTGCTAGGTGAATGGCCACACTAAAGATAAATGTCTGTTTCTTGCGACCTACATACAGACTGGAGTGCCCAGTCTATTTCAGCCTAGGGAGGTTGCGGGATCGAGCAAGCCGGCGCTATGGTACGATGACTGCCGCGTTGCTAGGTTGCATGATACCAACCACTACTCCCGTCTTACCACTTATGGCCCAGAGGTTAAACAACAGTGGTGTAGGTTTTGTAGGTCTGGCAGCCACGACGAAAAAAGCTATTGCACATATGAGCTATTGACTGACCGGGGAAGCATATACAGGGTACAGTCAGATCCTGCATCACCTAGATCCCCCGCAGGTATGGGAGGATCCCCAGCCTGAGGCAGGGGTGGGGGCATGAAGGAAGTGTAGGCAGGGGTCGAGGCCAACTTATCTGCTATAATTGTGGAGAAATGGGTCATTTTGCGAGGGACTACACGAACCCAACTCGACAATACTATAGATATTGCAAACAGTTGTATCACGCGATCGAGGATTACTCGATTCTGCTAGAAAAAGTACAGGAAAAGTAGCGAAATCCTACACAAAATACACAGTGGGTAAAGGCGGAACCACGTGAAAGGGGACCAAGCGTTAATATAATCAAACGTAGCGGTCTGGCCACCAGAGGAATGATGGATAAAGCTGAGGCAAGACCTCTGATCTGTAACGCAACCCTTAAGCTAGAAGAGGTGTGCTTACCAAAATAAACCTCTATTTCACCTAGGGTAAACAATGCTCGAAGTGAGACATCAGCTCCTAACAGTGGGATCAGAGATGAGGTCAAACCATTCCTACAAGTGTGCATGAATCTGATACGCAATTAGCAGGCTGTAGAGAAACTCCAAGCCCTGCTTGACGGCTACACAGAGGAAACCAACCTCGTCACGCAGGTTAAAGATGTACACAAACTGTACAAACAAAAAAGATGCACTAGTCAGGAGATGCAGTTAACTGCACAAATTGGTAATTTCGAGATGGACCAAGTTATTCTTGACTCAGGGTCCGATGCAAATGTACTCCCTAAACAGACTTGGCAGCGAATGGGCGAACCTAAGCTTGAATGGTCCACTATCCAGCTGCGCATGACTAACCAATGGAAAATAGTACCACTTGGAAGATTATTGAAGGTGGTAGTAGATATCGCTAGAGTTAAAGTACGAGCTGAATTTGAAGTTATTCAAATTGTGGAAGATGCAGACCCCTACCCAGTGCTCTTGGGGTTGGATTGGGCCATCGACATGGATGGTATTATCAACCTAAAGAAGAGAAGCATGGTATTTGAGAACGAAGGGATACGAGTGATAGTCCCTTTAGACCCTGCAGAAGGAGAAAGGTATACAGAGATAGTGCGTAGTGACGAGGAGGTAGATCACCTCTACAAGATAACTATGCAGAATGAAGATTGGATCAACCCTATGGTGGATAGTATGCTCTGCTGGGAAAAGGATAGCGATTGTCTTTCTGACTCGAATGGGGAATTAGAGCACTGGAAAAACCATTTACGAGACATATCCACACTGCGATGTCTCAGAATTACAAGGGATTTATGATTTATATCTTCTGAGGTAAGAGATCTGACCTACTTTGATGGTTCTGGTAATATTAAGGAATTTTTATGAGCATTCGAAGTGGTGGTTCCTTGGGAACGAAGGCTTTGGGCCCTTAAGATAGTCCTATGCGGCACACCTATGCAATGGTGGGAGATGCATGAGGAGGTGTTCTAGGATTGGGAGGAGTGTCGGGATATGATGATCCTACGATTTAAGGCCCCATCTGACATGTGAATTAAGACGTTCCTTGGGTCGGAAGACCACGCGAATATCTGTCTGCTTGGTTAGAACAATGGTGTAATAGGCCTACCAAAGAAAGGGCTCACATGTTTATTCATGCCCTGGGACCATTTCCCACTGCATGGTACTTAGATGCGGAGCTCCATCAGTGCACCCGCCACTGGGAAACATTGAAGGATGAATTTCTAGGAACATTTGGGTTAGTAGGTAGGACAGAGGCGCTTGACACAGTTCTATGAGACGTTGACAATGTAGCATGGGGCGGATCGCACCTATATATCACACCTAAAGCACCCAAGTGGGAAACATGGGTACCAAGCATGGTCAACTGCCACAGCCTATCACCAAAATAAGGCAAGGATGATCCACAACATGTGTCAGAATCAGAATTAGACAGGATGCGCGTAGATACTAGGCCACTCAGGCTGCGAATAGGCAGCTTTGAGACACACCCCACATTGGACAAGAGTGGGGTTGCGGACACATGAGGCCGAGTTCTCAGAAATCTGGCAACTTCTACGACAAAGGAATAGTTGCGTTCAATTCTCAACCATGTAGGGTATTACCGGAAGTTCGTTTGGAGGTATGCACTAGTCACAGCACATATGAAAGACTTGTTTACAAAGGAGGCATGGTTCTGCTAGGATGACATAGGTAAGGCATACATGTATTTGGTTCTAAAGTACCTAGGGATCAAGCCTGTGGTGGGGGAGGATGAAAATGAGGTGTAGGTGATTGCCTCAAATGTAGCAAGTGTGCCAAATGCATAAGAGGTGTGAAAACTAGCCATTGGCATAATAACATTTGGTAAAAAGCAGAAGTTACCGTTGAAAGGAGCAGCCCACTGGCATTTAATGAGGAAAATCTTGGGGATTTTTTACTATTTACCTGATGGTAAGTTCTAGGTGAAGTATACCCTACCATTGGACAACCACAAACACTATAAAAAGAATGGGATAGCTCGGATAAGGGTTCCATCTCACTTGCATAGTTTGTACTTATCATTCCTGTCTCAAAGAAACTTGAGTTGTAAGAGTCTTTGGGTCCGCACTATTTCATTCATGTATGATCAACCTCCTCCTTATGACAGTAGCCACCCAGAATCAGAATTCATTTCCGCACTATAATGACGGCCACTAACACTACTAAACCCTCACTGCCTGCAGGCCCAGAAAGTGAGGAAGTAATGGAGATTGGGTCTGAGGATGAAGAAGTGCCCTCGACACCAGTCACAAGGAAGGGAAAAGCAGCAACGTAAGGGTCAAGGAAGCCCCCAAAAGATGTGAAATGGGCTACGGGGAAGCCTAGGACATCCCCAAGGCATGCCAAGTCCCCACGAGCAATGCCTTAGGCTCAGGCTGTGCCAGAAGAAGCCCAACCTGCTAATCCGATCAACTTGTTAACTCCCTTGATCCAACCATGTAGGCCTTAAACGTGCACACAAAAGAACCTCGATGGCCTGAATACCTATCTGTAGATGCCACTAACCCTGGGAGAGGTCCCTATCCTTAGTGACCCTTGCGAAAGGCTCCATGAGGTCAAATTTGACGATCACGACTTGGAGAACTAAGAAGACTTCCTTGAACTGGCCCCTGAATTGATCTTTCAAACAATCTATGCAAATCAGGGGGTCACAGTTGTCCCTCAGCACTGGATATTTGGATTAGCCAGATCCGGACTCGTGAACCTGCAGTGAATGCCACACTTTGGCCACTACAACATCACGGATCGGTTGACCCGGTATCTGCTTGCCTTAATTCACAATGGCTGCTTATGGATTTGGGACAGAGTCCCCATTGATGCTGTGTTGGTTCACAGAATTACGGGCCTTCCCATGAATGGGCCGCACTGTTGATCCCCAAAGATATCCTTTCCCTTCACCAAATTTCACTTCATTTCCTTTGTCCCTTATCAATTACAGGCTTAACTGATCAATAGGATTGATTAAAGTCACTTTAGGAATGTATACAATGACTGACTTGCTATATTTTCATGGTTTTTTTGTTGTAGTAATTTTTGACTAGACTCAGCTACAAAATGCAGCCATTCTGTAGCTAGTCGCCTATTCCGCAGCTATCTTCATGTTCTCACAGGTTACGGGTGTCACTTCAAGGAAAAACGCATATGGTTGAATTCCACAACACTCCCACATCATTTATTTCTCTCTACGAAGTCTAAGAAAGAATCTACAGGTGGTTATGCACGTGGAAAAGATCAAAGCTAAGAAGCAGATTCCTACCAGGACAGGGACTCTACAGATGTCTCCAGCAAAGTACGAGGCCTCCATAAGAGTTCTAATTTGATTTTGATTGAAAAAGACACTTGTTCCTGTTTCTTCTCAAGGGTAGTTATGTATTTCTTTTATAAGAATGACTCGGGAGACCGAGAGACAGTTAGCTAGACTGATGTTTTTTTGTTAGATCTCAAACGACCATAATACTCTGTTTTTGGAAGCATTTTCCTTTAATGAAAGAAGAACCACTTTAATACATGATCTGAGGAAATCTTGAGGAGATTTGTGTGCTAATCCAGTGGTAGAGGGCCCCTACTACCCAAGAAGCTTTGTGCATACTGTTTAGATAAGTAACGTTAGCCTTGTTTCATTCCTAATTCAAGTCATTTTCTGAACTTTATGTTTTATGCTTACTTAAATCGGATGTTACAGCCAGTCTTGTTCTTATGAATTATTCCAAAATATCACTAACATTGAATGAGACATAGCTGTAGTATTTTAGAGCTTAGTTGCATTTTTTTATTTTTTATTTTTTCCTGAACTTTATGTT
Organism: Pinus albicaulis; assembly: GCA_034641835.2. Classification (NCBI taxonomy): domain Eukaryota; kingdom Viridiplantae; phylum Streptophyta; class Pinopsida; order Pinales; family Pinaceae; genus Pinus; species Pinus albicaulis. Next base: position 33,897 of record JAXQQM020071370.1, on the reverse strand, counting down.
TTTGTGCTCACTCACATCAAATGTTATAGCCAGTCTTGTTCTACGTATTGTTCCAAAATACCACTAAAAACGAATGAGATATAGCTGTAGTATTTCAATGATTAGTTGCATTTTAGTTTAGTTGTAAAACTCCGGAGGATAATGGCATTCTAGTTCAATTATGTTCACTGTATTTCAAGTTTGAATGATTGCATTCTAGTTCAGTTCTATCCATTATATTTTTATTAGTTAGTTGTATTCTAGTTTTGTTAAATTAGACTTAACGGCCTTCATTATTTACAAACTAGTCTTGTTCTTAATTTCTACTAATACATCATCATCATAGGAACAAGAATTGGTAATGTCATTTTGAAGTCTTGACTGTTCTGCAATTTCTCATAATTCCACAAACTGCCTCTTTTCCAAAGCTATTCCAAAATATTTCTAATTCTTGAATGAGGTTTAACAGTGATATTTTGAGTTGTAGAATGGATTAATTTCAGTGTCATAGGTTAATTTAGGGTAGAGTTCCTTACTATATTATAGACTATCTTTTCCAAATGTGTTCCAACAAATTTCTAGCCATGGATGAGATTTCCTCTGTGATATTGTAGATTGTTGTTTACTTAGAAGAACCTCATTGCATTAACTTATCCTTTTCTCAAGTTATTCCAACATATTTCTAATGAATGAATTGAATTGAGTTCATGTTATGAGTTATTAAGTTCATGTTATGAGTTATTGAGTTCATGCTATGAGTTATTTTTCTTGTTAAAGTTTTGCATTCTAGGTTCTCAAAGTGCCATACATAGTTTAGAATAGGTTTTGTTCTGTTTTAGTGTAACCAACAACTTCTCTTTACCAACACTTAGTTCTTTTCATCTTAGAATAAAAACACAAAACCAAAAACATTGGAAAAACACTAAACATAACGTAGTGAGAAACAAATACCTAGGCACATATAGTGCACGTCACTTCAATAGTTTACTAGCCCTGGTTGACAATTTATGACATCAATTTAGGAACACCAAGTTGAGAAAAAATTTTGGTGTCGTTGCCGGGGAAGTGTAACTAGGTAGCCTTGTTTCTTACCTCCCAAAAACAATGATATGCATAGAGAAAGAGACTCAAGGGGTAGATTCATAAGAAGCAGAAGCTTGATTCCTAGAACACCACTTGTTCCACCGAGACCAAGAGCCAGCACACCTCCAAATCAAACCCACATTCCATCCTTTACTGATCCTAGACTTCAAGAGGATTTAAGATCAGATATTCCATTAGAAAGACCTTCCACTTTATCCATCGAACCTGTCTTAGAAGAAGATTCAGGAACCCTTGCTAGGGACATAAACTTTTCAACTTTGACAGAAGAATCAACTATGGTAGAAGAAGGGGGAGGAGGAGTTTTTAATGGAGAACACACAGTATTTGGAGGGGGTAGAGGTAGAGGTAGAGGAGAAGGAGGTAGAGGTGTAGAAGGAGAAGGAGATGGAGGTGAAGAAGGAGGCAAAGGAAGAGGTAGAAGGGAAATGGGAAGCTATTTTGGGTTTCCTATAGTAGATGAAGAAACCAATGCAACTATGAAAAAAATTTCACCCTCTGTCCTTCCAAACTTTTATGAACTTAAAACTGAAGATCCTGAAACTTTCCTATTTGAATTTGAAGTCCTATGTAGAACCTATGATTATTTGCAAGATGCCCAAAAACTTAAACTGTTCCCTTCAACATTGAAAGGAGCAGCATTAAAATGGTTTATGAGTTTGATCAACAGTTCTATTAGGACATGGGAAGACATGAAAACGAGGAATTTCTAAGTGTGTTTAGATTACTGCGATCAGCCATAAGGAGGAAATTATTTAAAATAATGTTACAAAGAGGATGAAAATCTGAAGATTTGTTAGAGAAGGTTGAACTACCTACATCTCAAAAGAGGAAAAAAATAACTTTGTTTCAAGAAATGCAGAAAGTAATATTATATATCTTTTATAATCTCTTATTCTGTAATTTGTTGAAAGGTCAGGGATGGATAGTTAGATATCTCCTTAACACATATGTGGAAAGAGGATCTCTCGGCTCACATTGAAAAATATTCAAATTATCATGTGTCGCCTTTCCAAGGAAATCTAAAAGCGAAAGGACCGAAAGACCTGTCTTGCTGAAAGGGCAAATAAGTCTCACCCAGGAGATGGCGTGGTGAGAAATAGACCTGTGTGATAGATTCAAATCGATGATATTTTAAAAAGTCTTAAAATAGCAATAGACAAGATTGTAGGCGCTCAACAAATCTACGATGCCCTAGAAATATTTTGTCCCAAATGTAGAAATAAGCATGCCTTAAGAGAGTGCCTTTTGGATGCAAAAGTAGTAGAGACCTGTGTAATTTTTTCAAAAAAACATGAGACCAAGAGTTGTCCTTCACTTCCCGGTCTTAAAGTTGTCTTTCAAGAAGAAATCCCTACAAATTCCACAGCATTTCTCAATTTTGTCTCTAGGAGGTCTTGGAAAGGACCTCAAACACAAGGATTCCATGATCAGCTGTATAATCAACCCCCACCAAATTGGAATTCTTGGCAGCAACCTTGGCCCCAATTCCAGAATCAATCTCAAACTTGGGCACAGGGAGAACAAAATCCCTATGGAAGATACTCTCAATACTATCAGTATCCACCATCCTATCCACCATATCCACATTTCCCTCCTCAACAAAATTTTCAACAAAATCCTCAACAGAATCATCAAAATCCACAACATCAAAATCAACCACTTCCATTGCCATTTCCTCAGAAAACAAATCAGTTGCCTGCCCAACCCATACCAAACTCCAACAATAAAAATCCTCAGAACACATACATGATAGAAGGCCAACAGTTTCCAACCTATTTGATCACTCCTGGATCCTTTGGGCCATGTCTTTGAAGAATCAGCAAAATGGTGGGACTTAGGTAGAAATAGGTACGCCTTCCACTCACTGGGCAGAGGAGGCGCAGGAGTAAACACAGAATGCAGCAGGTGCAAGCTATGTCTCTAACTTTTAGACCTGCTGAGGAGCTGATGCTGGTGATGGACACCTGTTTCTTGGATGATTGGTCGAGTTGGTAAAAATAGATGGACCTCTGTTTTTAGACATACAGGTCGAAGTCTATTTTTAGACTGCCTGTCTAAAAATAGGTCAGTCAAATATTATTAGCCCTTAATAATATTTGGACTCTAAACTTCAGTTTATTCTCTTACAACACTTCCGTTGGAGCTACGGATGTGGCTCATGCATCTGAAAGAAGGAATTACACTATTCCTAAGGGTTTGGTGAGCTCATGCATGGTTGACTTCAGTTAGGACTTCAGTGGCAGAGTTTGGTGGAGTTGATGAGACAGTTGGTGGAGTTGTGTTCGGTTTAACTTAGTTGAACTAGTTGTCTTTAGTTTAACTGGCTAATACACTAGAGATGAGTTGTGTGAATTAAATATTATTTAATTCACTAATTATTAACTCATTATTCAACTAAAGAACACATCAGTTTAACTCAGTGCATGGACAGTTCAGTGGCGACAAGTGAAAGAGGTAGATGAAAGAGTTGAGTTAGCTATCAGTTGCGACATTAGTTGTGCATGAAGTTGCACAAGAATTGGAGAGATTTCCATGAATTGTGCGATTGAAGCCAAGGAGAGGTGAACTTGGATACGTGTTGAACCAACTTTCATGCGCAGTGAGGCGGGCAATTAGTGGATGATTTTGAACTGTATGACTTGTTCATGAACAGTTGCAGGAGATAATGCTGAATGATTGTGAGAGTATTATCACGAGGTGTACATGTTCTCTTATTATAATATGCAAAATAGTGAGGTTTTCATTATAATCTTATTACATATTGTGTTTATGTACTTGTCATTGTTTCTATTTCAACAAATTGTTGATCAATTTGTAGAAGTTGGCATGTGTTAGCCATGAATTCAGATTAGTGTGCTTGTGGGACTAAGGTAGTGGGATAAATGTTGTATTATTCTACACATGTCTTGTGTGGCTCAGGAGTCATGAGGGATCTATTACAGTGATTACAATTTTATTTCGGTAGACAGAGTCTGTATCGGGCCAGGTAGCCTCTGGATCCATCCTTTCTCTGAAAGGTGATATATCCAGTAATTGCCCATACATTCAATCTCTGTGCTATAAATAATTTTTTCTCACAGATCCACAAGCAGTTGAGTTTTTGAGTTTGGAATTCGAATTTTGCAGCAGTTTGTTTTCTTGGTGTCGGAGTTGAAATGTCTTTCAACGGTTTGCGACTCGAATATGCTCTTGAAGGTAGTTCGAATTATGTTTCATGGAAAGATCGGATGGAGGTAGTATTAGAAGATAATGGGCTGAAGGATTTCATAGATACGGATGTCCAAAAGCCTACTGATCCTGCTGAAGTTGAAGCTTGGCAAAAGAAGATGGCGAAATGTCGAAGGATTCTGTTGGAGGGCGTGAAGGATCACATTGTATCCAGCCTACATGGAAAAAATTCTCCATATTTGATGTGGAAAGCATTAATAGATCTATTCTAGAGCAAGAGCGACAAAAGGAAGCTGGTGCTCAAAGATAAACTTAGAAACATTAAGATGGAGAAAGGCGACAGTATCGCCAAGTACCTCACGAAGTTCACTCAATGCAGAGATGAGCTGGGAAGTGTGGGGGTGACTGTCGATGAAGAGGATTTGGTGGACCTGGCTCTCCTTGGTCTTCCGAAGGCTTGGCATTCTTATCAGGACTCTGTCAATGGTCAGGAGAAGTTGTCGGGATGGGAGCGACTTTGGGTGGATCTCATGCAAGAGGAGATAAGGAGGACTACCAGGGACGGATCTTCATCAAAGGTATCTGATGAAGAAAATTGCGCTTTGGCTACCAAAGAAAAGAAGGGGAAGAGCAAGAAGGCTTCTCATTCTTGTGCGAAAGGCAAGAAGCAAGACATGTCTAAGGTGAAGTGTTTTCACTGTCACCAGCACGGACACTATGCCACAAATTTTCCGCAGAAGAAGAAAAATAAGAAGGCTGCTGGATCTGCAGTGGGAGAGGCATTGGCTTCTCAATTCGAACTAGATTTTTCACTGATCACATGCTTAGTTTCAAGCCCAAAAATAAGGATCGAGTATGGACACAAGCAGATAGATAGTGCATCATTTCATGTGTAGGAGATGAGATCTGTTTCAGATCTGGAGAAAGATCTTGGAGTGCACATCGAGATGGGCGATGATGAGTAGATCTGGTCGACCCGATGCTCGGTACCATTTTCTTTGAGAGGGAGTCTGGTAAACCCTTTGTATTGAAGGAAGTATTGTATGTTCTAGGATTGATGAAGAATCTGATCTCTGTGGCGATGTTGGAAGACAAGGGGTATGATGTGGTCTTCAGCGAAGGAAAATCCTTCCTGTGCAGTAAGACAACTGGAGAGACCCGGAAGATAGGGGTTTGAGTCAAGAACCTTTATCAGTTGCAAGTAGATGGCTGCGCAACAATGGCATGCAATGTGGGAGAAGTGGTGAGCCGGGATGATGATGGTGAGCTGTGGCATAGGAGATTGAGCCACCTTCACCATGGAGCTTTGAAGATACTGCAGCAGATTTCTACTGGGCTTCCTAAAGGCACTCTTGCGCAGTCAGATCAGTGCAAGGGGTGTACCTTGGGAAAATATGTGAAAGCCACCTTTCACAAGAAGGATAGTCACGCCACGACGATCCTTGAGAGAGTTCACACAGACGTGTGTGGTCCTTTCTCTGTAGCTTCGACAGCAAAGCACAAGTACTACGTGATCTTTGTTAATGATTTCTCTCGAAAGTGCTGGATCTTCTTCATGCAGAAGAAGAGCAAGACATACTCTAAGTTCTGTGAGTTCAAAGCACTGGTCAAGAAGGAATCGGGGAAGAAGGTGAAGGCTCTTAGGAGCGACAATGGTGGTGAATTCATCTCTACTGAATTCAAAGACTTTTGCAGCGCAAAAGGGATTCGGAGAGAGCTCATCGCACCCCATAACCCACAGCAGAACGGGGTTGCTGAGCGGAAGAACAGAATGATTGTGAGTGCTGCACGGGCGATGTTGCATGATCAGGGCCTACCCCTTCACTTGTGGGCTGAGGCATGCAATACTGTAGTGTATGTGCATAACCGTTGTCCTCACAAGATACTTGGCATGAGTACACTGGAGGAGGCGTTTTCTGGCAAGAGGCCTGATATTTCTCATCTGAGAATTTTTGGCTCACCTATCTACATGCATGTGACGAAGGATGCCAGAAAGAAGCTGGATCCGACCGCAGAGGTTGGAATATTTGTGGGGTACACTGATACGCCCCACAACTATCAGGTGTATGTGCCAAATAGTCGCAAGACTGTTGTGCGATGGGATATCAAATTTCAGGAGGAGAAAGCCATGCAGTGTTTGCTTGAGAGGGAGCCACACTTGCATGCAGATGAGGAGCTGTTAGCTCCTAAGGATGAGTCTCAAGATGTGGATCAGCCACAAGATGAGATTCATGGAGTGGAAGAAACCACTCATGCAGCGCCAACCATCAGAGGGCGCAAGCGCACTATAGAAGCTGAGCGATTGGCTCGAGATGCAGAGAAGGTTGTAGGACCACCTACAGCACAGCACAGACAGAGGCAGTCACCGGACCGGTACACTAGATACATGGCTCTTATCAGCAAATGTGTCGTGACAGAACCATCCTCTTCCGAGGAAGCTATGGAGGAACCCGCATCGGTAGATGCTATGGTGGAAGAGTATGATTCTATTGTCAGAAACAATGCATGGGAGATTGTGCCAAGACCGGAGGGGAAATCAGTGGTGGGTTCGCGATGGATCTACAAAGTGAAGCAGGCGGCTGACGGGAGTGTGGAGAAGTACAAGGCAAAAAATTTTGCCCGTGGCTTCTCACAGATCGAGGGGATCGATTATGAGGAGACCTTTGCACCTGTCGCAAGGTACTCTTCCATACGGACGATCCTAGCTCTCTCAGCGCAGATGGGATGGCGCATCCATCAGATGGATGTGAAGACTGCGTTCCTCAACGGAGTCATTGAGGAGGAGGTGTACATAGATCAGCCCGAAGGTTTCGAGATCTTTAGCAGTGAGTCGCATGTGTGCCGACTCAAGAGAGCACTGTACGGGTTGAAGCAAGCACCTCGTGCTTGGTACACATGGATAGACAGTTATTTCACCGGACTTGGATTCTCCAAGAGTGAGGCGGATCCTAACCTGTACCAGATTGTGGTGGAGGGAAGTTCTTGATCATTGTGCGTATGTAGATGATGCGATTTTGACGGAGTGATGAGTTTGTTGATACTTTCATACAAGGAGGACCTTGCTAAGAGTTGAGATGAAGGACTTGGGCCTCCTTCATTATTTTCTGGGATTGGAGATTTGGCAGCGCAGCGGAGGACTGTTTGTTTCTCAGGGCAAGTATGCCCGGGATACTCTGGAGAGGTTCAACATGCATGACTGCAAGCTTGTTGACACTCCTCTTCCTGGTGGTTGGAGGAAGGAGGATGCTAGTTTAGCAGAGGTAGTGGATGCCACTGTCTATTGACGATTGGTGGGGTCGCTTATGTGCTCTGGGTCAGCCACCGACATAGATATGTGCTATCTTGTTAACAGATTTCGCAATCTGGTTACGCCTGCAAGCTCTTACGGAGCGGGCAAGCATGTATTGCGTTATCTTAGTGGCACATCGGGATGCGTATGGTGCGAGACGGGAGGATGGACGAAGCTTAGCGCTTCAACGATGCGATTGGGCGAGGCACGGGCCGGAAGAGCACATACGGAGGAGTTTTCAGATCGGGTGCGACAACGGTTTTCTGAGCTGGCAGAGTCGGAGATCCGTGGCACTCAGTTCAGCAGAGGCCGAGTACATGGCAGCAAGCTTGGCTGCATGCGAGGCTATTTGGATGAGGAAGATCCTCGTCGGATTGTTCGGGTCGCATTTGGAGCCTACTGTGATTTATTGTGATAACCAGAGTTGAATTAAACTCTTGGCTAATCCAGTATTTCATGATAGATCCAAACACATCGACATCAGGTACCATCATATCAGAGATTGTGTTCAGCGGAGAATCATGTTACTTTCATATGTTCCCACGGAGGATCAGGATGATGACATCTTGACGAAGGCGCTCACCAGGAGCAAGTTCGAATTCCACAGAGGCAGGATAGGGGTTGCAGATAATCCATATCTTGTTGAGAGGGAGTGTTGAAAATGCAACAAGATGATGGAGCTTAGTGAAATGAAGTCGCCTTCACTAAGTGGGCCCGCAGGCTATTTTTGGCATAAAGTCTATTTTTAGACTATGTCTATTTTTAGACATATCGAGCATGGTCCAGGGGTTGCAGTATGTTATTCTTGGATGATTGGTCGAGTTGGTAAAAATAGATGGACCTCTATTTTTAGACATATAGGTCGAAGTCTATTTTTAGACTGCCTGTCTAAAAATAGGTCAATCAAATATTATTAGCCCTTAATAATATTTGGACTATAAACTTTAGTTTATCCTCTTGCAGCACTTCAGTTGGAGCTACGGATGTGGCCCATGCACCTGAAAGAAGGAATTACGCTATTCCTAGGGGTTTGGTGAGCTCATGCATGGTTGACTTCAGTTAGAACTCAAGTGGTGGAGTTTGGTGGAGTTGATGAGACAGTTGGTGGAGTTGTGTTCGGTTTAACTTAGTTGAACTAGTTGTGTTTAGTTTAACTGGATAATACACTAGTAATGAGTGGAGTGAATTAAATATTATTTAATTCACTAATTATTAACTCATTATTCAACTCAAGAACACATCAGTTTACTACAGTGCATGGACAGTTCAGTGGAGACCAGTGGAAGAGGTAGATGAAAGGGTGAGTTTGCTATTAGTTGCGAAATGAGTTGTGCATGAGATTTGCACAAGAATTAGAGGAGATTTCCCATGAGAATTGCGTAGTTGAAGCCAAGGAGATTCGAACTTGGATCTCTCATTGAACCAACTTGGATTGCGCAGTAGAGGCAGGCAATTAGTGGATGAGTTTTGAACCTGTGACTTGTTCAAAACTGAGCTAGTTTGTGTGTAACTTTTGGAGATAGTACTGAGTACTTGTGAGGAGTATTGTACTGAGATTGTTACATGTTCTCTTCTATTATAATATACAAAATAGTTGAGGGTTTTTAGCTATAAGCTTTCCCCATTACATATTGTGTTTATGTGCGCATGCGACTGTTTCTATTTCCGCAAATTGTTGATCAATTGTAGAGGAGGTTATGTGTTATGCATGAATTCGAATTAGTGTGTGACCAGGATAATCTCAGTGGATAATCTTCATTATTCATCAAATTTCTACACTTAATGATGTTCAACTTAGGTCTGGAAGAATACTTGAAAAGAGGAAACCTTCCGTAATCATACAAGAGCAAAACAACTCTGAAGAAGATTCTCTATGGGTAAATAAAAGTCTTGAAGAAGACACATATTTTCAAGACCCAAATATTGAAAAATCAAAACAAAAAGAACCAATAATTTCAACTCCTATATTAGAGCAGCCATCAACATCCACTTCTAGACCTCCCTTTCCAAAAAGATTACAAATTGATAGGGTTGTATAAAAACAAATTATGGTGCCTAATTATGATTTCCTAGATGAACTGAGAAATGTTTGTATTAAGATACCATTATTGCAAGCTATCAAGGAAATTCCAATCTTAGCAAAGACAATAAAGGAGTTGAGCATGAAGAAAATAGGAAAAAGAATAAGAGAGACAAATAAAATTCAACTGGCAGGAAAAATAGCAGATATCATGATGGGTAAGATTGCTATTCCAAAGTATCTAGACCCAGGAAATCCAGTTGTTAAAATACACATCAATGGAACTGAAATCCAAAACACACTTATTGATTTAGGAGCAGCAATCAATATCATGAGTAAACAAATCATGGAAAAACTGAAACTTCCTAATCTTCTTTTTACACCCACATTATTACAATTAGCAGACAGATCTGTGATCAAACCTGATGGGGTAATAGAATACATTCTAGTGTCCCTAGATTCGTGGGACTATCCTGTGGATTTCATGATCCTAACTCCTAAGAATAATCTAGGAGGGCATCCTATTATATTAGGAAGACCTTGGTTAGCTACAGTTGATGCTTTCATTAGTTGTAGATCTAGTGATATGTACATCTCTGATGGTAGTTCAACCAAGAAATTTACCTTATATCCTCCAGCAAAAACAATTACAGAATTAGATGATACTCAATGGATAGAGGATGAAGAAGACTGACAACCTCTCTTCACAATTTCATAAATTAGTGAAGATAGCCAGATTCTGAATACCTTAGAAAACTTTGAATCCTCTTCGGAATACAAACATGAAAAATTTCAAGAAGAATCCAACATTGAATTTTTATCATCAAGACAGATGTCTCTTTATTCCATGGATAAATTTGGCAGCTCTACAATTGAGATATTTCCAGGCAAAACTTTAAACATAAACAAGAACCTAGAGAAATCTCAACAAGAAGAGCTAGTCAAGATATTACAGAGACATTCTTCTGCATATGCATGGGAGTACACTGATATGAAAGGGATAAGCCCAAATACTTGCACTCATCACATCTATATAGAGGAAAATTGTAAACCAATCAGACAACCTCAAAGACGGATGAATCCAAATCTTAGGGAGATTGTTAAGGAAGAATTGCAGAAATTGTTAAATGTTAACTTTATCTATCCCATTTCAGATAGTTAGTGGGTTTCTCCTTTGGTAATTGTGCCAAAGAAAAATGGTAAATGGAGGGTATGTATTGACTACCGAGAATTAAACAAAGCTACTCTTAAAGATCATTTTCCCCTACCTTTCATAGATCGGGTGTTAGATACATTAGCTGGAAAAAAGTACTTCTCATTTTTAGATGGGTTTAGTGGTTATAACCAAATTCAAGTAGCACTTGAAGATCAAGACAAAACCACATTTACCTGTCCTTGGGGTACCTATGCTTACTGAGTATTGCCATTTGGACTATGCAATGCACCCGCAACATTTCAAAGGGCAGTACTAGGAATCTTTTTAGATCTAATACATGATTGTGTAGAGGTATATATGGATGATTTCACAGTTTATGGAAACACATTTGAAGAAGCCTTAGCAAACTTGGAAATTTTTTTAAAGAGATGTAAAGAAGAAAATCTTTCACTAAGTCATGAGAAGTGTTTTATGATGTTTACTGAAGGAATTTTTTTAGGACATCACATTTCAGGGGATGGGATTAGAGTTGATGAGTCAAAAGTTGAAGTCATCTCTAACTTATATATTCCAAGTTGTCAAAAAGATGTTAGGAGTTTTCTAGGATTTATAGGATATTATCGAAGGTTTATAGAAAACTTCACCAAGATAGCATCTCCACTTTTCAAATTACTTACCAAGGACTGTGAATTCAAGTGGAATCCTTATTGCCAGTTAGCCTTTGAGACCCTAAAAACAAAAATTTCTGAAGCACCTGTTTTAAGGGGACCTAACTGGAAGTTACCTTTTCTTATTTCAACAGATGCCTCAGATACAGCTCTAGAAGTAGTATTGGGACAAAAACACTTGATTCTTTATGCCATCTACTATACCAGTAAAAATTTGACTCCTTCAGAGTTAAACTATACTGTAACTGAAAAAGAGTTTTTAGCTGTTTTTCATGCCATAAACAAATTCAGACACTATATAACAGGCTATGAAACTTTTGTTCACACAGATCACTCTGCAATTAGATATCTAATGAACAAATCAATTACTAATGGCAGAGTCATAAGATGGTTATTTCTTTTACAAGAATTCAACATTACCATTCTAGATAGGCCTGGAAAAAAAAACACAGTAGCTGATTCCTATCTAGACTCCAAAATATCAAAGATAACACTCCATTTGAAGATCAATTCCCTGATGAATATCTTTTTGCAATTTTTACTCAAACTCCTTGGTTTGCTGACATTGCTAATTATTTAGTTTCAGGGAAATTTCCTTCAATAATGAATGCAAGAGACAAAAGAAATATCATTTATGACAGTGCAAAATATTCATGGGTTTCTAATGAGTTCTACAAAACAGGTCCAGATTTTATCATTAGGAGATGTGTTCGGGAAGATGAGATGCCTGAGATCCTCAAGGCATGTCATGATGAACCTTGTGGCGGACACTTGGCTGATAAGAGGACAGCTTATAAGGTCCTTCATTTAGGATACTATTGGCCATCCCTTTTTAAAGATGCTAAAGAGTATGTCAAAAGGTGTGACAGTTGCCAAAGGGTAGGGAAACCTTCTCCTTCAGGTGAGATGCCATTGCAACCTCAAGTACATATTGAACCTTTTGAAAAATGGGCTTTAGATTTTGTAGGACCTATTAGTCCTCCATCAAGACAAAAGAAATATATATTAGTTTGCACTGATTATGTTACCAAATGGGTAGAGGTCAAGCCATTACTTTCTGCTACTGAAGCATATGTAGTTAATTTTCTTTTTGAGAATATTTTTACTCGTTTTGGTGTCCCAAGGGAAATTGTTACAGATCAAGGAGCTCTATTCACATCAAGGCTAGTGGAACAAATGATGGAGAGGTACAAAATCAGACACAGAAAATATACTCCCTATCATCCACAAGAAAATGGTCAAGTGGAATCTACCAATAAAGTCATTGAAGGGATCCTAACAAAGACTGTTCATTTACATAGAAGAGATTGGGCAGATAGGCTTCCTGAAGCTTTGTGGGCCTATAGAACTACATGGAGAAACACAATAGTTCATACTCCCTATGAACTTGTTTATGGAAAACAATTTTTGTTTCCCATAGAGTTTCATATTCAAACTTTTAAAATGGTAGTTCAGCTAGGACTTGATCTAACATAGACACAAAAGCATAGATTGGAGCAGATTAATGAATTGGATGAGATCAAACAGGATGCATTCCAGAAAATAAGTATAGTCCAACATCAAAGGACTAGATGGCATGATAAGTACATCAAGGAAAAGAAGTTCAAAGAAGGTGACTGGGCTCTCTTATTTGATTCAAAGTTCAAAGATTTTCAAGGTAAATTCCAAACACATTGGCTTGGGCCATATGAAATTATGAGAATTTTTGACAATGGAGCAATAAAAATCAGGACAATAGATGAAGAGAAGGTCACTTTTCTTGTAAATGGTCATAGATTGAAGTTGTATCATAAGCCACTTTCAAGAGAAGAAATTGTCAAGAGATTCCAGGAAAACAGTGATGTGAAGTTAATGAAGAAGAATTTTTCTTCTTCATCATCTTAGTTGAATTTTCTGAATTCAAATGCATGAAAAAATAAATAAATAAATAAAAATAATAATAAAGTATAAACATGAAAACTAATCACTGATTAGCATGTTTATACAGAAAAGATAAAGTGAAAATCAGAATTCTTCTGACACTTTAGCTTTTCAAATTTGTTCTTTTTCTGCAAGCAGCTATCACAAAATCATAAGTCTCACTCCATCATTCATTCATATTTCATTCACTACATTCATCCATACTTCATTCACTCCATTCATCCATACTTCATTCACTCCATTTCATGGTCCATTTCATTTCCATCTCAGATTTCTAAATTTGATCTCTTTCTGCAGATTGAGTATTACAAATCACGAGTTGCAGACCACTTTTTATGGTTCATTCCACTTCACAATTGTGATTCATTTCATTCCATTACATTTCACTTCACTCCTGATCCATTCCACCATATTTCATGATCCATTTCATACAAAATTCCATTCCATGTTTCAAAGCTCCTACAGGTATATTCTGCAGCCAGATATTCTGCAGTCAGACATTCTGCAGCCAGTTAGACATTCTGCAGCCAACTAGACATTCTGCAGCCAGATATCCTGAAGGCAATTATCCGGCAACCACTTGTTCAATAGCAAATTGATCCTGCACAATCATGACAACAAGCAAAACCAAAGGGATTATGAAGACTGAAGAATCAATGATTTTCAAAGGAGGGCAAAGCATATCAAAACCACAAAAATTAAAGGAAAGGAAAAGGTAAAGTTATGAAATTATTATGATGACAGAATATGAAGTTATAGTATAGTTAAGTCATGTATGATTCAAAAATTTGTTTTAATTATTCATGTTGATCATGCCTATTAAACCTATCATAAAAAATTTGGACAAAATCTATTCCATTCCGCCATTTCAAATCATCATTTAAAACTTAACGGTTAAGTACTGGAGTGACCTATTCGGTCACGTCACCAACCGAAGTATTCAGTGATGATTTTGAATTTCTCACGAAATGTTTCCACGGTCTTTTCTCCCATGTTGGCTCTCAAACTCATTAATTCGTGTAAATCACCCTCACCACACTTCACTGATTCTATAACCTCTTCATATCATCCTTCCATAGCTAATTCCTACTGCATAAACAGAGAAAGCACCTTTGGGGTAAAAACAACTCTTTAACAGCCATTTTCACTGTGGATAGAAGAGCAGTAAATCGAAGGTTAAGAAGAGAAGCCATGGGTCTCATAGTAAGGTCTGAACCAATCGGAACCAAATACTTATAGGGTTACCCACAAATTAGAGAAACACTACAGCAGGCTGGGTGGTTACAATTTTTGGAAAAATTCAATGGTTTTCGTAAATAGGTAACTAAAACATTTGCACAGTCCTTCAGTGGAACCGAAGTTGAAATAGGAGATGTTAAATTCACTATTACAGAATCTTTCATTGCAGAAGTAGCAGAATTACCCAGGCAAGGAGAACGATGGTTCAAAAATAAGGAATTTCATAATGAGGCATGGAGGCAAATTCATAGGCCAGCACTGAAGAATAAATGGCAGAATATGTTGCTCATTTTGAAAAAGTTTATAACTTGTGAGGGAAGGTTTGGTACCCTCTATGTTTATCATATTCGGTTAATGATGCATTTCTTAGATGAAGAAATCAATTTACCTTTTTTCCTACTTCATAGTCTAAAGAGAATGGCCTCTAATGTTCAAAAGAGGGTTCAATTCCTGGAAACCACTTTGTACCACCATGGCCTAGTTAAAATCCTAATTGAACATCATTTGAGAAAAGTGGGAGACAATTGGGATGAGTTCCTAGTGAGGAATCACTTTGAATAACCCAAGGAATCTCCATCTGAAGGCAAACCTACAAAAAGAAGCAGGAGAAGGAAAATTTCCCAAGCTGTTGAAACTAAAACTGATAAATCCATACAAGAAGACAGTGAGGAGATCATTTCTGAGGAAATTTGCTGAAATTAAGAAACATCTTAAAAAGGAGAAGATGATAAGAAGGTATGCCAAGGAGAGAGGTGAAGGACCATCTCAACCAAGACAAAGCCACAGGCTTAGAGGTATATTGAAGAAAACAGGGGTTAGATAAACAGGAATTATAAACATTGAGGATGAAGAGACACCAACTGCTAGATCACCTAAGTACCAGTACGAAGAGGATCTTGATAAAGGAGCTCCGGAGATAGACCCAGCACAACAACAAATTTATAATTATGTTGAGACATTAGAGAAGAGAGCCTTAGAAAGTAAAGAAAGAACTCCTAGCCCACCAGAATCTGCAATTGATGTGCTAAGAAAAGATAAATATGAGTTAGAAGTACTCAATAGGCATATCAAGAATGAGAATGACATTTTAAGGGAGCAGGTTAAGCTGAAAAGTGATATGAATACAACTCTCTCTCTATAAATGGAAAAATTGTACAAGGCTAGTGAGAAATTGAAGAAGAAAAACAAAAAGTTGAGCAAGGCACTTATAAATTTGAGATTCAAGTTGGTCATAAGGAAGCCTAGAAGGCCATTGAATATTAGGAAAATCAGAAGAAGGAGCCTAGATGTCCTAGCATAAGTCTCAGAATACATGAGTTTATTGCATGAGGACATGCAAAAGCTTTGCAGTAGGGGTATGTTGAGCCCCAAAGATGTCCTTTCCCTTCACCAAATTTCACTTCATTTCCTTTGTCACTTATCAATTACAGGCTTAAATCATCAATAGGATTGATTAAAGTCGCTTTAGGAATGTATACAATGACTGACTTGCTATATTTTCATGGTTTTGTTGTTGTAGTAATTTTTTACTAGACTCAGCTACAGAATGCAGCCATTCTGTAGCTAGTTGCCTATTCTGCAAATATATTCATGTTCTCACAGGTTACAGGTGTCACTTCAAGGAAAAATTAATATGGTTGAATTCCACAACACTCCCACATCATTTATTTCTCTCTACGAAGTCTAAGCAAGAATCTACAGGCGGTTATGCACATGGAAAAGATCAAAGCTAAGAAGCAGATTCCTACCAGGACATGGACTCTACAAATGTCTCCAACAAAGTACAAGGCCTCCACAAGAGTTCTAATTTGATTTTGATTGAAAAAGACACGTGTTCCTATTTCTTCTCAAGGGTAGTTATGTATTTCTTTTATAAGAATGACTTGGGAGACCGAGAGACAGTTAGCTTGATTGATGTTTTGTTGTTAGATCTCAAAAGACCGTAATACTCTGTTTTTGGAAGCATTTTTCTTTAATGAAAGAAGAACCACTTTAATACATGATCTGAGGAAATCTTGAGGAGATTTGTGTGCTAATCTGGTGGTAGAGGGCCCCTACTGCCCGAGAAGCTTTGTGCATACTGTTTAGATAAGTAACGTTAGCCTTGTTTCATTCCTAATTCAAGTCGTTTTCTGAACTTTATGTTTTATGCTTACTTAAATTGGATGTTACAGCCAGTCCTGTTCTTATGAATTACTCAAAAATATCACTAACACTGAATGAGACATAGCTGTAGTATTTTAGAGCTTAGTTGCGATTTTTTTTCTTATGAACTTTATGTTTTTGTGCTCACTCACATCAAATGTTACAGCCAGTCTTGTTCTATGAATTGTTCCAAAATACCACTAACACTGAATGAGATATAGTTGTAGTATTTCAATGATTAGTTACATTTTATTTTAGTTGTAAAACTCCGGAGGATAATGGCATTCTAGTTCAATTCTATTCACTGTATTTCAAGTTTGAATGATTGCATTATAGTTTAGTTCTATCCATTATATTTTTATTAGTTAGTTGTATTCTAGTTTTTTTAAATTAGACTTAACGGCCTTCATTATTTACAAACTAGTCTTGTTCTTAATTTCTACTAATACATCATCATCATAGGAACAAGAATTGGTAATGTCATTTTGAAGTCTTGACTGTTCTGCAATTTCTCATAATTCCACAAACTGCCTCTTTTCCAAAGCTATTCCAAAAGATTTCTAATTCTTGAATGAGGTTTAACAGTGATATTTTGAGTTGTAGAATGGATTAATTTTAGTGTCATAGGTTAATTTAGAGTAGATTTCCTTACTATATTACAGACTATCTTTTTCAAATGTGTTCCAACAAATTTCTAGCCATGGATGAGATTTCCTCTGTGATATTGTAGATTGTTGTTTACTTAGAAGAACCTCATTGCATTAACTTATCCTTTTCTCAAGTTATTCCAACCTATTTCTAATGAATGAATTGAACTGAGTTCATGTTATGAGTTACCAAGTTCATGTTATGAGTTATTGAGTTCATGCTATGAGTTATTTTTCTTGTTAAAGTTTTGCATTCTAGGTTCTCAAAGTGCCATACATAGTTTAGAATAGGTTTTGTTCTATTTTAGTGTAGCCAACAACTTCTCTTTACCAACACTTAGTTATTTTCCTCTTAGAATAAAAACACAAAACCAAAAACATTGGAAAAACACTAAACACAATGTAGTGAGAAACAAATACCTAAGCACATATAGTGCACTTCACTTCAACAGTTTACTAGCCCTGGTTGACAATTTATGACATCAATTTAGGAACACTAAGTTGAGCAGACATGCACCTCTGGAGCGTGTGGGCAAGAAATATGAGGGAGAAACCATTGAACATGTGCGCTAGACCTACCATGTGGAAAGAAATACGTGGGGCTTCGTCATCAAATCTATCAGTGATCCTAATACACAGATGGGTACCCTATTATTAGCATGCAAGCTAATGTGAAAGTGCCAGGTTGCAACTGTCCCTGTGTATGTCATTCGGTTGGCGAGTCAGTGTGCAAAGGGGGTCTGCCTCAATTGGGACCAATATATATGTGGTGAGTTCCTGATCAACGTCCGCGAATTGAAGGAGCAAGGAAAAGCCTTTTTCTATGCCTGGCTATTGTTCCTTATAGCCCTAGTCGCCTGGGAGGCACCTGCGGAATTAGTCATCCTCGAGCTCAACCCAGATATGTGTGAAGGGGCTTGGTATGCCCATTTGTGGGATTCCATGGACACGTAGCACCTAGAGGATAACCAAGTCTTTTGGGTCCTCTTCTAGAGTAGTGTGGAAGCAACAATCAATTCTCGACCTCGGCTATCCCCGACAATATATGACAGATACAAAAGTATTGCAGCATTTTAGGTTACAATGCACCACATCCAGATCCGCAGCCACAAGGAGAAAGCATGGACGTCACTTCCTTATATGGTAGTAGACGAGGAAATTGACAGTGTGATTTCACTATGGCCACCTACCTGGAAGATCGGCTTTAAAACAGCTGCGAAGAACACTGCAGGTACTAGCACGACGTAGGTGCTCCCACCAGTTATCATCAAAGATACTGGAGGCCCAAGCAGGAGTATAGGGAAGGATGCAGGCACAGCTGCGAAAAAGGACACACAACCAAATCAGACCACCATAAAGGACACCATGGCTGAAACCCAGGTCAATCCACAGCCAGATCTAGGTACAAAGGAAGTCGATATCAGAGGTACCACCTCACCCATGGTACAAAACGAACAAGCGAGCCTGCAAAAGGGGCCCTAAAAAAGTAGTGCACCGAGCGGAAGGAACGAGATGATACAGTCACATTGACCGAGGGGGATCTCTAACAAATAGCAGATGCAGTTACACTAGCCACAGAAGAAAAATGGGTAGCTTTGGAGGAAAAACAGAAGGTTGCGATCACCACCATCTAGGCCGAGCTGCGCACACTGTACTTAAAGAAAAATACGCTACAGACCAGCGTATTCAAGGAAGGATCCCCTTGAAATCTAGTATTCCAGCGCTAGTTACGGAGGAAAGCTATCTTTGTTCATTACCTAGCAATGCCCTTGTCATCAGTTCACCTAACTAGGGAATACAGCTCCAAGCAGGTACAGGGGTGCAGTTGAACGTAGCCTAGCTACCCCATGAAGCATTGCAGGGTCTCCACACTACTGTGTTTCAAGAAATTCACCATTAGGACCAGCAAGTACACTAACAACTCGGTGTGTTTGAGTAAACCATTGCACAGTAGAATGTGAAAGTGCTCCTTGTTGTGGCACAAGAAGCAGAACTTGAAACCTTGATCCACCAACTCTACACGGAGGTTACAGAGGATATCCTCACCGCAGCCAACCCCGGGGCTAAAGTTGAAGGATTGGTCGCAGCGTTGAGGGCTTCCAGGACAGAAATGCAAGTCATTAAGATGCAACTGGAGCGCAAATCAGTGACCTACAGGCCAAATTGCAACACGAAACACCCACAGAGGTACAAGCCCAACGTGCTGCACTGGTGACCATGGCTATGAACACCATTACAGGACAGATTTCTCAAGGTGCCCAGTTATTAGAGATAACCCTTCAGTTGTGGACCAAGGTCCAACATGATTCGATCCTCCAGAAAATTAATCAAGACTTGCGATAGAAGCAGGAAGCTTTCGAATAGATTCGGCTACATTACCCACTTTGGTCCTTACATAGCGTCTGGCCTGATTAAGGACCAAAAACTCCCTCCAAGTTGAGATTGAGGAACTCCATCATAATAAGGATGTCATCGGAGACTGCTTGAAGCCTTGGGTTGTTGCAGCCCTCCAGCTATTGTAGGATGTTGATGTTGTTGTTAAGCGACTAAACGAGACATTAGGAAGCATCACCTCTGCGATAGAAGGACCAACATCCCAGAAGCTCATGGATATTGCGCAGAGTGCTACTGCTCAGAGTCTAGAATTGCTACGTCCTCTAGTCATAGCCATCAATGAACTGCGTGCACAGGTGGAGACCCTACCATTGCAGTGACTCAGGACAAGTCACAAGATTGTGTTGGGGGACTGTTGGAACATGGTCTCTTACAAAGCTACGAATCTGGTCCATTTTTTATATTTTTATTATAATTAGTCTAGCGCAGGGGTCTTAGGGTGAGTCAAAGCCCCTAATGCATTGTAAGCGGGTCAAGGGTAGACCAAGAGTCCGCAAACCATGGTTTGTTTACCATTGGATGCATAGGCTAAAGTAATATAAGTAGTTGAACCTTTTTGAGTTGATAGGTAGGAATGAATAGAGATTGATGCTAAGTGCGAACTGTTAGATCTGGGATTGGGTTGTTGGGTTATAACTCCTGTTGGCTGTGTGCGTGGAGATCCTCTATCTTGCTGTGTGCAGACCCTGCTGGCTATGTGCGTAGGTGGGTTTCGGGGTATGTAAGAGGCTTTTGATAAGTAATATATGCGAAGTATTGCGGATATCTGATATTTTTTTATCTATCTGGTTATCGTTAATGTGGATTTGGATTATATGTTGATTCTGTTACGATCTGCAAACTATATGTGATATGAGTTGTGAATTATCTGTGTTATGATAACTGTATCTGTAATCTGATTAAGTCTATTGCAATTATATTATTTTATGATTATACTTGATTGTCTGCACGTGGATGCAAACCTGTTATTTAGATCTGGTAAATTTATACTTTGATTAACCATTGAAAGTCCTACGAACGACCTCTGACTACATAGATTTGATAATTTCCGAATGGTTTGACTTACCTGATCTCTCTGAGGGTGCGGAAACCTGGTTCCAGCACCGTCCCATACTGCTTCGGGTGGGACTTTGACCTGCGCAAGCGGGTCATTGCTAAAAGGGCCAGTAGTATAGGGGTTTGTTGGCAAACCTTAACCTCCGAACCTGGGTCAGGACCCCTCGAGCCAACACCAAGATTCCTATGGCTATGCTTACCTATTGCACATAAAGAACATCTTATAATAAAATGAGAGACACTATCAATCATGTGTGGCCAATAACAATACCTTTGGAGATTCGTTACTGTCTTGCCTACACCGAAATTTCCTACAACCAATGATGTGTGCACCTCCCTTATGATAATGTTTCTTTCTCCCTGTGAAATACATAACTTTCCCAAGTGATACAAAAAACTATTATGCACATGATAATCTAACTCTTAATTTTGGTTCCCTTGACTCAAACTCTCATACACATCTTGAAAATCACTATCATTTTCATCTTTTTCATTGTAACTTTCATGCATAATGGAATTGTGTTCGAGTATAATAGCTGAATTTACAATAGGCCTAGAGAGCATATCAGCGACCTTATTGTAGATTCCCTTTTTGTACCTAATAACCAATTGAAATTGTTGTAGAAAACCTATCCATCTGAAATGTCTTGATTGCTACAACTTTGACTGTGATTGTAAGTACTGCAATGGCTAATGGTCGGTATGGATAATGGTCTCTTTCCCCATCAAGTAATGCTTCCATTTCTTTACACTTTGTACCGATGCATATAACTCTTTATCATAGGTGGGATATTAGTCACATATCCATTAAAAATTTCAGAATGAAATGAGATAGGCTTACCATGCTGCATTAGCACTACTCCCATAGCATAATCACTTGCATATGTTTGGATCTCAAATGGTTGTGTAAGATCTGGAAGTGCTAAAACCAGTGTTGAAATTATCTTTTGCTTCAAAGCATCAAATTATTTCTGTTGTACATCTCCCCATTGGAAGACTTTCTTCACACTTGTCAATGCATGTAACGGAGCTGCAATGGACGAAAAAATAGCAATAAGTTTTCTTGAATACTATGTTTCCCCTAAGAAACTTCTTAACTCTGTAATTGTATTGAGCTTGGGCCAATTTAGAATGACCTCAACTTTGGAAGGATCAATATTCAACTGACCTCCTCCAAAAATGTGTCCCAAATACACCAATGAAGTCTTACCAAACTCGCACTTTGACATCTTTAAAAATAATTTCTCTTTTTTCAAAACATCAAGTACCTTGTTCACATGCATGACATGATCTTCTCTTGACTTGTTGAATATGAGTATGTCATCTAAGTAAAAAATGACAAAGTTATCTAGAAATGGTCTAATTACATCATTCATGACTCTCATAAAAGTAGCTGGTGCATTTTTTAAGCCAAATGGCATAACTAACCACTCATACAATCCTTATCTAGTTTTGAAAGCAGTTTTCCAAATGCCTTCTTCAGCTATTCTAACCAGATGATAACCACTTCGTAAGTCTAACTTTGTGAAACAATTTTCATTCTTTAACTGATCAAGAAAATCATCAATAAGTGGGAGTGGGTATCGATTTTTTACCATGATTTTATTCAGTGCATGGAAATCGATACACATGCATCAAGTTTCGTCCTTCTTTGGAACCAATACTATTGGTGAACCACATGGTGAAGTAGATGGGCGTATGATACCTTTGTTCGGAAATTCTTGGATTTTCTTCTTTATTTCCAAACTCTCCATAATTGACATGCAATACATACCAATGTTTGGAAGTTGAACATCCTACTGCAGCTGAATCTCATGCTAAATTCCCCTCTTGGGTGGTAACCCCTTTGGTTCTTGAAACATCTCGCCATGCTGACTTACCACATAAAACAAATCATATTTCAATTTTTAATCACATCCATCAAAAGATTCATAGTCAACATCATCCTTTTTCTTCATCATCAGAAGCACAAAAATTTTACTTGCATTTACTAGCCTCTTCATTTTCCTTGCATTAACTAAATAAATGTTCAGTTTCT
The DNA here is from genome assembly GCA_034641835.2 of Pinus albicaulis. Lineage (NCBI taxonomy): Eukaryota > Viridiplantae > Streptophyta > Pinopsida > Pinales > Pinaceae > Pinus > Pinus albicaulis. The sequence continues at coordinate 11,074 of JAXQQM020071370.1, read as the reverse complement.
TGCAATGAGCTCTCACAATATACTCCACCCCATCCTTGACCAAATAATATTTTTTATCATGGTGATAAAACACCACTTTCCTGTCATAGAAATATTGACTTCCCAAGATAATCTCATAAATTTCAAGTGGAACCACATCTAACTCGACTTCATCAAGAAAGTTTGCAGTAATAGAAAATCTAAATATGCATTTCCTTGTAACTTATAAATTTTCATTCTTAACTATCCAACCCAAAGGGTATGGCTTATGATGTGGTACAGTTTCAAGGTTAAGATTTTTTACTAAGTCTTCTGAAATCAAGTTTTCTTGTGACACCATATAAAATAATGCATCGATCTTTGTATGATTAGAAATCACTCTAACATGGGACAATTCTATCATTGTGTCTTCATTTGTAGTGTTGTTGTGACTATTCGAGGAACTAGAACTTGTTATGGATTCCTTTCCTTTCTGTAAATTTTTGTAGATGTTCTATGCTTTATGCAACTTTACTTTTTATCCCCAATATCAACCAACAATCACAGAAACAAGAAAGTAAAATGTTGATATAACATACCAGTGGATCGATAGAAGACAAGCCAAAAATATATGTGTGTTAGTGCGTTACGGCAGTCAACAGGATGCTTCAACTAGCAAAGTCTCAATACGATCAACCAACCAGAAGTGTCACACAACCCTCTCGGATAGCAATATCGGTGAACCCAAAGTCAATGAAAGTCAACGCTGTCACAGTCAATGGTCAATGCAAAACACAAGCAGCAAAAAGTCAATGTAACCTGATCAAAGTCAACATCCAACCTCGATTTCTATGCCAATAAATGCAGGCTATAGAAATCGGAATTCTAGGATAGATTTAGGTCAGTTTTACCAAGCATTAACCAAAGTCAACGGTGGTCAACTCTGCACTGAAAAACCCTAGGTTGAAAAATAGAAATCTTCTTGCTACATTTTCCCACGTGTGAGAAGAAGAGACTCCAATAGATGATCGAACCAATCAGATGAGGAGAGAGAATGTGATGTGATGGATGAGTGAAAATGACCTCCAACGTTGATCTATTTATATCCATCAATGAGGATGTGTGACACAACTGCTGGGGCTTCAAGCCTACATTTCATTTCAGGCTGACTTGCACATATTTTGAATAAATTCAAAATAAATATTCTGCTCATCGGATCAAGATGATCTTTAGATTGATATTTCACCTCTCTGAAAGAGGAATCCAATAAAAATATTGGCATCTTCGTCTGAGCATCACAACATGGAGTTTGGATCTAGTTGTCCAAGATTAACACTCCCTCTCAACTAGGGAGAACTCCATCCACCTGTGCCATCCAAACATCGTGCATCATCCTACTGTAACTTGCTTTGTTGGCTTCTTTATTTTAGAACAAAAGTGGGTCAGTCACAAAGACATCATTCCTGGCTGATAGATTCAACCCAGAGGTTTGAAACCTCTATAGGACTCAAAAGAGTCACATACCAACCCAAAATTGGTTTACCTGATCCGAAGTCAATTGGTTGGACATGTGCCATCCTAGACATAGAGAGTACGACAATCTCTGATGTGTCCATCATTCTTTGCTATTGGTCTCTAGATTTTCCCACCTCACTGGCCAAATGAGAGGTACTTCCCATGAGTCTAGGACTCAATGGGTAGGATGCATATGGGGCACAAATAATGAGAGGTGACCCAAATCAACATTATAACAGTGGGGAAGAAGCACCACAAGGTTCGTAAAGCCTAGCCCCGTGTGTGCTTATAGCTCTGAGAATCTATCCCCAAAGCCCCCCAGAGCTCCCAGAGCTCATCGTCCAACATGATCCTCAGCATAGGGTCGTTCCATGATTCCAAGATTCTCACGGATGGTTAGGAACTTGACCTTCCCCATGGGGCTTTGTGAGAATTCCTGTGACCTGCTCATCAGTTCCTATATGATCAAGCCTTATGGCACCTCGTTGTACCGTATCCCGGATAAAGTGGTACCTGATATCAATATGCTTGGATTGATCGTGGAACACAGGATTCTCGGACAACCGAAACCCACTCTGGTTATCATAGAGTATCGCGGTGGTATCTAGCACATGCCCGAACAACTCACGAAAGAGATTTTGTAACTAAACTGCTTCACAACAGGCCATACTTGCTGCAATGTATTCGACCTCTATGGTGCTCAAAGCCACTAACTTCTGCTTCCTGCTCATCCATGATATCGAAGCATACCCAAGTGTGAAGCAACATCTTGATGTGCTCTTACGATCCACCACACTGCCAGCCCAATCGGCATCTGTATATCCATGGACTATCACACTCCCAACAGTGTATCTTAGCCCGTGGTTTATCGTGCCCCGAATATATCTCTACATATTCTTGGCACGAACCCAGTGAATGTGATGAGGTTCAACCATATATTGACTCAAAGTGTTCACTGTAAAACATACGTCTGGGTGGGTGTTCACTAAGAACATCAAGGCCCCTACGAGTTGGCAATACTTGGTAGGATTTGCTAGCACATGCCCAACAACGCTGCCAATCAACTTCTTAAAGTTGATCTCCATCGGTGTCGACACAAACTTACATTCCACCAATCCAAGTCTTTCCAAATGCTTCACAATATATTTTCCTTGAGAAAGGAAAATATCGCTAGGTCTCTACCAGATCTCCAAGCCTAGGAAGTAATGCATCAGTCCAGGTCCTTCATCTCAAACTTAGTAGCGAGCTCCCTCTTACACTGATGAATGAGAGGGTCAGCACATGTCAGGAAGAGGTTGTCCACATATAGCACCAGAATGAGAGGCTTTTCTCTATCAACCTTGAAGTAAAGGTTCAGATTAACATTACTACGAGTGAAGCCCAACTTCATCAGGTAGCTATCTATCCTCTCGTACCAAGCTTTGGGTGTTTCCTTCAACCCATAGAGGGCTTTCTTCAACTTGAAAACATGGGTGTCCCGATCCTGGACTTCGAGCCCCAGAGGTTGCTCCACATACACCTTTTCCTTTATCACACCATGCAGAAATGCGATCTTCACATCCATCTAATGAAGATTCCATCCTTGAATAGTAGCAATGGATATGATAGATCGGATGGTGGTATATGAGGCCATAGGTGCAAATATATCATCATAGTCTACGCCTTCCTTTTGAGATAAGAAACAGGCAACGAATCTTGCCTTGAACTTTTCAACACTAACATCAAATCCATGCTTGATCTTATAGAGCCATTTCGAGGTGACAACTTCTTTGTCCTCCGGTCTTGGAACTTTTCAGCACTGCCATCAGATCCATGCTTGATATTAAATTTTTTCTATTTATTTTTAACTAAGTAAAGATTGACATTGATTTTTATACTTATATCTTTTTAGAGGAATTCTCTTGAATAAGTGAATAAATGAAATTTTCTTTATTTGAAAAACGATATTATTTATTTGAAATTTCATTCCTTTAACTATTTTATTTTTATATATAAAAGGATTTAGAATTTTCAAAAAAAAATTATGAGAGACATCTGGTTTGTCCAAGTGAATCGCCAATTGTTGTGCTATACAACAACCCCCATTTATTTCTCATAAATAAGGACCCTTTAGAAATAAATAAGAAAATCCTTTTTAAAAATTCTTTCAAAAACACTTAGAAAATAAATTTTCTGCTTAAAGCACATCGCTTATCACATATTTTATCTTTCAAAAAGAAAATCCTAAAACATAAAATCTGTGAATTGCGAAATGTGCTCTTTAAAAATCCTTTCCAAAGAAATAAAAACATTTACTTTCCTTTTTCACATCGCAATTTATTTAAGTTAAGATTTAGGAAACAAAGTAATATAAGTTGCGATAGTCGTGGACTCGAAAAAGCGAATAAATTAAAAAGTATAAATCCTTTTTCGCTATCGCATCCACTTTAAGATTTCGCAAATCACATCGCACACGAATAATAATATATAATTAAACACATCTTTTAAATCTTGCGATCTACGATTTACGCATATTGCATTTTGCAACGTTTATGAGAAAATGACGAAATATTATAAGGAATCATTGTGATTTTCACATTTAATGATATTAGCGTGTGAAAAGAAAAATATGTCATATCAAATTGAATTTCACATATTAACAGCTTTAAACGATTGATAAGTATTGTGTGCGAAGCCCTGTGAATCCATGTGAAGCATTAAATTTCGAATCTTAAGGAATTATGAAGAGATGATTGATAAGATTGACATTTTTTCGCATGAGTTTGAAATAAATCCCTGATGTATCTTTGTAATGCTCGTTATATGATATATTTCACTTTGCTGTCAGGAAATCAATTATCGAGTTAAGGAAGTGAGAGATGAGTAAAAATGGTAAAGAGGTGTCTCACGCATCATCCTCAGAGGATACAGATATGCATTCGTTGCTCTCAGACACTGTTTGTAACAAGGATTGTGGCATTTCTTCATGGGAAGCAATGTATAAACTCTTTGAGGATGAAGGACCAAAGGTGATAACAAAAATATCTGCGATGGGAACTGATTCCACCTCTGATGCAACCCTTTTCGACGTTGCATGCTCATTTATTCATAGAATAGTTGCGAGACCGAAGATTCTGCCATACATAGATATGATTAAGTGGGCAGTTGAGAACTTAAATATTGAAGAAAGAGTTTTTAATAATTCCAGAGGAGAGATTATGGGCTCTTCCAAAGCTGAATATTTGACACCCATGTATCATCTGCCAACTCCGCAGTAGAAGTATGATAATAGATATGTGTAAATGTTCAGAGCTAAACATCTAGATATTATCAAAGTCATCCATGAATGGAAGGAAAATGAAGGGAAATTGAAGCAGGATAAATCTGGTACGTACCCCATTACACAAATCCCTTATCCATATTGTTATGCCACTGGTATGTTGTGTATACTATTTTCCAAACCTGATAGTACTAGGTTCTCTAGAGTTTGGGTTCCCTTAATTGACACAATCGCCAATTCATCTATTCTGAATTGGGCATACCTTTTATCTAATTACCTAGCCAAACGTATTTTTGAATATATAAATAAAAGAAGTGCTTCATCCCAAGAAAATTTTCCCTTGTACATGTCTGCTTATGTTATGGATTCCATCTGTTTCACTTCTACATTTCCAATCATGGGTTGGAAATGGACCACCAAAAACCCTACCCCAATTCACATCTACCATGAAGAACTCTGGGACTCTAAATTCCACCTACATTTCTACAAAGTCTGTTATGGAGTCATGTTGCCCATGTATCAAATGATTTTCAATGAAAAGATCCCTAGGGTTTCCAAAGAGGTCAGTAAAGATATTCTTCCTATAGCTAGATGGTTTGATGAAGAGAAATTCACATATGTTCGAGTATTTGGAAGTTCTGCTCTTCCACATGTTTTGTCTTACTATGTTCCAGATAGATTGTTTGTGAGAGAGATAGCTTATCAAAATTTCAATGGTGTCACAAAATAGTTAAAAGATGATAAAAAGGCTATTTGGCCTTCTTTCCCTTTACAGTGCAGCACCGTTTCCATGGCTAATATTGGCCATACATACAAAGAAGGTCCCAATATTCAAATGTTAAATTTATCATTCATGCCAGGGAGACTATATGACCCCAACGATGTAATTAAAAATTACATGACAAAGCTCAAAACGAAACCTTTCATAAAGGAAGAAGATAAGTTTGATAAGAGGTTGAAGCCTTTCAGGTATATAGAAATGAGAGATTGAAAAATGTCCCTTTGAATTTGTTAGTTATTGAAGAATAAAAACACACTCCAAGTGTCAGTCTCGATGAAGAAATGAAAGATGGCTCTGAAAATGAATCTGGTCAGTCTCAACAACACTCTGATAAGTTAGACCAATCTGAGGATGAATCTGAATCTACAAAAGAAAATTTGGAAAATGACCAAATTCTTCAAGAAATAGAGTTGCAAGAGAAAACAAAGAACAATGGCACTGAATCAAATTCAGAAGAAGTTCAGAAGGATCAAAGCACGGTAGATCAGTCTAAATCATCTCAAGGAAAAGACCTGGTGAATGAATGGGAAATTTTCTCAAGCAATAAAAACTCCTAAGGAAAAGGTCAATATTGATCAAGTAGCAAGTTTCTAAATGCCAGACCCTTCTCAAAAGATAGTTGAAATTGTCAATCCTCTACAAAGAATCCCAACAACATAGAGCAAAGAAATCATTCCAGCTTACTCTACAGATCAAATCATCCTACAGATTGAAGACATTCCATCACTGGATATTTTCTACAGTCCCAACAACAGATTTGTGGTTAAAAGGAATAAGAGAAAAAGCACTGATGAAACAACTCCCAAATCGATAGATGAATCAGTTGATGTCCTTTGGAAATACTCATTAGAGGATCCCACTGATCGTCTGACTAAGTTGTCACAATATGCAGGAGCTTATGCCACAACCACTGTAGATAAGGCAACTGAAGTTAGAACCTTGTTGAAGCAAAAAGAATCCAGAATACAGGAATTATAAAAAATTTTAGATGCAGAGAAAGTCAAGTCTACTAAACAAATCAGAGAAATTTCAGCACAGTTCAATAAAGATATTAAAAATCTTAAGTTAGAACATCACGTAGAGCTTAAAGAGAAACAGGAACATCTGGAAAAAACCATGGCAAAGCTACAGAATCAATCACAATCAGAAAAGTTCATTAAAGAAGCACTTGAGATAAATGCTTTGATAAAGGAACAACAAAAAATAATTTGTCATCAAGCTGCTACGATTGATTCCTATTGTGATTCCAATAAGATAATGATTCAGCAAATTGCAATCCAGAAACCAGAATGTGAGAAACTTCAAAAGAAAATTGAAGAACACATTCAGTGGCAAGATTCAGATATGGGAAAGCAAGCTAATCTACCACAAATAGATAAGCTTCATAAAGAATTATTATTTATAGAATGGGAAGCACAGATCATCTGAGCAGAAAAAGCAGCGACCAAGACCTCTAGCAAATCAATTGAGGTTATATAGCTCTTATGTGACCAATTGTTTAAAACATGACTTCTTGAAGAAAGCATGGCTGATGTGTTTTCAGTAAAAAAAGAAGTAGAAATAAAGTGGACACAGAGAGCAGAACAATAGGAAGAAATGATCAAGAAAGTCAATAAGTTTGATCAAGAAAATTATTGGAATTTTCTTATCAAACCTTATCATTAGCAGCAAACTCTTCTATTTCTCACAGAATCAGCTAAAAAGGCTCAGTCGATAATTTCAAACGCTATCTTCAAGGGTCAAATTCGGTCACAAATATCTTAGCCACCTCAGCTCAAGAAAATGCTAGATATCTGCAAACTGTGTGACCACACTGAGAACGAAATGTAGGATCCATAAAGTCATGGTTATTAGTTCTAAATTCCTATATTATTGTTCTAGTTCAGTTTTAGAGAAAGGTTGTTTGAAACCTCCTCTACATTTTTGTAAATCATTTAATTATTTTTTAGTTAGTTTTAGTATTTAATCCCTTCTCATGCATTTAGAGAAGGGTCCAAGATTTTGTTAAGAAAATTCGCAAAGAATTCTTAATTGTAAGTAAGTTTGTGGATGCCTTAATGAAATAATGGAACACGGTCTTTTTCAGTTATAAATATCATTTTGTTGATCGATGTTGGTGCACTTCTGTATTCTTTAAATGAATCTTTGATTGAATAATTGGATACGACCTATTATCCTTGATCCGATAAACATAGTAATACACATCTGGGACTATTATCACGTATGTTATTTCTGTTTCTGAATGTTGGTGATGAACTCAGCTTTCATGAATCATATATAGAGTTAATTATTTGTGTCTGAAATATTTGTTACACTTTGCATGATATAAAGATAGAAATCAATTATTTTATATATGGTCATAAGATAAATGCGATATATCTTTCATTTTCTTTTGATTAACTATTTTTTCAAGAGAATCATCCTACACAGTAATAATTATATTAAATCTGTGATGATTTTATCATCACAGATTGACTAGATATCTCTTTAGATCGCATTAAAATATTATCCCCGGGTTAGATTAAATTTAATTCAAAGCTTTGCATTTAGAACTAAATTTATCTTAGTTTGTAGTAATTAATCATAGCAAAATGTTTTGATAAGAATCCCACAAATTATCATAAAAAACCCAAATCTGGGAAACTGGTCCCATCACACCCAGTCAGAGCCACTACCCCAAACGGAAAAGGAAATGCTTTAAGGTCTGGACCGAGTGGTTATCCCCCTTTTTTGTTGCCACGGATTTCTGAGGCCTCAACAGAACCACATTCCAGACATCATTCTTCATAATGGACTCATATTCTTCGTGCATATCATCCTTCTAGACTTGATGATTTGCGGCTTCCTCAAAATATCTAGGCTCAGACTGTATGATTGTACTCATGGCTGCTAGATACCCTTGGTATCTATTCAGCTTCTTGCTTTCACGAAATGTCCCTGTTGGGGCCATATGATTCTCGACATCCTCGAAAGTGTCCCTGAGCCATGATGGTATTTTCCTCATTGAAGGAGGTGGATCAATAGGATCCATCGGTCCTTCAACATCGGGCATTGTCTCATCCTTCAGTTCTTCTTGATTTCTAGGCCTTGCTTCATGATATTCCTCGGATATCAGAAGATTGATTACTTTCCACAGGGAAGCATCTTCGTCAAAGGTAACATCGTGGCATATCTCCACTTCCCTTTAACCAGACACATAGACTCTATAGGCCTTCGAAGTTTCGCTATAGCCCATAAACATTCCCTTCTTTCCAGAAGAATCCAACTTGCTCATATTCTCCTTCGGCACATGAAAATAAGCAGGACATCCAAAAAATCTAAAATGTGAGACGTCAGGTTTCTTACTAGAGAAAACCTCTTCGGGATTTTTGGATCCTAGAGTGGAATGACCTTACCCCACAGAAACTTTGGAAGACCTTGGTCACATAGCATGGCATGGGTAGCTTCCTCAATGGTCATGTTCTTTATTTCAACAATGCCATTCTGCTCGGGATTATAGACAGTTGTGGTCTCCCTCTTGATGCCAGCTTCTCTACAAAATTTCTTAAACTCGTTTGTCTCATATTGAGTGAAATTATCGGTCCTCAATATCTTGATCTTCTTCCCTATTAGATTTTCCACCAAGGCTTTGAAGGTACGAAACCACATGAAAGCCTCATCCTTCTTCTTTAAGAAGTATATCCAGTTTGTGCAAGATAATTCATCTATGAAAGTCATATAAAATAACATCCTCCCAAGGATGTCATGGGCAGCATACCAGACAAATCAAAGTGTATCAGTTGAAAGACATCAGATGTCTTTGTGACACTTGAGGGGAAAGGTCCCCTTGTATTCTTTCCTTTGGCACAGCCCTGACATACACCTTCATGATCATTTGTGAACTCGGGCATCCCCATCACCACCTTCCTTGCTTCGGGAAGGGATTTGTAGTGAAGGTGTCCAAACCTCCGATGCCATAGTTTAGTCTGTCGGATAGTATCACATGTCACCGCTTCTAGTGGACTTCCTCCAACTTGGTAGAGTGTATCAACTCTAAACCCAATCGTGATATATTCCTTGAAACTCTTCTTCTAGATACACACCTTCCCATCAATGAATGCCACATTGAAACCTTTGTCTTCCATGGCCAAAATAGACACAAGGTTCTTCTTCAAATCAGGTACATATAGTACACCTTGCAAGCGGAGGACTTGACCTTGAGCCAAGTGGAGGGTCACAGTCCCTGTCCCTTTCATGGGATATGTGGTATTATCTCAAAGGATAATTTTTAGATTAACATCCTTCTAAACCATGTGAAAAAGTGTTTCCTTGAACCCAGTGGTGTGCCTTGAGGCACCATTATCTATCAACTAGACATACATAGTGTCATGTGGAGATGCAGCAGAGAGGGCAGATACAAGAATGAGTTCATTTCTTTTGTCATCAACAACATTAGTTCCTCATACTTGGAATTTCTCGACCTTTTGTAAGGTTTCCCATTTCCACTAGAGGGAGCCTTCCCTTTTCCTTTGAACCTGTTGTTCCTTTGATTGTCATTCCTCTAGTTATTGTTGTTGTCATCGTCATCAAGATAATCCTTCTTGAATGGGCATTCTCTAGCATTGTGGTTGGTCTTGTGCCATGTGTAACATTTACCTTTCTTCCCTTGGGCCCCTGCTCTTCCTTTGTTTCTTGGACCACCAAACTTCTTCTTCTTAGCACGAGTAGTGAAGGCAACATTTCCTTCATTTTCATATTGCTTCATCCTTGTATCTTCTTTTACGCATCTCGATAGTACTTCATCAAAATTAGGTATCACATTGTTATTAAGAATCATAGTATTGAATACATGCCATTCGTATGAAAGACCTCCAAGTGTGGTGAGAACCATTTCTTGATCATCTATTGTCTCCCCAATAGCCAGAAGACTATTTCCGATTTCAATCAACTTTAGAAAATATGATTGAATGCATTCATCTCCGCCTTTCTTCAGATTCTTCAGTTGGTTCTTGAAGAAAAGGACTTGATTTGCATTGTTGGCCTTGAACATGTTGGCCAACTTATCATACATCTCCTTGGATGTGCCCAGCTCAGAGATTTAGGCAACCAAACTATTATGAATTGAGTCCCTGATCATTAGCTTCGCTTTGATTTCCCCCTTCTTATACTTTGACTTGGTGGCAGCAGGTGCAGTAGATAGAGGCTCTTGGATTTTACCCTACACATAGTCCATGACATCGTGGTCTTTCAACATAAGATCTAATGTCATCTTCCAAGCAGGGAAGTCTTCCTTCCCAGTCAATTTGTCATCAGCTTTAAAGCCATTGTAGTTTGAGGTACCCATGCTCTTCGTCGGTGATTGCTACAAACTTGGGCTTTGTCTTCACCTCTACTCTGAAACCATGTAAATTTTTGTAGATGTTCTATGCTTGATGCAAGTTTACTTTTTATCCCCAATATCAACCAACAATTACATAAACAAGAAAGTAAAATGCTGATAGAACATACCAGTGGATCGACAGAAGACAAGCCAAAAATATATATGTTTGTTGGTGCATTACGGTGGTCAACAAGATGATTCA
>JAXQQM020057881.1:0-10600 GCA_034641835.2 Pinus albicaulis | reverse complement strand
TATTTTAAACGAGTTTTTTAATGTGTTAACTACATTTAAATGTGTTTAAAAGCACGCTATAACAGTTTAAAAAGTTTTTTATAATGTTTTTAAAACAATTTTTTTTACGATTTCATTAAAAACATTTACTAAAAATGATTAAACACTTTAAATATTTGATTTAAAATTTAGAATATTTTATAAAATCTTCGAACCATTTATAAAAATTATTGAATGTCGGATTTATAAGCTTAACTTGATAAGCGTTTTACAATATTTTGAAATATTTTAAAATATTACGAAATGTTAAAAATCCTTTAAAATATTTTACAAAGTTTTTAAAATATTTTAAAAGAGCTATAATGTACGTATTACATTTTTTAAACGTAGATAGTTCGTTAAAAAGGAATAGACGCAGGCTAAACATTTCGGTTTTGATATCCGAGAGCATATTTGGATATCCATTTTGGAGATGCAAGCGTGGCCCCAGATGCACAAAGTGACGAATTGAGTTCGGACCTCATTTCGGATGATCGGTGAAAAACGAACGGATGCGAATATCGAGGGCTAAACTTTTCGGTTTAAAAATTCGAGAGCATATTTGGATACCCATTTTGGAGATGCGCGTGGCCCCACATGCACGAAAGTGATGAATTGATTTAGGGACTCATTTCGAGACGATCACGCAAAAAACGAATGAACGTGGATATCGGGAGTTGAAATTTTCTTTTTGAAATTCGAGCATATTTGGATAACCATTTTGGAGATGCAAGCGTGGCCTCACATGCACGAAGTGACGAATTGATTTAGGGACTCATTTTGGATGATCCGTAAAAAACGAACGGACGCGGATGTCGGGGGCTAAAATTTTCGTTTTTGAAATCTGAGAGTATATTTGGATACCCATTTTTGGAGATGCAAGTGTGCCCCCGCAGGAAAAGAATGACGAATTGATTTCGGGATTCATTTTGGATGATCCTTGAAAAATTTACAAATGCGAATATTGGGGGTTGAAATTTTCGGTTTTTAAATTCGAGAGCATATCTGGATACCCATTTTGGAGATGAAAGCGTGGCCCCACATGCACAAAGTGACAAATTTATTTCGGGACTGATTTCAGACGATCCGTGAAAAATGAACGGACGCGGATATCAGGGGTTGAACTTTTTGGTTTTGAAATCCGAGAGCATATTTGGATACCCATTTTGGAGATGCAAGTGTGGCCCCTCATGCACAAAGTGACAAATTGATTTCGCGACACATTTCGGATGACCCGTGAAAAACGAATAGACGCAGATAACGGGGGCTGAAATTTCGATTTTGAAATATGAGAGCATATTTGGATGCCCATTTTGGAGATGAAAGCGTGGCCTCGGATGCACAAAGTGACAAATTGATTTTGGGCATCATTTTGGATGATCCGTGAAAAACAAACAAACGCGAATATCGGGGGCTAAACTTTTCGGTTTTGAAATCTGAGAGCATATTTGGATGCCCATTTTGGAGATGCAAGCGTGGCCCCAGATGAACAAAGTGACGAATTGACTTCGGGACTCAATTCAGACGATCCGTGAAAAATGAAAAGACGTGGATATCGGGGGCCGAACTTTTCGGTTGTGAAATCTGAGAGCATATTTGGATACCCATTTTGGAGATGCACATAGTGACAAATCGATTCGCGACTCATTTCGGATGATCGCGAAAAACTAATAGACGCGGATAACGAAGTGTTTGAAATTTTCGATTTTGAAATATGAGAGCATATTTGGATACCCATTTTGGAGATGAAAGCGTGGCCTCGGATGCACAAAGTGACAAATTGAGTTTGGGCCTCATTTTGGACGATCCGAGAAAAACGAACGGACGCGAATATCGGGGGCTAAAATTTTCGGTTTTGAAATTTGAGAGCATATTTGGATACCCATTTTGGAGATGCAAGCGTGGCCCCAGTTGAAAAAAGTGACGAATTGACTTCGGGACTCAATTCAGACGATCTGTGAAAAATTAAAAGACGTGGATATCGGGGTCTGAACTTTTCGGTTTTGAAATCTGAGAGCATATTTGGATACACTTTTAAAACGTTTTAAAATGCTTTACAAGTTTTTGAAAAGGATTTTAAAACGTTTTAAAACATTTTAAACCTTTTTTAAAATATTGTAAAAGCTTTCTAAAAACATTTTTAAACCGTTTTAAAACACTTTTAAAACGTTTTAAAATTCTTTACAAGTTTTTTAAAAGGATTTAAAAACATTTTAAAACATTTTAAAAGTGTTTTGAAACATTTTAAAATAAATTTAAAACATTTTAGAAGTGTTTTGAAACATTTTAAAATAAATCTTAAAAGCATTTCAAAATATTTTAAAAGCGTTTGAGAATATCTTAAAAGTGTCTTGAAATATCTTGATAGTGTTTTACAATATTTTGAAACGTTATAAAAATCCTTTAAAACATTTTACAACTTTTTAAAAATATTTTAAAAGAGTTTCATAATGTCTTAAAAACATTTTTAACGTGTTTAAAATCATGTTATACCATTTTAAAAGTGTTTTATAATGTTGCTAAAAACGTTTCTTTTACAATTTTATTAAAAATATTTACTAAAAATGATTAAACGCTTTAAATATTTGATTTAAACATATTAATAAGAATTTGGAATATTTTATAAAGGTTTAAACCATTTTTAAAACATTTATAAAAATTATTGGATGTCAGCTTTATAAGCTTAACTTTATGAAATATTTTGAAATATTTTGAAATGTTATAAAAATCCTCTAAAATATTTTACAAATTCTTTAAAAATATTTGAAAAGAGTTTTATGATGTGCTAGAAACATTTTAAACGTGTTTAAAAGCACATTATAACATTTTAAAAAGGGTTTTATAATATTTTTAAAAACGTTTCTTTTTTTACGATTTTATTAAAAACATTTAATAAAAGGATTAAACGCTTTAAATATTTGATTTAAACATATTGAGAAGAATTTAGAATATTCTATAACAGATTTAAACCATTTATGAAACATTTATAAAAATTATTGCATGTTTATAATGTTAGCTTTATAAGCTTAACTTTTATTAAATTTTATTTAAAAACGTTTTTAAAACCTAAATAAATGCTTTCAAATATTTTAAATGTGTTTTGAAGTGTTTTTCTAACATTGTAAAAGCATTCTGAAAACATTTAAAAACCATTTTAAAACACTTTTAAAACATTTTAAAATGTTTTACAAGATTTTAAAAAGGATTTAAATATGTTTTAAAACATTTTAAAAGTGTTTTGAAACATTTTAAAATAAATTTAAAACATTTTAAAAGTGTTTTGAAGCATTTAAAAAGTGTTTTGAAACATTTTAAAATAAATTTAAAACATTTTAAAAGGGTTTCAAAATATTTAAAAGTGTTCAAAAATATCTTAAGCGTTTGACAATATTTTTAAATATATAAAAATATTTTAAAACATTTTACAAATTTTTAAAAATATTTTAAAAGAGTTTTATGATGTCTTCAAAACATTTTAAAAGCACATTATAACATTTTAAAAAGTGTTGTACAATGTTTCTAGAAACTTTATTTTACGATTTTATTAAATGTGTTTATTTTAAAACACTTTTAATATAAATTTAAAATATTTTAGAAGTGTTTTGAAACATTAAAAAATAAATTTAAAACATTTTAAAAGCGTTTCAAAATATTTTACAAGTGTTTTAAAATATCTTGGAAGCGTTTTTTACAACATTTTGAAATATTTTGAATGATTTTGAAATATTTTGAAATGTTATAAAAATCATTTAAAACATTTTACAAATTTATAAAAATATTTTAAACGAGTTTTATAATGTCTTAAAAACATTTTAAATGTGTTTAAAAGCATGTTTTAACATTTTAAAAAGTGTTTTATAATGTTTTTAAAACGTTTTTTGCGATTTTATTATAAATGATTAAACGCTTTAAATATTTGATTTAAGCATATTAATAAGAATTTAGAATATTTTATAAAAGCTTTAAACCATTTATAAAATGTTTATAAAAATTATTAAATGTTTATAATGTCAACTTTATTAGTTTAACTTTTTTTAAATGTTATTTATAAACATTTTTAAAAATGAAATAAATGCTTTTAAATATTTTAAAATAATTTTAAAAGTGTTTTGAAATGTTTTTAAAACATTGTAAAAGCTTTCTAAAAACATTTTAAAACCATTTTAAAACACTTTTTAAAACATTTTAAGATGCTTTACGTTCTTCAAGAGGTTCGAAAACATTTTAAAAGTGTTTTGAAACATTTTAAAATAAATTTAAAACGTTTTTAGAAGTGTTTTGAAACATTTTAAAATAAATTTTAAGCGTTTCAAAATATTTTAGAAGCGTTTCAAAATATTTTACAAGTGTTTCAAAATATTTTACAAGTGTTTTAAAATATCTTGGAAGTGTTTTACAATATTTTGAATTGGTATAAAAATCCTTAAAAACATTTTACAAAATTCTTAAAATATTTTAAGCGAGTTTTATAATGTGTTAAATACATTTAAATGTGTTTAAAAGCACGCTATAACGATTTAAAAGTTTTTATAATGTTTTTAAAACAATTTTTTTACGATTTCATTAAAAACATTTACTAAAAATGATTAAACACTTTAAATATTTGATTTAAAATTTAGAATATTTTATAAAATCTTCGAACCATTTATAAAAATTATTGAATGTCGGTTATAAGCTTAACTTGATAAGCGTTTTACAATATTTTGAAATATTTTAAAATATTCTGAAATGTTCTAAAAATCCTTTAAAATATTTTACAAAGTTTTTAAAATATTTTAAAAGAGCTTTATAATGTCTGAAAAACATTTTAAACGTAGATAGTTCGTTAAAAAGGAATAGAGGCAGGCTAAACATTTCGGTTTTGATATCCGAGAGCATATTTGGATATCCATTTTGGAGATGCAAGCGTGGCCCCAGATGCACAAAGTGACGAATTGAGTTCGGACCTCATTTCGGATGATCTGTGAAAAACGAACGGATACGAATATCGAGGGCTAAAATTTTCGGTTTAAAAATTCGAGAGCATATTTGGATACCCATTTTGGAGATGCAAGCGTGGCCCCACATGCACAAAGTGATGAATTGATTTAGGGACTCATTTCGAACGATCCATAAAAAACGAATAGACGCGGATATCGGGGTTGAAATTTTCTTTTTTGAAATTCGAGAGCATATTTGGATAACCATTTTGGAGATGCAAGCGTGGCCTCACATGCACAAAGTGACGAATTGATTTAGGGACTCATTTTGGATGATCCATAAAAAAAGAACGGACGCGGATGTCGGGGCCTAAAATTTTCGTTTTTGAAATCTGAGGGTATATTTGGATACCCATTTTGGAGATGCAAGTGTGCCCCCGCAGGAAAAGAATGACGAATTGATTTCGGGATTCATTTTGGATGATCCTTGAAAAATTTACAAATGCGGATGTTGGGGGTTGAAATTTTCGGTTTTTAAATTCGAGAGCATATCTGGATACCCATTTTGGAGATGAAAGTGTGGCCCCGCATGCACAAAGTGACAAATTTATTTCGGAAGTGATTTCGGACGATCGTGAAAAAACGAACGGACGCGGATATCGGGGTTGAACTTTTGGTTTTTGAAATCCGAGAGCATATTTGGATACCCATTTTGGAGATGCAAGTGTGGCCCCTCATGCACGAAAGTGACAAATTGATTTCGCGACTCATTTCGGATGATCAGTGAAAAACGAATGAAGCCATGAGATAACGGAAATTTGAAATTTTCGATTTTGAAATATGAGAGCATATTTGGATACCCATTTTGGAGATGAAAAGCGTGGCCTCGGATGCACAAAGTGACAAATTGATTTTGGGCATCATTTTGGATGATCAAGTGAAAAACGAACAAACGCGAATATCGGGGGCTAAACTTTTCGGTTTTGAAATCTGAGAGCATATTTGGATACCCATTTTGGAGATGCAAGCGTGGCTCCAGATGAACAAAGTGACTAATTGACTTCGGGACTCAATTCAGACGATCCGTGAAAAATGAAAAGACGTGGATATCGGGGGCTGAACTTTTCGGTTGTGAAATCTGAGAGCATATTTGGACACCCATTTTGGAGATGCACATAGTGACAAATCGATTTCGCGACTCATTTCGGATGATCCGCGAAAAACTAATAGACGCAGATAACGAGGGCTGAAATTTTCGATTTTGAAATATGAGAGCATATTTGGATACCCATTTTGGAGATGAAAGCGTGGCCTCGGATGCATGGTGACAAATTGAGTTTGGGCCTCATTTTGGACGATCGCGAAAAACGAACGGACGCGAATATCGGGGCTAAAATTTTCGGTTTGAAATTTGAGCATATTTGGATACCCATTTTGGAGATGCAAGCGTGGCCCCCGGATGAAAAAGTGACGAATTGACTTCGGGACTCGAATTCGGACGATGCGTGAAAAATTAAAAGACACAGATATCGGGGGGTGAACTTTTCGGTTTTGAAATCTGAGAGCATATTTGGATACACTTTTAAAACGTTTTAAAATGCTTTACAAGTTTTTGAAAAGGATTTAAAAACGTTTTAAAACATTTTAAACCTTTTTTAAAATATTGTAAAAGCTTTCTAAAAACATTTTAAAACCATTTTAAAACACTTTTAAAACGTTTTAAAATGCTTTACAAGTTTTTAAAAAGGATTTAAAAACGTTTTAAAACATTTTAAAAGTGTTTTGAAACATTTTAAAGTAAATTTAAAACATTTTAGAAGTGTTTTGAAACATTTTAAAATAAATCTTAAAAGCATTTCAAAATATTTTAAAAGCGTTTCAGAATATCTTAAAAGTGTTTTGAAATATATTGAAAGTGTTTTACGATATTTTGAAATGTTATAAAAATCCTTTAAAACATTTTACAACTTTTTAAAAATATTTTAAAAGATTTTCATAATGTCTTAAAAACATTTTTAACGTGTTTAAAATCACGTTATAGCATTTTAAAAAGTGTTTTATAATGTTTTTAAAAATATTATTTTTTACGATTTTATTAAAAATATTTACTAAAAATGATTAAACGCTTTAAATATTTGATTTAAACATATTAATAAGAATTTGGAATATTTTATAAAAGGTTTAAACCATTTATAAAAATTATTGAATGTCAGCTTTATAAGCTTAACTTTATGAAATATTTTGAAATGTTATAAAAATCCTCTAAAATATTTTACAAATTTTTTAAAAATATTTTAAAAGAGTTTTATGATGTGTTAGAAACATTTTAAACGTGTTTAAAAGCACATTATAACATTTTTAAAAAGGTTTTATAATATTTTTAAAAACGTTTCTTTTTTTACGATTTTATTTAAAACATTTAATAAAAAGATTACACGCTTTAAATATTTGATTTAAACATATTGAGAAGAATTTAGAATATTCTATAACAGATTTAAACCATTTATGAAACATTTATAAAAATTATTGCATGTTTATAATGTTAGCTTTATAAGCTTAACTTTTATTAAATTTTGTTAAAACGTTTTTAAAACCTAAATAAATGCTTTCAAATATTTTAAATGTGTTTTGAAATGTTTTTCTAACATTGTAAAAGCATTACGAAAACATTTAAAAACCATTTTAAAACACTTTTAAAACATTTTAAAATGTTTTACAAGATTTTAAAAAGGATTTAAATATGTTTTAAAACATTTTAAAAGTGTTTTGAAACATTTTAAAATAAATTTAAAACATATGAAAAGTGTTTAGGCTTTAAAAAGTGTTTTGAAACATTTTAAAATAAATTTAAAACATTTTAAAAGGGTTTCAAAATATTTAAAAGTGTTCAAAAATATCTTAAGCGTTTGACAATATTTTGAAATATATAAAAATATTTTAAAACATTTTACAAATTTTTAAAAATATTTTAAAAGAGTTTTATGATGTCTTCAAAACATTTTAAAAGCACATTATAACATTTTTAAATGTGTTGTACAATGTTTCTAGAAACTTTATTTTACGAATTTATTAAATGTGTTTATTTTAAAACACTTTTAATATAAATTTAAAATATTTTAGAAGTGTTTTGAAACATTTAAAAATAAATTTAAAACATTTTAAAAGCGTTTCAAAATATTTTACAAGTGTTTTAAAATATCTTGGAGGCGTTTTTTACAACATTTTGAAATTTTTTGAATGATTTTGAAATATTTTGAAATGTTATAAAAATCATTTAAAACATTTTACAAATTTATAAAAATATTTTAAACGAGTTTTATAATGTCTTAAAAACATTTTAAATGTGTTTAAAAGCATGTTTTAACATTTTAAAAAGTGTTTTATAATGTTTTTAAAAACGTTGTTTTGCGATTTTATCAAAAATGATTAAATGCTTTAAATATTTGATTTAAGCATATTAATAAGAATTTAGAATATTTTATAAAAGCTTTAAACCATTTATAAAACCTTTATAAAAATTATTAAATGTTTATAATGTCAACTTTATTAGTTTAACTTTTTTTAAATGTTATTTATAAACATTTTTAAAAATGAAATAAATGTTTTTAAATATTTTAAAAGAATTTTAAAAGTGTTTTGAAATATTTTTAAAACATTGTAAAAGCATTTTAAAAACATTTTAAAACCATTTTAAAACACTTCTAAAACATTTTAAAATGCTTTACAAGTTCTTCAAGAGGTTCTGAAAACGTTTTAAAACATTTTAAAAGTGTTTTGAAACATTTTAAAATAAATTTAAAACGTTTTAGAAGTGTTTTGAAACATTTTAAAATAAATTTTAAAAGCGTTTCAAAATATTTTAGAAGCGTTTCAAAATATTTTACAAGTGTTTCAAAATATCTTGGAAGTGTTTTACAATATTTTGAAATGCTATAAAAATCCTTAAAAACATTTTACAAAATTCTTAAAATATTTTAAACGAGTTTTATAATGTGTTAAATACATTTAAATGTGTTTAAAAGCACGCTATAACAGTTTAAAAAGTTTTTTATATTGTTTTTAAAACAATTTTTTTTACGATTCCATTAAAAACATTTACTAAAAATGATTAAACACTTTAAATATTTGATTTAAAATTTAGAATATTTTATAAAATCTTCGAACCATTTATAAAAATTATTGAATGTCAGATTTATAAGCTTAACTTGATAAGCGTTTTACAATATTTTGAAATATTTTAAAATATTTTGAAAGGTTATAAAAATCCTTTAAAATATTTTACAAAGTTTTAAAAATATTTTAAAAGAGCTTTATAATGTCTGAAAAACATTTTAAACGTAGATAGTTCGTTAAAAAGGAATAGACGCAGGCTAAACTTTTCGGTTTTGATATCCGAGAGCATATTTGGATATCCATTTTGGAGATGCAAGCGTGGCCCCAGATGCACAAAGTGACGAATTGAGTTCGGACCTCATTTCGGATGATCTGTGAAAAAAGAACGGATGCGAATATCGAGGGCTAAACTTTTCGGTTTAAAAATTCGAGAGCATATTTGGATACCCATTTTGGAGATGCAAGCGTGGCCCCACATGCACAAAGTGATGAATTGATTTAGGGACTCATTTAGAACGATCCATAAAAAACAAATAGACGCAGATATCGGGGTTGAAATTTTCATTTTTGAAATTCGAGAGCATATTTGGATAACCATTTTGGAGATGCAAGCGTGGCCTCACATGCACAAAGTGACGAATTGATTTAGGGACTCATTTTGGATGATCCGTAAAAACCGAACGGACGCGGATGTCGGGGGCTAAAATTTTCGTTTTTGAAATCTGAGGGTATATCTGGATACCCATTTTGGAGATGCAAGTGTGCCCCCGCAGGAAAAGAATGACTAATTGATTTCGGGATTCATTTTGGATGATCCTTGAAAAATGTACAAATGCGGATATTGGGGGTTGAAATTTTCGGTTTTTAAATTCGAGAGCATATCTGGATACCCATTTTGGAGATGAAAGCGTGGCCACGCATGCACAAAGTGACAAATTTATTTCGGGACTGATTTCAGACGATCCGTGAAAAACGAACGGACGCGGATATCAGGGGTTGAACTTTTTGGTTTTGAAATCCGAGAGCATATTTGGATACCCATTTTGGATATGCAAGTGTGGCCCCTCATGCACAAAGTGACAAATTGATTTCGCGACTCATTTCGGATGATCCGTGAAAAACGAATAGACGCAGATAACGGGGGCTGAAATTTTCGATTTTGAAATATGAGAGCATATTTGGATACCCATTTTGGAGATGAAAGCGTGGCCTCGGATGCAGAAAGTGACAAATTGATTTTGGGCATCATTTTGGATGATCCGTGAAACACGAAAAAACGCGAATATCGGGGGATAAACTTTTCGGTTTTGAAATCTGAGAGCATATTTGGATACCCATTTTGGAGATGCAAGCGTGGCCCCAAATGAACAAAGTGACGAATTGACTTCGGGACTCAATTCAGACGATTCGTGCAAAATGAAAAGACGTGGATATCGGGGGCTGAAATTTTCGGTTGTGAAATCTGAGAGCATATTTGGACACCCATTTTGGAGATGCAAGTGTGGCCCCACATGCACAAAGTGACAAATTGATTTCGCGACCCATTTCTG
>JAXQQM020072028.1:0-387175 GCA_034641835.2 Pinus albicaulis | reverse complement strand
GGAGTCATGGAATAAGCATATTCCTTAATATGTTATTAATTTTTTTTAGCAAAGAGATCATCCCACGGACAGTTGGGCCGTTGGAGAATATCTTCGAACACTCGTTGTTACAAATGTAATATCAAGGTATCTACCAGATGAACGGTCAGGAAAACCTTCTGGCCTTCCTGCTCTGTTGTTAGAATTAAAGTAGCGGGCACCCAGAAGTATGGATGAGCTATTTTAAAACCTTGACATGTCATAGAAACATCCCCTTCATGTATTCATGGTGGATCCTAAAGAATCAAATAAATCAATGCATTTTTCTCAGGAGCTTATTTCGACCATCCTATTTATGATTGTTTTTAGTTTGATGTGGGTCATGGGTTCAGCCACACTCTGTAAGTATGTTAGCAGCTTAGGAGGAATTGGTCCATATCTTGGCATAATCACAGGTGCTTCATATGCTCCCAAGGAGTACAATAAAGGAGTTCTACCCGAGAGGAAACTCCAAAAATTTTAAAGATGTCAAAGCATGTGATGAAGCAAAGAAATAACTTGAAGAGGTTGTCGAGTACATGAAGAACCCCTCAAATTTCAAAAGGAATTCTATTGACTGGTGCTCCTGGAAAAGGAAAGATGTTTCTAGCCACACTAGAAGGATTCATCGCTCATCTTCCAAAGGGTCAGATCGCTCTGTTTAGCACTTGCATTCACAGGGGTAGTGAAATCTAGTTCAGCTCATAAGATTTGAACTTCAAAGATCAAGTAAGAGTTGGGTGACACTAGGCCAAGGGAAAATTCAAAATTGTCAGACCAAAACCAATCCACAAGGTTTGGAAGTAAGTGGATCAACTAAATATAAGAAAAGTAGACTAAAACTAAATGAAATGTTTGAGAAGGCTGGAAGATACAAGTTTATATTTTTTATGGTGAAAAATCAGTATGAAAATTTGATGTTGACAGAAGAAGAAATATTTGTGGAATCATCAGAGAAATATTGGGAAGTGAGAAGTTGATTTTCAATTACCATATGTTGGATTTGCATGGTTTCCAGCATAAATTGACAGTTGATTTGTATACTGTAAGTTCTGTTCAATGCAAAATTGATCAAGGAAAGTGTATGGCGTCTAAAATTAATATTTTATAAGACATTGGACTGTTGCAATTTAAAGCTTTCCATTCTTGGAATACAGAGCTCTTTGTGCACTGTTCCATTATGTAAGTATGGTGTTAAATGTTCTATGTTGGAAACTTCAAAAAAATTAAACGCGTAGCAAGCTACAGGGTGTTTTTTCCCTTTGTCCGCAGTCAAAGACATTAACTTCAAAAACACACAGCGGGAAAACGGGGATGAAATTTGAAAATATGGGAGAGGATTTTTACCAGCATGGTGCAATGAAACATAACCTCTCTCTGATTTTACACAGGTTTCAGGAGCAGAGAGAATCGAAGACATGTCTGAGGGCTATTTTTCAAGATTTCAGTTTCCCTATTTTAGGCATGATTTTGCGACAGCGGTTGTGGAGAGTTGGAGATGCAATTTGAAAATACAAGAGAGGTTTATGACCAGCACGGGTAAAAGAAAAATAAATTCTCTCATATTTTGCATAGATGTCGTCATTGGGGAGAAACATATGTTTGAGTATGACCCTATTCTTTGAAAATTCGGCACAGTTTTCATCTATGAACCGTCTTCCCTATTTTTAAGAAGATGGGATATTCGATCAAGTTGAGCATTTCAAATTATGAAATTATATGAATACCCAGCTCCATATTCTTGAGCTCAAAGTACTATCAGATAGCCCAAGCGTTAAAGCTTGACAGGATTTACACCTGCAAACATATGACAAACCTGATTTCAGAAGAATCACAAAAATCCAGATGTCCAGTAGTCCTTATAACTCCAACGGTTTATTTACGTATGTCAAATAATACTAGGCCTTATTTGTTATGCGGTGAGAAAGAAAGTAACTATTAATGAAAGTGCAGATTGTAATCGGTTATTAGGAATAGCATATAGACGTGATTGTTCGAAAGTGCCAGGGGGGGGAATCTGCTATGAGGGACTGAGTCCCATTCTGTAATGTGGTGACTTCTTGAAAAGTAATACAAGAGAAGCTTTCAAGATTCAAGTGGTGCACCAAATGGTGAATTTTCTCCTGTTTAATGTGTTTCCCATAGTTTTCTTGTCTTAGTATTTCTGAATTCTAATTTGTAGAATAGAAAATGATGAATAGGATTTGTTTCTATAGCACCCTATTCTAGCTTATTCTACAATAGTCTATGTTTTCCACTGACGCCAAACCAAGGAATTATTAATTTCTCGTGGTTTCTGTTGAACCTTACACTCCATCTTAGTTGAGGAATTCTTAACTGATCCTCAATTTATGTTGAGTTCCACTTTTCCTGTATATTCCCACTCCATTTTATCCACAGAGATCCAAAATAGTACTCCTAGCTTGCCCTGTTTCACTCATTCTTGATTATTTCTACAAATTGGTCACCTGAGCCCTTTGACTCCATTTCCCAATGGCCCTTTTCTCTTACTTTTCCCCATAAAATCAAACTCAAAATCCAAACCCGGCACCTAATAGCTAGCCTAAAATATCCCATCAACAAAGCTATATCTAACAGAGAGATCCCTCTCTGGGCCTAGGAGGGTTATATCCTAGGCCCAAAGTAGTTTTGATGTTGCCTCCGGGATTCTGTCTTCAGCCTCAAAATTACGGAGTGATAAAAGAAGCGAATGTTAAAATTCCTCAATCCCTTATCTTGATATATGAGGGTGTATTTATAACAAATAAGGTGACTCTCCACCTCCCATGTGACTCTTGACCTACATTATGACTCTTGAGCTCCTACTATGACTTTTTGAATTCCTATGTGGCCTTTGAGCTTCTATATTACTTTAGAACTTTGTATTGACTTTTCACATTTCATGTGGGACCCTTGGGCTTCCACACATTTTAAATTTTCTCATTACATAATTACATTCCATGATCAATATGACAAAATACATTGACACCTATGACTTTTGTGGTAACACTTTTAGAAGCCATGACTTGGTGACAATGACATAAGACTTCATTTCATCAATACCAAACTCTTCTCCTTGTAGCTATGACTTTGACTTCTTCTTGATGGATCTTTTCTTGTTCTTCATATTCACACTCCAAAGTGTCTAAATGAGTTTCAAAACCTTCCAAGTCAGCATGAGTTGCCATGTATTTGTCTTGGTCCAATATTCCTTCATGTACTTCATGATGGTTCTTTCTTATGCTCCGCCTTCGCATGTGCTTTCTTGTAGCCTCTCCTTAATGACATCCCTTGATGATCACCTTGTCATGTTGAAATAATAACACCTGTAGATGAGCTCCATTCATGAAAAGCTAACAGCACTCCGGAAACCACCTATTCTACCTTTGCTTGCTCATGGAAGATGTTGAATGTGATGAGGAAATGGGCAAGGGTTTTGAGAGAAAGAAGCTAAGAATTGCGTAGTTGTGGACTATAGGGACCCAGGGATGACCACACTGTCCTTTAGAACTATCAATTGCATAATTAGGGAAGGATTATCAAGGCTTTTCATAGTGGGGAAGTCCAAAAGATAAGGTGATGAGCTTGTTGACTGAGCATATGTATAAATTCCTTGTAGATTCAAACTGCTAATGAGATTTATCTAAGTCAAAAGACTTGAATATACTCTACCAATTACGGAAACAATTAAACGATCATGAAATCACAAAGCATAAAAGAGACAAAATTCAATGACACATTACATAATGATTTCTAGGGGAAGGAGACAACTAAAAACCCATCCCATATGTATATTCGCATTAGTCAGAAAAATATAGAAGATTACAAATCTTTTCTCAATCCCAGGAAATCTTTGCACTATCACAATCTATATCACTACTGCACAAGCTAGTCCTGGACAAAACTTAACCAAATACAAGCCTGCCCAATTCCCTATTTCCTTGCATTGTTTCCTTGGGAATTAGCCCTTATTATTTAGGGAAATCCCAATTCAAAATTGTGTAATCCTCCACAGGCCTTTCTATGACTGCATGCACCACCTGTACAATTTGGATTATTATACAATGGATAGTGCACTACCCTTTAACTCCAATATCAACAGGGTAACTCGCATTTCATCCATGCATGAGTTATTTATGGTTGATTTATCTGTTAACTGGTTGAACACTGAAGTTGCACCCCACTGCTAGACCTCCCACTAGTTCCTCCAACAGCTGGAACTAGTTTAGCTGACTTTAACTCATTTTTATTGAATTAATTAATTAAAACTCAAAATAAACTCAACTTAGGTTCTTATAAAGTAGGAACCACTCTACAAGACTCAAGTTAGGCCCTCAACTTGAATTAACTAAACCAACTATGTAAAACTAGCTTAGTTATCTTGTAAAAGTTGTATTATGATGTGGAATTACAATTTTATCCTAATTTAATTAAAGGGAAAAAAAATAAATTAGGATTTGCATGTTGCATTTTCAACAACATATGCAGTGCATAGTGCTCAAGGAAGAGGAGACAAAGATTGCGCAGTTGAGCATCACAGGGACTAAGATATGACCTCACTGTCCACTGGAAGTGCACAACGCATAGTAGGAGGGAAGATAGGACATGGTATTGTGAAGTTAGGGGTTTCAGTCAACAAGAGGGACATGACTAACCATTGTAACTACGCAATGTGTAGTGATTGACGGGTAGACTCCAAGCATTTCACAATTAAGGGTTGCAGTGATGTAGAGGTGACCTACTGCCCACTAGAACAATGCAATGCAAAGTAGGAGTCCCACTAGATGAAGGGATTGCACTGTTGAGAAATTTAGGGAAACAAGGAGGCAAGTTAGGGAATTGTAATTGTGCAATGCATAGTAGTTGAAGAGGAAGATTAGGGGGTTGTGAAGTTGGGAATTATATTTGTAACAGACCCAGGTTAAAAGTTCATGTAATAAAAGTTAATAAAGCCAAAAATAATACCATGGTTAAGGGATACTTATTCCAAGCTTAATGTTAGGAAAATATATCCTAATGGGCATCACTGGATGTGTTTATGGCTAAGAGGAAATTGGAAAATCCAATGGCTAAGTCTTTAGAAAGGCAAAAGGTATTTTTGGCACATTTATTTATGAAAATAATGGAAAATAGGAGAAAATGAAGGTGAAAGGTCACAGGTTGCATGTGAGAAGGAAATTGAAGGAAAATAATGGAAAAATGAAGAAAATAGAGGCCTCATTAATAAAAAGGATTCCGAGGATTAGTTCATGGCTTTTGTCAGTTTAGTTTTGTATCTCTCTCTCTATTATATTTCTCTCACACTCTTAGACACTCAAATTTTTATTGGAGCATTTCAACATTGGACCAAGAAAAGGGAAAGAAAGCAAAGGAAGGACAAGGAAAGGGAAGGAAAGCAGAGGTCAAGCAAGGAAGAGTAGGATAGAGCAGCTTCAATGGGATTTCTTATAGGCAACATATTGCATGTGTGATTTTTTAGCTAGTTTGGACATGCATGGATTATGCATGTTGGTATTTGGTTCTCTTATTGTTGGGGTCATGGTTTTGTTGCGTTTTGACAGTGGTTTTCAACCTTTCCTTGTATATTTCTCAATATCCATGGTGTGATGGGATTGATCTCGGTTTTGAGATTTGGAATTTTTGGATGGTTTTCGGAATCCTAGGCAGAGGCGGCCTCAGGAAATTCCCAAAGGCCTAGGAATTTGTTGTAGCCACTACAACACCCTCCAAAAATCCACCATCTAAAATTTTTTGAGCCCCCTTGAGCATCGAAAAGCAAAGTCAAAACTGGAAGTTCAAGTATTTTTCAAAAAGCCTTAAGTCGCTAAGTCGCATAGTAGGCCTTTTCCAAATTTGCGACCTAGCGACCCTACAACCTATCAGGTCGCCAGGTTGCCAAGTCACATATTGCACTCAAATTTAAAAAATTGCGACCTAACGACCTTGCGACCCCGCGACCCCTGGGTCATGAGGTCGCACATCTCATAAGCATGGGATACTTGCGACCCAGCAACCTCATTTATTGCCCGCACGTGCAACCCCTTTATAAATAGAAGGTTCGCTAGGTCACATTTCACCCACGTGATGGAGAGAAAGAAAACGCTTCTAACAGGCCAATTTGAGCACAATTTTCTCGAGTAAGTTGCCTAATCCTCCTGATGTTTCCGTTTTTTTGTTTGTTTCCCCTTTCCACTTACCTTAGCCCTTTTAAAAGCCACCTACCACCTCCCATTTCAGATCCTTTTGAGCCTGAATCTTTTCCAATTATCCAAACCCCGCCATTCCTAACTCAGACTTATAAATAGAGTCAGCCAGCATCCCCTGTGTTTTTCTCTTCCCCTAATGACTTCTCATCCTCATTCATGGTTTTTCTCACTCAATCCTTGTATTTTTTTAAGTTAAAAAGTGAAACAAAAGGCCACGCCATCGTCGGAATCTTCCGCCCAGCTCTAGTGTGACCTCCAACCCTGCGACCTTACGACCCCCGTGACCCAGCGACCCCTGGTCGTTGAGTCTCTAAGTTGCATCTCGCTCAAAATTGGACATTGTGACCTTGCGACTCAGCGACCCAGCAACCCGGTCGCAAGTCGCTAAGTCGCAAGGTCGCACCCTCGTGAATTGTTAAACCAATGTGACCCAGCAACCCGGTCGCAAGTCGCTAAGTCACAAGGTCGCACCCTCATGAAGTTTAAACCTCTGCGACCCAGTGACCAAAGAAATAGGTCACCAAGTCGCAGATTCACCCTTTCCTGGATCTCAATTGGGCAGAGTTAAAATCAGTACCTAGGCATTTATTATTATGGCATCTGTCTTATCCTGGGATTGTTTTATGAACATGCCAGGGAACCTCGAAGCAGATTTAGAGTGTGTCTCCATCTCTTCAGTCTCAAGTGACATGGGGCCTCCGGTAGTCCGCAAGAAAAACAAGAGCCTAGAGATAGAGATCACAGAAAGTGAAATACTAATGTCTCCTCCCCCGATCTATGGGGACACCACATTTACATTTAGCAAAGGAGAAAGCATGATTTGGTATCAAGTTTACCAAGAATTTGCACAACCAGAATTTCCAGAGGACCTCCCCGACCGACAAGTATATGTACAAGTTAAGAGGTCGAAGCTTCACTACGCAGGTGCCCGCCCAGCTATATTACCATGTGTGGAAATTATTGAATGGATCATATAGAATATCGACCCCAGGAAGTGGGTAATTCGGGATTATGATGGAAAGTCTTTTGAAAATCTAAAAGGCTCGGATGCGGAGTATTATTGCGCAATTCCAGAACGGGAACAAAAATTCACAGAGGAATGGGCCACCACCCATGTAGTCCCCATAGCAGACACCCTGAGAGGATGGTGGGAAGAAGTCAAGAATTTCAAGATCAAGAAGGATCTGGAGTATCCAGTGGCAGGCCTCAGAAAGGTCTACAAGCTGGTGGCATCTATGCTTTGTAGGATATATGGTCGTCCCAATGCCACCACATTCAATGGTTCTTGGGTATCCCTGATGAACTTTGTCACTATATATGGCACCTGTTTCAATTGGGCTAGCTTACAGATAGTGGCCCTCAAAACAAACATATCTGCAGCACTGGAACTCGAGGAGGGATACTCATCTGAATTTTACATGGCCTCCTATCTATTGGATGCAGTTTTTTCTAGGTGCTACTTTGAGGGATGGGCTCACAACTTGGATCAGGAGCGGGCACCCCCAATTCACAAAGACTTGCAGGTATTCTGGGACTCTAAATACAAGCAAGATATAGAGTCAATCTCACACAGTTTCATCCTTACACTCTACGGGAAATTTTTCAGTTAGGATACCCCATGCATGTCCTGGCGAGCCATGGAAACGTTAGTCAAGGTAGCACATTGGTTTCCATTTGCAGAATGCACCTTTATTCGAGTCTTCGGTTCATTCAAGACTCCCCATGCTCTACCCCGATTCATCACTGATAAGATTCTTCTTCAGGAAGTATGTTATCATATGACTTCCGGCTTCTTAAAGGTCCTTACTAAAGGTAAGAAAAAGCCATGGCCCACATTGCCGCTCACCATTGGTGCTTACACAGTCAAGGATTTAAAGGAGGTAGAAGCAGAAGCTGAACAAATCAAAGGATTCTACCTGGGGCCTTTGGATCACTGGACATACGATCTTGAGAGGATAGTCCCTGACCACTGCAAACAGGCCAAGTTCAAATGGAGCTACCAACATACTAAACGCCCATCTGAGGATGCGAAAAGAAACTGGTATAATATGGATAGAGAACTCGCCCCAGGAGCATGAACCGATTAGGAGGATCAAGATGATCATACTCTGGAGGATAGAATCCGTGATTTGGGAGGCACCTCTTCTTCCCATGCCAAGAAGCCCCGAACTAACACAGGCCACAGCTTTGCCACCCAACAGAAAGAAAAAGAAGCAGAAGCTCAGCAAGAAGCTGAAAAAAAATAAAAAGAGGATGAATATAAGCATAAGAAAAACCTCAAAGTAGAACAAAGAAAGCAATAGGCGAAGGATGCCCGGAAAAGGAAGGAAGAGCAGGAAGCGAAAGCAAAAGCTGAACGGCAACTCAAGAAAGAATTGGATCAGGTGGAGGTTGAACGCAAAAGGAAGGAAGAGCAAGAAACAAAGGCAGAAGTTGAACGGAAAAGGAAGGAAGAAGAAGAAACAAGAATAGAAGCTTAATGAAGAAGGAAGGAAGAAGAGGAAACAAAAGCAAAAGTGGAGTGCAGGCAAAAGGCAGAACAGGATAAGGCAGAGGCGGAGCGGCTATTGAAAGAGGAAGAAGAACAAAAGAGGAAAGAGGAAGAAGATCGAAGATAAAAAGACGCCGAGACACCTCCTCCAGTAACGGGAGTACAGACCGAGTTGTCACCCATCAAAGTACCTGCAATTAACACGTGTTTTTCTCTCTCAGAGCCAGGCTCCTCTGAGGGATAGGAGGAGGAGGTGTTCAACCTTACAAGACTCACTTATGATCAGTTCACCTTCAAAATATGGCAGGAAAAGAGGAGATGCCTAGCACGGAACCCTGCCACCCCATTCATAGCCACGACAGAAAAGGATATATTCCTAAACACTAGGACCAACCCAGTGATGATAGCATCAACCGGCACTACTTTTTCCGCAGCCACAGAAGAAAATGTGAGCTGGATGAGTAGGGAAAGGATAGATTCCAGGACTCTAAACAAAGAGAAGCTAGGTCGGAGCAAGAAAAGAGGGCACTAAGGGAAGAAATCCAACAGCTCCAAGACAAAAAAACTCTTATTAATAAAGTACCGCTTACCGTCCAGAGAGAGTTGGTGATGCTGGAAGCCACCATGAGGCAGGTTTACGGGGAGATGTTCACCATAAAGCAAACAATCACACCACTACTAAGAGCCCAAGTGGAAACAAAGAAGAGAAACGAGCAACTAAAAGAGGCCTCTGCCACCTTGGATAGAATGATAGAATGGACAAGAAAATATCTACAGGCTCCAGAAACCTTGCCCAAGAAAGAATGGATTCACACTCATAATGACAAGGTCCAAATTCGCATGAAGGTGCAATCCAAGGAGAAATTATTTAAAGATCTAGAGAAGGTGATATCCGCATATGAGCATTTGATCAGTGGCATTGACTCGATGCATGAACTGCACCATATTCCTTCTCTAGGTGCACTGAGTGAGGAAAAGAAATGGGGACAGGTAAATCAGGAGATTCAGGCATTTCTGCATCCTATCAGACAAGCCGCCACTACACCTGATCTTCTCACATCACAGGAGATTTACACCAAACTAGCTTCCTTATCTAACCAAGTCACAATCAAGAGAGAAACTCTGATTTTGAATGCCTTAGAATTTATGCACGGGTTAAGGGAAGATAATCCTTTGATCTCCCCACTCGCTGCAGATTATCATGCATGGCAGAATTTCCTCAAAGAGCAACAAGTTGACGTTCTCAACCTCGCAATCACATACACGCTCCCATGATCAGATTGCAAGGCACAGTCTACAAGAGGGGTCGTAGGTCACTGTTGAGGAGGTAAATCCCCTCTGCGGACAGAGGTGATCCCTACTAGCCCAGATCGGGTCTAGCAACAATCAAACACGCTACAATGCAGGTTCCTAATTGTAAATAAACCGACTTGCGAGGAAGGCTTACCTGGAATCCGACGATGTCGTTTGTAGAAGAGGTGGTGCTCCCGTTCCTTCGCCCTGGCAGATCACAGCCCTCACGATCTCTGTGATCGGACACCTGCACATGCAAGAAACAACACAAACGCAAGCATAAAATCCAGTACATACAACTATATATCATTCGAAGAGGACATAACTCATGAACATGATCAAGAACAAGAGTGGAACCATAACCGATAGTCGCTTATCATTAAAGAGTCAAAAGAAGAATACAACCATAGCTTCGACGCAGCACTCTCCTTTAGCGGGTCGTAAGCACAACATGTCTCGATAAAGCCTGTCAGGGATGGGACAAGCCTCTCTCTCCGGATACTTGGCAATAGTCTACTTGCTTGGATTTGGCCTTAAGGGAATCAAGAAGGCTCTTGCAGCATAAGGATGTAAAAGCTCTTGGGAATTTGGAGATTCTAGAACTCTTTGGAACTAGCTTGCTATGGAGATGGGAAAGCTTTTATAGAAGGAGGAAGGGGAGTTGGTATCCCTATAATTATGGGATTGGCCCTATCATCAAGGAAGCTTCCATGAGAGGTGGCAAACCGCTTCCTCTCTATGGAAATCCATAGCCAAACCTCCCAACTCAAGATAGAAATCAATCCAGGAATTTGTTAGGATGAAACTTCCGCCTTTTATTTTTTAAAAACACCTCTTAATATGGTTGGCGCGGGTGCGGCTCTATGACAGAGCGCCAATTGGCGCGCCCTCTTTGGAGGATTTCCCTCTTGGCGCGAGGGTTGAACTATGGAACCACGCCAATGGAAAAAGAGCTATTTTTAAGGTTTTTTGCAGGGAGATGCCTTTAGGGAAATTAAAGCTCATCTTCAGAGGGATGCAATGAAATTATTTTCAAGTCTTAACTCTGCCCACAGGTCACAGAATGAGCCCTCCAATGTGCGGGATGGGGATTGTAGGGACGGTGACAAATTGCTATGTAACAGATGCCCCCTAAAGCATGAGGCTCGAGAGAGAGAGAGGGGTGAAATGCTTTACGAGAACATGCCGACCGAAAACACTGCCATCGGAAAACCTGCGGAGCGAAGTACAACTGATGTCTCAAATACATGATATATATGTGTGGTATGGGCGCAACCATCCATAACAGAGTTTACAATAATCTAGATCCAAGGCATGGACACAGCCATCCAATGAAGATCGATAAATAGACTCAGGTATGGTCGCAGCCATCCAATCAGTGAGTCATGTAAATAATCATAATAATCCACAATATCGCAGCCTGAATTACAACAGACACAATCCAGGGTCTTGCGCTCCATCTCGACTCGAACAAAGTACAAGTTCAAGCATGCGAATATGTGAGCTGAAGTTGAACATGCAAGAACATCACCTGATTACCAGCCAATGATGAAAGTTGTTAACAGACGCGAGAGGAACCACCAATAATGACAATGGCTCTCAAGGTACCATAGGTACAATCTACAGCGCGCGAATCAATGAGCTAGTGTCGAACACCCGTAGAATCACTCGATCGGAGGCCAATAATGAAAACCTCACGTCGAATGCGAGGAACCTGCCATTGAGGCATGCAGGCTCCAAGGTACCATAAGGAAGTCTCTAGATCAGCTTCCCGGATAATGAGCTGAAGTCGACAGGAAGTGACCTTGATCGAAGGTGGGCCATAATGTTACCCACATCATCAACACGAGACAGAGGAACATGATATTTTTGTTTGTGAATCAGGATCATATGAGAATCAGAGGGAGTTTGATACTTGCTGTTTGGTCAATTTAGTGTGTCCTAAATTGCTGCATTTAATTTGTCAATCCGGGAATCGTAAGCTGATGAAGTGCGGCGCACTATATGTGCAAGATAACCTATTTCTTAACTTTTTGTAGTTTTTGGTTTTCTAAAGTGAAATGGAAATTCTAAAATGAAAACAAGTATGGTTATGTTTTTTCAAAGAAATGATATCCCCTATAATGATTTACCAACTTGAAACTTAAAAAGGAATTTGAAATTTACAATGACAAAACTTGAAAGGAAATGAAAATGTGCTGCTGAAATGAAAAGGTGTTGCTAGTCTAATAAATCAAAACAGTAAACTAGTGAGCATGAAACTAAACTATTCTTGCTGCTGTCTAAACATAAAAGAAACTATGTTGAAAGAAATTGATGAAGTGTGGCACACTATATGTGCAAGATAACCTATTTCTTAAATTTTTGTCGTTTTTGGTTTTCTAAGATGAAATGGAAATTCTAAAATGAAAACAAGTATGGTTATGTTTGTTCAAGGAAATGATATCCTCTATAATGATTTACCAACTTGAAACTTAAAAA
This sequence comes from Pinus albicaulis, assembly GCA_034641835.2. Classification (NCBI taxonomy): domain Eukaryota; kingdom Viridiplantae; phylum Streptophyta; class Pinopsida; order Pinales; family Pinaceae; genus Pinus; species Pinus albicaulis. The sequence continues at coordinate 374,686 of JAXQQM020072028.1, read as the reverse complement.
GGAATTTGAAACATATAATGACAAAACTTGAAAGGAAATGAAAATGTGCTGCTGAAATGAAAAGGTGTTGCTAGTCTAATAAATCAAAACAGTGAACTAGTGAGCATGAAACCAAACTATTCTTGCTGCTGTCTAAACACAAAATAAATTATGCTGAAAGAAATCCAAAAGCTGCAATAAAGTAAATCTAAATCAATTTGCATCAACTTGTCTTCTGATCCCTCATCATTAGTCCAACTATGATTTTCGGAAGTAACCATAAACAACTTGAGTAACTGATATCTAACTTGCAGAAAGTAAACTAATATCAAATCATACATTCATAATTCAATCCCTCACCATCAGTCCAGCTGTGGCTTTCGGAGGCAACTGAAGATTTCATGCACAATTTAATATATCTAAATTTGCAGAAAGGAAACTAATACCAAACTACACATTTCATAATACAACCCCTCACCATCAGTCCAGCTGTGGCTTTCGGAGGCAACTGAAGATGTTATGAGCAGTTTAATATATCTAAATTTGCAGAAAGGAAACTAATACTAAACTACACATTTCATAATACAATCCCTCACCATCAGTCCAGCTGTGGCTTTCGGAGGCAACTGAAGATGTTATGAGCAGTTTAATATGTCTAAATTTAACTACTGAAGCAAATAAACAAAACTGAATTAAACAAAGCAAAACTGAAATTAAACAGAAACTAAGAAAAACAAATTAGCAGCAGAACAATGTTAATCCCATGTCATTAGTCAAAAAGCTATGAAAATGCCCGGGCTACCTATCTATAACCTGAAACAAGAACACTGATCAGTGATTAACAACATAAAACATGAAAGACAGAAGTGAAATGGAAAGCATGAAAGTTTATAAACAGAAATGAAGTATATGAAAAATGCAATGTATAAACATGTGAGTGGATTATGGTACAATGAGCTTTAAAGAAATGAAATAAGAACTATACAATAATGCACATAACCTCAGCTGAGCAGGGGCCCTCTACACCAGCCTTGGCAAAAATCTTCAAGTACGAATTAAGTCTAAAAACAGAGTCTTCTTATATTAAAATGTAGTCATAACAGTAAGGTAGTATTACGGCACTAAGGCAGCGTAATTACATTACAGAGCAAACTAATAAAAGATAACAGAGACTAACATCGACTAACTCTATATGCGTATGCAAACACATTATATATAACAAAAGAAATATAACTGTCTCCTAAAGTTTATGCTGGTGGAGAACACGTAGACCATTGCGTCCACGGATCTAGGATCATGGCCGTATTGCAAAGTAAATATATGAGGAGTGGATGCTTGAATTCGGCTATGGAGCCATGTACATATGTCGACTTGTCCTCCACAAGCTCAGAAACGACCATATGAACCTTCACGTGACACGAATTAGAGTCCTGTCACTGTGAGACTCCATGGTTGACTTCCATGTGGACGCCTTTGACCGCGGCTTCTTTAGATGAGTTTGCTCGAACCAATAGGACACGAACCATGTCCACATCATTTCTGACTTGCCCATGTGGCTCGTTTTTCCTGTAGACACCTATAACATAGAGTTTCACAAAATGGCTGCGAAAAGTTGCAGCAGCTGCGGAAAGTGGCAAGATTCCGCAGCTAAATGAACAAAATCTAAATCAAACAGCAGACACAAAAATATAGTTAAAAACCATGTTATATGCTCTTTTGCAATTAATATACAATGATATTGACAACTTGGGAGGTTCAGGTGAGTGAAAAAGGTATAGAAAAGTGTATGGAAAAGATGCAGAATTGAGACTCAACATACCCCCATTGTGAAGGTGTTGCATGTCCTCATGCAACCAAAATTTTGATAATCCTTCCTCAGTTCATATGCATTGACACTTCAGCCAGCACATCTAATCCTCTCCTCCTCTTCCTTGGAGCTGCCAACATTCTGGGTTTCTTCATTAAGCACCTAAATTTGATATTAACCAGTGCTCTGCTCAACTTCTGGCATTTCCTTTTCAATTTCTTGCTCTTTTTCTGCCATATTTCCAGATGTAACATGGTATTATCATGGATGATTTTGTCCAATTTACCTTGTTCCTTCAATGTCTCATTTTCATTTTTGATGTGCTTATTTAAAAGCTCTAACTCAAATATTTCCTGTTTTAGTGATTGTACTAAATCATCCTGTATTGTAAGAGGCTGAATGGATGAAGTACTGGGACCTGTAGCTGCCTTTTCCAAAGATTCTATATAGTCATATACTTCCTGCTGCTTGGGGTCTATTTCAGGTGTCATTTTTGTTGCGCTGTCCCCAAATGCCGTGAAGTTGAGTCATCTTCAAAATCTGGCTGAGAAGGGCTCACATCAACATCTTGCTGAGAATGGGATGGAGTATGTTCAATGTCTGACTGAGAATGAAATGAACCAGGTTCACTAACTGACTGAGATGGACTATGGTCAGATGGGGACTGTTCAGATGTCTCCTCTCCCAAATCAATGAAATGAGGACCCTTAATTTGCGTTTTCCTCAATTTCCCCTTAAGTCTACTGCTTCTTCTCACACGCTGTGGTACACTATCCTTTTGTTTTTGTTTTCCTTTCTCTGTCTTCTTGGATATGGATGACTGTTTTTGAAGATAAACTAATCTTTCAGATAACACTTGATGATCTTCTTCTTCAGAAGAAGGGGTTTTATGTATAGCCTCAATATTTTTTCTTTCTTTTGGTCTTATTGGCTTCTTCCCCTTGATTTCTTTCTTCTTCCTCTTTGACAGTCTCTCTTCCCTATCAGTCTTTTCAATTGTAGTAGTAGGAGTATTTTGAATTTCATCAATTGTTCTTTTTCTCCTACTTCTTCTTGCTGTGCTACCTTCAGGAATTTCTTGAGTAGGAGTAATTTGGGTTTCATCATTTATTCTTTTTCTTCTACCCCTTCTTGTTGTACTACCTTCAGGAATTTCCTGAGGTTCCTCAAAGAAATTTCTAACCAGAAATTGTTCCCATGTGTCTTTCTTTTCCTTTAACTCCTTTTCAATCAAAATTTTTACAAGTCCGTGGTGATATAGATGGGGTTCTACATCTCCCAAATGTTTCTGAACAGTCATGGACATTTTCTTCAAACTATTGAATAGAAAATATGGGAGATTGAGAGTTTGATTATCTAGAAAATTCATCAGCAACCTAGTATGGTACATATACATGGACCCAAAACGGCCTTCACATGTAATGAATTTCTGAACAACTAGCAGCAAAGTAGCCCATTCCTCTTTCAATGCATGCACAGGAATTCCTCTTTTAAAAATAGTTATGTCCATACCTTGGTTTCGTAAGATTTTTCTCCATGCTTCATCACTGATGCTTTTATTTTTAAACCAACGCTCACCCTCTTGAAGAAGTTCCGTGGCTGTTGCTATAGATGCTTCATTGACTGCAAACTTAAGGTCTCCAATCTCTGCTTCCAAGCCATCAAACGACCTTGCGAATGCCTTCGTGACTTCTTTATGATAACCTCTGAATTTCTGGATAAACCGCAGCCAATTTGCTTTCTTCAATATATCCCTTACTTGCGGATATCCCTCCATAAACTTAGGTCCTTCCGGTTCTGCTCTTAGCAATTTTCCCATTCTTCTTTTCTGCTCTTCACAAATTTGCCTGTGTGAGGGTTTAATGGAAACAGAACGGCTGAATGCACAGAGATGAGCACAATGACTGTGGGTAAATGTCAGAGAGTGGGTATACAGATTATAACGTAATAGAGAGCGGAATGGAGTGAACAGAACAGAGAGGGGTTTTCGTGAGCACAACAGAGAGCACGACAGAGAGATTAACAGAGTATAACACATCCGGTAGCGTTTTGAATTTTGGTGGCTGCACAATAAATATGAGCACGTTTCAACAACGGTTATGGATTTATGCGGCTGTAAGAGTCCGTGGTCAAATCAAATACGTCTCATTGTCACTGGTGGAATATTGGAACATGAGTGAAGATCGGGGGTTTTAATGATGGAACCGTTTGAGAATGAATGCGAGAGGATAATATGGAGATCGTGAAAGGTTACGGAATTGTCAATATAATCATTGCACATAATGGATAGAGCTCATGGTTCAGAACTATATAAAAATGTGTTTTTCAATGCTATTTAAAATAAATTTTATTCATACCTTTGGAATCTTTGCCTTTTCCCTTGGTCTTCAACTAATTGCTCTTCATTTGTGTTTTGAATGCTCCAGGTCTTCATTTTTGATCCTCTCACCTGCATTTTATTTCATGATTATGGAAATAACAATTGGCTATACATTCTTTTGAAAACAGAGTTGTAGCTGCGGAATCTGCTTCTGGCTGCGGAAACTGGAGTCAGCTGCGAAAACAGATGTCAGCTGCGGAAACTGACACAGCTATTACTTGGATGAATGGAGATGAACAGATGACAAATGAACAGATGGAAATGGTCATGAAAAATATTTTATTGATGAAATGGATAAAAATGAAGTGGAATGGAGTGAAATGAAGTGAAATGAAATGGAATGAAGTGGAATGGAATGGAGTGGGTGGTCACAAAACTTGTGAAATGAAAGAGAGATTTTTTTTTGGAAAATATAGAGTGTCAGGTGTCCCTGATTTTCACCCTATATTTTCTGTATAAGACTGCCAATCAGTTATTGGTTTTCAGGCTTATACAATTTTTATTTATTTATTTATTTTTTTTAAACTGAAAACAGAAGCTAGGCTGGTGGAGAAGAAGAATTCTTCTGTACCAGCCTGATTGCATAACTTTCTTGAAATTTTTTGACAAAATCCTCTTTTGAGAGTGGCTTATGATAAACTTTCAATCTATGGCCATTCACAATAAGAGGAGTTTGAAACTCATCAATGGTCTTGATTCTTACCGCTCCATTGCTAAAGATCTTGTCAATCTCATATGGCCCAAGCCAATGAGTCTGAAATTTTCCTTGAAAATCTTTAAACTTGGAATCAAATAACAATGCCCACTCTCCTTCTTGAAACTTCTTCTCTTTGATGTACTTGTCATGCCATTTAGCTCTTTGATATTGAACTAGATCAGTTCTTAAAATTGCTTCTTGTCTGATCTCATCTAGCTCATTTAATTGCTCCATTCTATGCTTTTGGGCTTCTGATAAGTCCATCCCCAACTGAACTGCTATCTTGAAGGTCTTGACTTGGAACTCAATGGGGAGCAAGACTTCCTTCCCATAAACAAGTTCATAGGGAGAATGTCCTATTGTATTTCTCCATGTAGTTCTGTAGGCCCACAAGGCTTCAGGAAGCCTTTCTGCCCAATCTCTTCTATGTAGATGAACAGTTTTGGTGATGATACTTTCAAGAACTTTATTTGTGGAGTCCACTTGACCATTTGCTTGCGGATGTTAAGGAGTAGATCTTCTGTGCTTGATTTTGTATTCTTCCATCAACTTTTCCACCAAATTGGATGTGAATTGGCTCCCCTGATCTGTCACAATTTCTCTTGGAACACCAAAGCGAGTAAAAATATCCTCATAAAGAAAATGAACAACTGAATTTTCAGTAGCAGATACTAATGCTTTGGCTTCTACTCATTTAGTAACATAATCAGTACAAACCAATATATACTTATTTTTCTTAGATGGTGGATTAATAGGTCCAATGAAATCTAAAGCCCATTTTTCAAAGGGTTCAATGAGTACCTGTGTTTGCAATGGCATTTAATTTGAAAGGGTAGGTTTCCCTACTCTTTGGCAGCTGTCACACCTTTTGACATATTGTTTTGCATCTTTGAAGAAGGGAAGGCCAATAATATCCTAAAGAGAGGATTTTATAGGCCGTCCTTTTGTATGCAAAGTGTCCGCCGCATGGTTCATCATGACATGCCTTAAGAATATCAGGCATTTCATCTTCCCTGACACATCTTCTGATCACAAGATCTGGCCTTGTTTTAAACAATTCGTTAGAAATCCATGAATATTTTGAACTCTCCTGAATAATTTTTCGTTTTTCATTTGGAAATAAATGTGAAGGCAGTTTCCCTGTAACCAAATAGTTAGCAATATCTGCATACCAAGGAGTCTTAATAGTTACCGCAAACAAGTATTCATCAGGAAACTTATCCTCTACAGGAGAATCTTCTTTAGTATTCTGAATCCTAGACAAGAAATCAGCTACTGTATTTTGTTTTCCTGGTCTATCCAACACAGTAATATTGAATTCTTGCAAAAGTAAGAGCCATCTTGTCACTTTGCCATTAGTAACAGGTTTGTTCATTAAATATCTAATTGCAGAATGGTCAGTATGAATAAAAGTTTCATAGCCTGTTATGTAATGTCTAAACTTATTAATCGCATGAACAACAGCTAAAAACTCTTTTTCAGTCACAGTATAGTTCAACTCTGTGGGAGTCAAATTTTTACTGGTATAATAAATGGCATAAGGAACTAAATCTTTTTGACCCAACACAACTCCTAGAGTTGTATCTGAAGCATCCGTAGAAATATGGAAAGGGAGTTTCCAATTTGGTCCTCTCAAGATAGGTGCTTCAGATATTCTTGTTTTCAAAGTTTCAAACGCTGATTGACAATCAGGATCCCATTTAAATTCACAGTCTTTTGTAAGCAATTTGAAGGGTGGAGATGCAATTTTAGTGAAGTTTTCTATAAATCTTCTATAGTAACCAGTAAATCCTAGAATAGAAAACTTCTAACATCTTTTTGACAAATTGGAATAGGCAACTTGGATATGACTTCAACTTTTGATCTATCAACCTTAATCCCATCTCCTGAAATATGATGTCCTAAAACAATCCCTTCAGTAAACATCATAAAGCATTTTTCATGACTTAATGAAAGGTTTGTTTATTTACATCTTATAAGAACTTTTTCCAAATTTTTTAATGCCTCTTCAAATGAATTACCATAAACTGTAAAATCATCCATATAAACCTCTACACAATCATGGATTAGATCAGAAAAAATTCCTAGTACTGCTCTTTGGAATGTTGCAGGTGCATTACATAAACCAAAAGGAAGCACTCGGTAGGAAAAAGTTCCCCATGGACAAGTAAATGTGGTCTTATCTTGATCTTCAGGTGCTACCTGAATTTGATTATAGCCACTAAAACCATCCAAAAATGAAAAGCACTTTTTACCTGCTAATGTGTCTAATACCTGATCGATAAAAGGCAAAGGAAAGTGATCCTTCAAAGTTTCTTTGTTCAATTCCCTGTAATCAATGCATACCCTCCATTTACCATTGTTTTTAGGTACTATAACCAAAGGAGAAACCCATCGGCTATCTGAAATTGGATAAATGAAGTTTACATTGAGAAGTTTTTGGAGCTCTTCTTTCACTATCTCCCTAAGATTTGGATTCATCCTTCTTTGAGGTTGTCTGATTGGTCTACCGTTTTCCTCAATATAGATATGATGGATGCAAGTCTTAGGATCAATACCCTTCATGTCAGTATACTCCCATGCAAATGCAGTAGAATGTTTTTGCAAGATTTTGGTTAGTTCTTCTTGTTGTGATTCTTCCAAGTGTTTGTTGATATTCAGTGTTTTTCCTGGAAAAATCTCAATAGTAGAACTACCAAACTCTTCCATAGAGTAAAGAGACATTTGTCTTGATGATAAATATTATATGTCAGATTCCAACTGAAATTGTGTGGGGTCATATTCTGAAGATGTCTCAAAATTTTCTAATGTGTTCAGAATTTGACTATCCTCACTGATTTCAGAAATGGTAAAGACAGGTTGTATAGTTTCCTCATCATCAACCCATTCATTATCTCCTACTTCTGTGATTGCTCTTGCTGGAGGATACAAATTGAATTTCTTTGCCAAATTACCATTAGAAATGTACATGTCCCCAGATCTACAACTAATAAAAGCATCAGCTGTGGCTAGCCAAGGTCTTCCTAAAATAAGTGGGTGCCCTCCTAGATTACTCTTGGGAGTCAAAATCATAAAATCTACTGGATATTCCCAAGAATCTAAGGAGACCGAAATATATTCTAATACACCATCTGGTTTAATAATTGATCGATCTGCAAGTTGCAGTAAAGTAGGTGTAAAAAGAAGGTTAGGAAGTTTTAGCCGGTCCATAGTCTGTCTACTCATAATGTTGATAGCAGCCCCTAAGTCAATCAATGTGTTTGGAATTTCTATCCCATTTATATGTGTCTTGACAATTGGACTTCCTGGATCTACATACTTCTACATGGTAATTTTTCCCATCATAATATCTGCAATCTTTCCTACCAGGTGGATTCTTCTTGTGTCTTTTAGTTTCCTTCCTGGTCTTTTGAAACTCAACTCCTTTATGGTTTTTCCTAGAATAGGAATCTCTCGAATGGCTTGTAGCAAGGGAATCTTGATACAAACATTCTTCAATTCATCTAGAAAGTCATAGTTAGGCAACAAGATTTGTTTTTCCACCCCCTTGTCAATTTGTAGTCTTTCAGGAAAAGGAGGTGTAGATGATGATGCAGGTTTCTCAACTATAGGAGTTGTGGGTGTTGTCTTTTCTTTTTCTTTTTGAATGCTTGAATTTTGAAGAGATTCTTCCTCAGAACCCTTATTGACTTGAAGAGAGTCCTCCTCAGAGGTATCTTGCTCTTGAATATCTATAGAAGGTTTTTCTAAAACTCTACCAGATCTGAGTTGTACATCATTGAGAGGAACAATCATATAGGTAGGAAATTGTTGTCCTTCTACCATGTAAATATTCTTAGGATTCTTATTATTAGGATTTGGCAATGGCTGAGCTGGAAGTTGACTTGTCTTTTGTTGGTATGGGAGCATGAGTTGAGGATTTGGATTTTGTTGAGAAGGTTGTTGTTGTGGAAATGGCAATGAAAGTTGTGTATTTGAATTTGGAAGTTGTGGAACTTGTTGATTTTGAAAAGATGGAGGATATTGAGAAAATTGAGTAAATCTCCCATAAGGATTTTGCATTCCTTGTACCCATGGCTGATATGAATTTTGATGTTGGGGCCAAGGTTGTTGCCAAGGATTCCAATTTGGTGGGGTTTGAAAATTCATAGGGTTGTTAAACCCTTGAGTTTGTTGTCCCTGCCAAGGTCTTCTTGCAACAAAACAGAGAGATTCTATTGAATTTGGGTCTTCTTGAAAAACAACTTTGAGTCCAGGAATTGAAGGACAATCCTTGATCTCATGATTCTCTGAGAAAATCATACATGTTTCTACAACTTTTGCATCCAAGGGACATTCCCTTAAAGCATGTTTCTTCCTACATTTCGACAAAAGATGGATAGAGCATCTGTTTCTGCTTTCTGCTTGTTTTGGATTTTAAGGGTGTCTAGTTGTTCACTAAGGCTCCCTAAGATATCAGTTTTGAATTCATCAAGCATGTTACCAATCTCTGCCCTACTTACTGATCCAGTTGCAGATTTGTTAGCCCTAATAAGAGAAGGATCCCTAGGCCCTTTTCCGGTTTTAGATTTTCCTCTTGAGAGATGGACACATAGTTCTGTTATGTCACGAAGTGGGAGTTGAGAAATATCTCCTTTCCCCATCATGTTTAAAATATCTATCCATTCATCTCTAATGGCTTTTAATATGAGGGCTTTCAAGGTTTCATCATCTAAGTTGCTCATATTTGCTCTTTTCAAGTTGTATTGATATCTTTCAAGTAAGTCTTCCAAATTTTCATCTTCTTTTTGCATCATCTTGAATACCTCATCCTTGTGATTGGTGGGCATACAATAGTCCAAGTATCTATCCAAAAATGTTTGTTTCATATCATTCCAAGTCCTAATAGATTGAGTGGCTAATCCCATGAACCATTTCAAAGTAGATCCCTTCAAAGTTGAAGGAAACAGTTTGAGTTTTTTAGAGTCTTCCATATAGTCATAGGTTTGGCACACAACTTCAAACTCAAATAGAAATGTTTCAGGATCCTCACTTCGTAATCCATAAAAGTTAGGGAGGACAGATGGTGAGATATTTTTCATCGTTGCATGAGTTACCTCATCAACTATAGGGAATCCAAACAAGTTGTTTCCTTCCCTATTTCTACCATTATTTCCTTCACCATTGTTGTCTCCATTGTTTCCTCCTCTTCTACCTCTACCTCTACCTCCATCTATTACTTCCTCTGCCATGATAGTTTCTTTAGAGTCCTTAAATTCCTCTAGTTCTTCTACCAAGGGAGGATGAGAGAGAGTCTCTTTGTTTTCTAAATGGGATTGAGTAGGTGGTATAGGAGAATCCTCTAATTCAGCTGCTCCTTGAATTCCAAAAATCTTAAGGCAGGGGTAGATGGTGGTGAATCGGGTCTATGCCTTGAAGAAGATGGAGTTGTGAAAATTGAACTCTTGGCTTTAGCTATAAACCTTCCCCTAGAATCTCTTGCTCTATGCATGTCATTTTTTTTATTTTTTAAAAAGCTGGGCTAATAATTCTCTTTCTGATCTTCCAGATCACACTAGGTGCAAGAAGAGAGCATACTTAAGAAATTACTAAACCAATAACTCTCTTTTCTGATCCTCCAGATCACACTAGGTGCAAGAGGAGAGCATACTTCAAGAAGTTATCAAGTTTTTCCTTCTTTTATGATTTTATGTTTTTTTTTTTTTAAGAAATTGGCTACCTAGTTACACTTCCCCGGCAACGGCGCCAAAATGTTTGGTCAATTTAGTGTGTCCTAAATTACTGCATTTAATTTGTCAATCCGGGAATCGTAAGCTGATGAAGTGCGGCGCACTATATGTGCAAGATAACCTATTTCTTAACTTTTTGTCGTTTTTGGTTTTCTAAGGTGAAATGGAAATTCTAAAATGAAAACAAGTATGGTTATGTTTGCTCAAGGAAATGATATCCTCTATAATGATTTACCAACTTGAAACTTAAAAAGAAATTTGAAAATTACAATGACAAAACTTGAAAGGAAATGAAAATGCGCTGCTGAAATGAAAAGGTGTTGCTAGTCTAATAAATCAAAAACAGTGAACTAGTGAGCATGAAACCAAACTATTCTTGCTGCTGTCTAAATACAAAATAAATTATGCTGAAAGAAATCCAAAAGCTGCAATAAAGTAAATCTAAATCAATTTTCATCAACTTGTCTTATGATCCCTCATCATTAGTCTAGCTATGATTTTCGGAAGTAACCATAAACAACTTGAGTAACTGATATCTAACTTGCAGAAAGTAAACTAATATCAAATCATACATTCATAATTCAATCCCTCACCATCAGTCCAGCTGTGGCTTTCGGAGGTAACTGAAGATGTCATGTACAATTTAATATATCTAAATTTGCAGAAATGAAACTAATACCAAACTACACATTTCATAATACAATCCCTCACCATCAGTCCAGCTGTGGCTTTCGGAGGCAACTGAAGATGTTATGAGCAGTTTAATATATCTAAATTTGCAGAAAGGAAACTAATAATAAACTACACATTTCATAATACAATCCCTCACCATCAGTCCAGCTGTGGCTTTCGGAGGCAACTGAAGATGTTATGAGCAGTTTAATATATCTAAATTTAACTACTGAAGCAAATGAGCAAAACTGAATTAAACAAAGCAGTACTGAAATTAAACAGAAACTAAGAAAAACAAATTAGTAGCAGAACAATGTTAATTCCATGTCATTAGTCAAAAAGCTATGAAAATGCCCGGGCTGCCTATCTATAACCTGAAACAAGAACACTGATCAGTGATTAACAACATAAAACATGAAAGACAGAAGTGAAATGGAAAGCATGAAAGTTTATAAACAGAAATGAAGCATGTGAAAAATGAAATGTATAAACATGTGAATGGATTATGGTACAATGAGCTTTAAAGAAATGAAATAAGAACTATACAATAATGCACATAACCTCAGCTGAGCAGGGGCCCTCTACACTAGCCTTGGCAACAATCTTCAAGTACGAATTAAGTCTGAAAATGTGAAGCTCTCTTATTGAAACGGGAAGTCATAACAAGAAGGGCAGTATTACACTTACAAGCATAATTACAATACGTATGCACTTCAATAAAAGATAAAAGATAACAGAGACTAATCGAGACTAACTCTATATGCGTATGCAAACGCGTTATATATAACAAAAGAAATATAACTGTCTCCTAAAGTTTATGCTGGTGGTGAACACGTAGACCATTACGTCCACGGATCTAGGATCATGGCCGTGTTGGAAAGTAAATCTATGAGGATTGGATGCTTGAATTCGACTATGGAGCCATGTACAGATGTCGACTTGTCCTCCGCAACTCATAAACAACCATATGAACCTTTACGTGACACGGAACAGAGTCCTGTCACCGTGAGACTCTATGGTTGACTTCCATGTGGACGCCTTTGACCGCGGCTTCTTTAGATGAGTTTGCTCGAGCCAATAGGACACGAACCATGTCCACATCATTTATGACTTGCCCATGTGGCTCGTTTTCCCTGTAGACACCTGTAACATAGAGTTTCACAAAATGGCTGCGGAAAGTTGCAGCAGCTGCGGAAAGTGGCAAGATTCCGCAGCTAAATGAACAAAATCTAAATCAAACAACAGACACAAAAATATAGTTAAAAACCATGTTAGATGCTCTTTTGCAATTAATATACAATGATATTGACAACTTGGGAGGTTCAGGTGAGTGAAAAAGGTATAGAAAAGTGTATGGAAAAGATGCAGAATTGAGACTCAACACTATGATAATTTGGTTAGATGTTCAATAGAATCATCTGAGGAATCTTTCCATAATACATCAATTGATTCATCTGTAGGTTTTGAATTTGTTTCATCAATTCTCCTCCTTTTGTTTCTTTTAACTACAGCCTTATAAGTAGGACTATAGAAAATATCTAACGAAGGAATATCTTCAATTTGTAGAACTATCCAATCTGTAGGGTAGGCTTGTATGATTTCTTTATCATGCATTGTTGGAACTCTTTGTAGTGGATTAACAGTTTCCACTATCTTTTGGGAGTGTTCAGGTGTCTGGAAACTCGTTGCCTGATCAGTATTAGGATTCTCTTTAGGAGTTTTAGGTGCTTCAGAAAACTCCTCCCATTCATTTATAAGATCTTTTGCTTGTGGTAAACTGAATTGATCTAGCATGTTGTGACTATGTTGAATTGCTTGAGAATATGATTCTGTCCCATTATTTCTCATTTCCTCTAGCATCTCTATCTCGTGAATTACTCGGTCAATTATCTTTTTTGATTTTTCCTTTTTAGATTCGGATTCATTTTCGGAGTGATCCGAATTATGAGATTGCTTTCGTGACTGACCTGATTCATCTTCAGACATTTCTTTTACTTCATCATCCAAGTTGACACTTGGAGTGTGTTTGTTGTCATCTTCAATAGTTAACGAATTGAGAAGGGCTTTCTCTAGTCTCTTGTTTCTATATTCTTGAAAAGCTTCAAAATCATCTTGACTTATTTGGCTAGATGCATACTTGATAATGTCTGAAAAATTTTCCATGCCCTGGAAAATATCATCAAATCCATCTTCCTCCTTTACAAAAGGCTTTAACTTAAGCTCTGTGATGTAATTTGTAATTACATCATTTGGATCATATAATATTTTTGGCATCACTTCCAATTTTAAAAAATGAATTTTGGAAACTTCCTTGTAAGTATGGCCAATGTTAGACAGTGCAAAAGTGCCACATTGTACAGGGAAATTAGGCTAAATAGCCTTTTTAGCATCTTTTAGTTTTTTTGTAACACCATTCACTAGCTCATAGGCTATTTCTTTTGCAAGTAACTTATCGGGAACATAATAGGGTAAAACATGGGGAAAATCATAACTCTCGAATACTCTAATATATGTAAAATTATCCTCTTCAAACCATCTAGCGACAGGAAGAATGTCTGCATTAGATTCTTCAGAAACCCTAGGGGCCTTTTTATTGAAAATCATCTGGTGCATAGGCAATATGACTCCATAACATATTTTATAGAAGTGTAGGTGGAAGTCTGAATCCCAGAGTTCTTTGTGGTGAATGTTAATTGGGGTAAGGTCTTGTGTAGTCCATTTCCATCCCATGGTAAGAAAACTAAAAGTAAAACAGATAGCATCCATGACATAGGCAGACATATAAAAGGGAGGTATTTCTTTGGATGAAATACTCCTTTTATTCCTATATTCAGTAATGTGCTTGGCTAGGTTATTAGATAAGATGTTTGCCCAATTCAAAATTGATGAATTGATGATTGCGTCAATTAGGGGAACCCGTTCTTTTGAGAATCTAGTGCTATCAGGTTTGGCAAATAGTCTACATAACATACCAGCAACATAAAAGTAACAATTAGAAATTTTGGAAATTGGGTACGTACCAAAATTATCTTGCTTCAAATTCCCCTGATTCCCCTTCCATTCTTGGATGACTTTAATAAGATCTAGATGTTCTCCTCTAAAATTCTCCAAAAATTCTTTGTCATATTTTTGTTGCGAGGGTGGTAGATGATACATTGTTGTTAAATCTTCTGCCCTAAAAGAACCCATAGTTTCTCCCTTCGAATTCTTGAACATTCTATCTTCAATGTTTAAGTTATCAATTTCCCACTTCAACATGTCTGTGTATGAGAGAATCTTTGGTCTTACAGTTATCCTATGAATTTATGAGCATGCAACGTCAAAAAGAGTTGCGTCGGAGTTATATGGCGTGCTTGTCGAAGAAACTTTGGTTATCACCCTTGGTCCTTCGCTTTCAAAAAGCTTATACATTGCCTCCCATGTCAAACTGCCGCAATCTTTGTTGCAGGTGGTATCTTAGAATAAGGAAGCCATCTTTGTATCTTTAGTAGACGACATCTGAGAAATTTCTTTGCCTTTTTTGCTCATTTTTCTCTTCCTCAATTTGTTAACTGTTTTCCTAGAAACAGAGCGAATTTTTACAAGTATAGAGTATCAAAGAGACAAATCTATCATTTATTTCAAACGCGTGCAAGCAGATATAACTATTAAGATATAACATCAATCATCAGTCATAATCTCTGAATTAATATTTCATATATCTCCACACGTAAAATATATCAATCACTTTAAAGCCGTTAAGACCTTGAATTTTGTTTTGATATGACATAATTTGTTTCACACGCTTGATCCATTAAATGGCACCGATGCGCATATTGCAACTTATAACTTATAACCATTCGTAATACTTACCCTTAAAGACAGTGAAATGTGATCTGCTTAAATCGCAGATCGCAAATTTTATAAGATAACAATTTGGCATATGTTATAAGTTGTGCGAAATGCGAATTGTGCTTTTTTGCAAAACTTAAGTAACTGCAATCACCAAAGGTTTTATATTTATTTCTTTATTTTCTTGCTAGGCCCACGGGGTCACAACTTATATCGTTTTTCTTTTAATGTCTTTTGATTGATTATGTAAGGTGCGATGCGATAAATTAAATATAACGGTGATTGAAGTTTTTACAAAGTTCAAATATATCTTCGAAAAAGTTGTGCGCATATCACAATTCGCACATTTTAAAGTTTATGAGTCTTTGAAATTCATAAGATATGCGTTTTGCGATGCACTCAAGAAAAATAAAGCAGAAATGTTTTTTAAAAAGAACATATTTATTTTCTAAGTTTTTTGTATAGGAAATTAAAATAATTTCCTATTTATTTCTAAAGGGTCCCTATTTATAAAAATAAATGGGGGTTTTTGTATAGCACAACAACTGGCGATTCAATTGGGCGAACCAGATATCTCTGATAAAAAATTTCAAAATTTCTAAGCTTTTTTTAGAAAATAAAATAGTTGTAGGAATGAAATTTCAAATAAATAATATCTTACTAAGTAATGAAAGTTTCTCTTATTCACTATTCATAAGAATTCCTCTATTAAAGATATAAGTATGCAAATCTATATCAGTCCTTACATATTTTAAAAAGATAAAGTAAGTGGCCTTTACAGATCATCTTTATAAAAATTTACTCTTTTATCACAGATAGAGCCTCTGTTTGAACATGAAATTTAAGCTTTTGGCAGGGTTGCCTTTTACCCAGCAATGATTCATTGTCCCGTCCGGTATTTCTTATAATTTTCAGAAGTAAATTCTAACCTTTGAGAATTTTTCTTTTATATATTATTTTATTTACTTAAAATCCATTATCTTGGCTTGGTAACCAAATGATGACAATGCCACTCACTAGTAGTAATTAAGCTGATCAAGCTGGTTCTTGATGAGACCTCTTGTCCTTTTGATATAATATCAAGTCATTACCCTTTTTTGGTAGACAATATTGGTAATGTCAGTTTAACTATTTCCTTATGAATGTGATAAACAAGCTCGTGATGAGACTTATTATTTTTTAAGTTTTTCTTCTAATCATAATTTTTTTTTCATTTGAATTTTTTTCGAAAATTTATAAGTTTTTCTAGATGGGATGAATCATTGGTATTTTTAAGATTCTGGATGATAATGTTGAGTTTCATATTGCTTTTCTGTAAACAGGTCTTTACTATGTTAAATATTCTTTTCTTGACTGATAATAGAATATTCATGCTTTATAAAGATGAGATTTCATCAAAGAATAAATGATTTCAGCGAAATTCCATTTTTTGGAAAGATAAAAGCAATTTTTCTTTCTAAATCTTTCGATTTTCTTTCCTTAACATTTTTCATTTTTATAAGCAAGAAGAAAAAATCAAAAGAAAATAATCTGAGATACAAGGATAGAAGGGGTTACCTTCTATGATAAATATTTTTTTTAAATCTGCCCATTAACAGGAAAATAATCATTTTTTCCTGATAGATCTTGCAATAAAAATGTTGATGGGCCTATTTTTTCAATTATTTGAAATGGACCTAGCCAAAGTTTTTGAAATTTCGTATGTTTACCTTTTTCCTCATCCGCTTTGTCCCATTTAAATACCAAATCACCAATTTGAAAATTCTTTGGAGTGATAGAAGTTGAATCTAACGAGGCTTTTATTATTTGTTGATGATGAGCATGAGTTTGTTTGGCTTTTTATCTTTCTTCTTATAACTTAAGAATTTGACCTTCTCTAAGTTGTAAAGAAGAAGTAGGAGTTTCATCAATGAATTGAACTAAGGAAAGAGAGGGAATAACTACATTGATGGGGAGTACTGCTTCTTTTCCATAGACAAGATTGAATGGAGAAGTACCAATAGAAGCTTTTGAGTTATTCGATCTACCCAAAGAGCAAAAATTAATGACCTATGCCAATTTCTTTGATTCTGATCAACAGTTCTTTTGATTATTCTAATCAAATTTTTGTTTGTAGATTCTGCTAAACCATTTCCTTGTGGATAATAATTTGCAGAATATTTCAATTTAAAACCTCTTTTAATTGCAAAATCTATCATAGTAGTTCCAGAGAAATAAGATGCATTATCAAACATCAAAGCAGTAAGTAAGCCAAACCTAATTTTGATATTCTTGTCAATGAAATCGATGTATGTTATGAATTAGCTACTTTTAATGGAATTGCTTCCACCCATTTGGTAAAGTAATTTGTAGCTGTGAGAATATATCTATGTTGTTTTGAAGAGTTAGGAGCAATCTCACCAATTATATATAATCCCCATTGCTCAAATGGTTGTTCGATATTGACTGGCTATAATGGGAATGTTGGCTTTCTTTGTTTTCTAGATGTACTTTGGCATACTTTACATTTTCTTGTATATTCATGGGCATCTTTGAAAAGTGTAGGCCAATAGTAACCTGCATGCAGGATCTTATGTGTTGTTGTATTTCCTCCAAAATGTCCTCCAGCTAGTCCATCATGGAGTTCCTGCAAGACCTTTTCTGCTTCAGATTTTTCTAAGCATCTTAGAAGTACAGAATCGAAATTTCTTCTAAATAACACATCATTGACTAACTCATATTGTTTAGCTTTTAATCTAAGAGCTCGTTTTATCTTGTAACTGAGATGATTTGGAGCATATCCATTTTTCAAATAAAATATAATATCAGCATATTGTGACTGAATCATTGAGGCTCACCTCTGATATTTGCACATTATTATTTAAATCTTCTTCTACTGGAAAATGTGATGCTCCTATAAGCATTATGAAAAAAACTTGACCTCTAATGATTTTAGAGGGTTTAATTTCTACATCATACTCTTGTAACGCAGTGACCCAGTCAGCTCTTTTTTCTCCTAATTCTTTCTGCATCAAAATTTATCTTACTGCAAAAAATGGAACTATGATTTTCGTATGAGACTTTAGGAGAAAAGGTATAAAATGTTTTATGGCTTTAAAAACATCAAATGCATGTTTTTCAACATATGTGTAATTTAGTTCTGCACCTTGTAAATTTGAACTAAAGAATGATATCAGTGCTTCTATTTGTTAGTCATTCAACTGTGTTAAAACAACTGCATATGATGTATCTGATGAAAAAGTGTATAATGTAAATGGATTAAGAAAATTGGGGGTGGTCAAGAATGGAGCATTGATAATTGATTGTTTAATCAATTCAAATGCTTCTCTTTCATTATGTCCCCATTTAAAGACAAAAAATTTCTTAATCATGTTCTGCAACGGTAAAACTATTTGAGAAAAATCAGGGACAAATCTCTTAACAAAATTAATTTTCCCAAGGAAATATTGCATGGTTTTCTTGTTATGAGGGAAAGAAATTCATTTAATTTCATCAATTATTTCAGGATCAATATAGATACCATTTTTTGACACAATAAATCCTAAAATTTTTGCTTCATCTAAAGCAAAAAAAGATTTATTTGGATTTAATGAAATGTTTTTGCATCGTTCAAAGACTTGCTTTAGATCATTCACATGATGAGTTACCTTTTTAGAGAAGACAGTAATGTCATCAAAATAAATAACTATTGTTTTATTTATGAGTCCTCTAAAATCTGTGTCCATGGCTCTTTGGAAAGTGTCACCAGCATTAATTAATCCAAAAGGCATTTTTTTATAAGCATAAGTTCCCCACTTAGTTCTGAACGTAGTTTTCAATCTATCATCTCGATGAGAGAGAATCTGATTGTAACCTGAAAATCCATCTAGAAAAGACATGAGCTCAGAACCAGCTACTTTTTTCAATACTTGTTCCATGGTTGGTAGTGGAAAATTTTCCTTCTCACAAGCTTTGTTTAAATTTCTAAAATCAATGAAAATTCTAATATCACCATTCTTTTTCCTGACATGTACCAAATTTGATACCCATTTTTTATGTCTGACTGGAAAGATGATTTTTTCCTTGAGAAGTTTATTCAATTTATTTTTAATTTGATTTTCCAAGTTTGGATGAATCTTTCTCAATTTCTGTTGTATGGGATTTTCCTCTGAGATCATAGGAATCGTGTGTTGAATTACAGAAGTATCGTATGTTTTAAGATCAAAATAATCCCAAGCAAAGACACTTTTGTACATCCTAAATAATCTGATGAATGATAATATTTCTTCAGAAGACAGACTAAGACCTAGATTTATATTTTGAATTTTTTCTTCACTCCCTAGATTAACTAACTCAAATCTTAAGGTAGAACTTTGTGTTTTTGAGTTAGTTACTCTTTTAAACCTGTCCTTTATATCGTATAAGTCTTCTAACTTGACAACATATTTTGGAATAGGATTTTCATCTTGTTCTTTCTTAATCTAAGTGTAATGTTCATTTTCATCCATGATTTGATTATTGTAAGATTCTTCAGATGTTAAAAAATCTATGATATCTGAGTCATTATTGAATACTCTCCAATTAGTGATATTATCAGGAATAGATGGTCTAAAAATCAATTCAATAAAAAACCTATCGGGACTAAATTCTTGGGATGGGATTAATTTTGAGGCTACATAAGCGAGTAAATCTGCACTAGCATTCTGTATTCTAGGTATAGAAGAAATATTGAAGGCTAAGAAATGAGTAGTTAATTCTTGGACTAATGATTGATAATGTTTTAAATGTCCAGAATTACAATGGATAGTATCTCTTACTTGCCTAACTATGATTTCTGAATTTCCTAAAACCTTCAGGTGTCTAATATTCAGATCAATAGCTTCTAATAAACCTTGAACTAATGCTTCATACTTAACTACATTGTTGGTACAATCAAATTCTAATTGGCAGGCTAACATATTCTTTTTGCCTTGTGGGTTTATTAAAATGCAACCCACACCTGCACCATCTTCAGATTTAGAACCATCAAAATAAAGGGTCCAAAATAAATAATTAACTATTTTTCTATCTAAAAAATTAATACATCTAGAATTATCTGGCTGGGAAAAATTTTCAATCTGAGATACAACCACGTTATCAAAGAAAGGTGATTGGTGAGCATTAAAGTTTCCTAAAAATGACTTTGCAGAGTAGTTTCCAATAATGTTATTATTGAAGGCTACTGTCTCATTAAGTTCTTCAAGATCAGTCACTGTATGTTTCATAAATTTTTCACAATCCACTTGAATTTGGTTTGGCTTTCCATTATGTGGTAACCACATATGTGACCAGTCTGTTGAAAAATAACCATGAAGTTTCTCAGACCAATCACGACTTAAAACTAAACCATAAAATTTAGGAATTTCTACCACCAAAATATCAATTATCTGAGTAACTTTGGGATTTGATGACAATCAGATGGAAATAGACTTTAATTCTCCTACCAATTCTACCCTAGTTCTGTCAAATTGTACTATATGAACTGGATAAATCTTAGGAGTTATGTTTAATTTAGCACAAACTGTTTTTGGCATTATATTTGAAGAAGCCCCTAAGTCTATTAAACAGTTATGAACATTTTTGTTATAGATCTCATAGGTTAAGATAAATGGAGGAGTATGAGATATGAATCGATAACCTATCATAATTAAGTCTGAAACATATATTTTCACTGAAGGAGAAGGTGGCTTACCCATTTCATTAGCAGCTTGAACTATGACTGGAGCAGGTAAGTTTGAAGCAGGAAAAATTTTAAGTCTCTAAGTAAGATTTGTTTTTGTTGCTTCAATTTGGTAAGCTCATGAATTGAGATATTTGCGCTAGTTTTCTTCATGTCTTCAACTATATTATACTCAATGGTATCTGAGACAACCATTGTTTTAGATATAGGTGGAGAGTCTGAGGTAACAGGACTTTTCTGCGTAGCCTTTGAATTAGAATTTTTTCTTACTGATTTGTCTTTAGCAAGAGTGGAAATTTTTTGTTGTTGACTACGCTGTGTTGCTTTAGTAATCTTTTTGATGTGCGTGCTGACAGGAAAAGCTTCAAGTTGTTCTTCATTTGAAAGAATGAAATCCCACATTCCATTAAGTTCAACTTCTTCTTCTTCGTCATATTCTTCTTCTATTTGTTCTTCCTCTTTTTCTTGATCTGATTCAAAATTAGATATAATATTTGGAGGTTGAGAATTAGAGGATTGTCTTTCCTTAAAATTCCTGAAACTCTTTTTTGAATTTGAATTTTCAGCGACTTGTTTCTTGATATATTCCATCTCGTTGGTCATGGTTTTCAAGACTTTTTGAAGACCTTCTACATCAAATGGATCCTTTGTCATCTTCTTCCTAGATTCATCTTTGAAATATATATTCTTTGATTTTCGATCTTCCTGAGAATTCTTTTTCTCAAGAGCAGTTATGCGTTTTTCTACAGATAGAGATTCTTTCATATTTTCTGCAAGTGTTGCTAGTTTTTCTCTATCAATGAAAATAGCTATATTAGATGGAAGGGATGAAATATACCACTCAATTTGAACTTCTGCACCAGGAACTGCTGTAGCAGAAATTTTATTGAGAATTTTATTAAATATTGAATTAAAATATTTTATCTTCTCATCTGGTTTAGCTTTAAGATTTAAAAGATCATTGATGAGCATAGCGGTAATTCTGTCATCTCCAAACTTAGCTAGAAATTTTTCTTCAAACATATTCCAGTTAGTTATGGAGTGAGCAGGTAATGAAAAATACCAGGATCCTGCAAATCATTTTAAAGTATATGGAAATAATCGTACAATGCAATCCTCTTCAACAATTGCATTCATATTGACAACCAACATAAAATTATGAATATGTTCTTCTGCAGGAAGACCATCATCGAGATTAAATTTGGGTAGCCATATTTCAGGATTTTTAGGCAGAGCATGAAGAGGGGTGGGCATGTTTATAGCCCTTGGATTTCTCCATGGGTTTAAATTTGGTGGAGGGGGTAGACCTTCCATTGGATTTTGGATGGGTTGGTTGGGTGGATTTTGAGTTGATGATGAGACAGGTCGAGCACTAGGACTAGTAGCTTGAGTACTAGAACTAGTGAAAGTGATACCGACTATTGGAATGAAATTTGTGGAAGTGAGTGGAGGTAATGGGGGTGAATGGGATAAGATCTCGCTGGTGATTGACTCTGATTGAGTCCTCTTTAACTTCTTCTGAGTACTACTGATAGGAAATTCAAAAGGGAGAATCCCTGTTTTTTGACTTTCTGATCGAGTTAATATTTTTCGAGGTTATAAAGAAGACGGAATACTATGATCTGATAATTGAGAAGATTCAAGATTTTCAGTAGAAATAGATACTTTCTCTAACTTTTCTATCAAAGACTGAACTTCTGGAGAATGTTGGTGAAACTCAGGTAATAGTATGGTTTGAGTATTGCTAGGAGACTTAGGGGAAGGATGATCAACTTCAGATTTTATAGATGATGATCTAGATAATTTTCAAGAAGCTGATGAGGATCTAGAGGGAGAGAGACTTTTTTATTGGCGTTTATATTGATCAGACCTTTGTTTCATTCACTTGGCTCTCCTTCTACCACCA
Source organism: Pinus albicaulis (assembly GCA_034641835.2). Classification (NCBI taxonomy): domain Eukaryota; kingdom Viridiplantae; phylum Streptophyta; class Pinopsida; order Pinales; family Pinaceae; genus Pinus; species Pinus albicaulis. The sequence continues at coordinate 351,987 of JAXQQM020072028.1, read as the reverse complement.
ATATGTTGAGGCCTCAGAATTCCACTGCCAAAACATGGGGGGAAATCACCCGGTCTGGACCTTAAATCAACTCCTTTTCTGTTTGGTGTAGTGGCTTAGCCAGGGGATAATGGGACCAGTTTCCCAATAAGGATGATTTTGAGGGTTTTGTGAATATAGCATGCAAATGGATAATGATTTTAATCTATATGCATATATCTAAAATATTTAATCTAATATATACCCGGGGTGTTTTTCCTTTATGCGATCTAAAATGATATCTTTCAACTATCAGTAATATAGATCATTTAACAGTCTAAAGAGATGAAAATTATGTAAAATGATTCTTCTGACAACGTAGTTTTCATAGAAAAATTGTGAAAGAAATATCGCATTTATCAGTGTGATTACATATTCAATAAGAAACCATAGCTAAATATTAGAACAAAAGTGCATGTAATATTTATTTATGATGGCGTTTCAAATATGTAATGCAATAAAAAGATGGATTTCAATCAATGAAGTAAGACTTAATACAAGTGAATAGAAGTACCATATGTATGAAGTTCTACTCATGTAAAACGATAGCAATGAATCTGCTCCTTCTCACTTTCAAGAAATTTAAAGAGTACAATAGTGCAGCATTAGTTAAAGAGCTTTAATTATCAAAAGATAACAGATGTGTTCCATTAGTTCATCAAAGCACTCACAAACTTACAATAATGCATTCTTTGCAAAAAAAATTGACAAATTTCTAGACCCTTCTCTAAATGCACGAGAAGGGTTTAAATACTAAACTAACTATAAACTAAAATAGATTATTACAAAAATATAGAGGAGGTTTTAAACAACCTTCCTCATAAAGCTAACTTAAACTACAATCTAGGAAGCTAAACTAACAATTCTGATTTATGAGTCTTGCCCTTCTTTCTGAATGTGGTCACGAACTTGAAAAATATCTAACATTGCTTTGAGCTGAGCTGGCTACGATATCCTTGATCGAATCTGTCTCTTGAAAATAGCATTTGAGAGTGTTGACTGGGACCTCCTTGTTGAATCTGTAAGAGACTGCAGAGTTTGATGTTGATGATAACGTTTGATCATAAAATTCTAGTAATTTTCTTAATCAAACTTATTTACCTTTTTAATAATTTCCTCCTGTGTATTTTCTCTCTGTTTCCACTGTGTTTCCACCTATCTTGTTTCTGAAAGCACATCAGACGTGTTTTCCTTGAGAATTTTTGCTCTAGATAGTTGCTCACACATGGATTCCACAATCTCGCATGATATCTTGGATGTCTTTGCTATTTCTTTCTCTGCCTGTTTGATTTGCGCTTCCCATTCTCTGAATAGAATTTCTTTGTGAAGCTTATCTACTTGAGGTAGATTAGCTTCCTTCCTTGAATCTGATACTTTCCATTGAATGTGTTCTTCAATTTTCTTCTCAAGTCTTTCACATTCAAGTTTCTGGATTGTTATCTTCTGGAGCATTATTTTATTTGAATCAAAATAAGAGTCAATTATAGAAGCTTGATGACAAAACACTTCTTGTTCTTTCTTTAACTTAGTGTTTAAATCCAATGCTTCTTTGATAAATTTCTCTAATTGTTGTTGGATTTATAACTTGATCATTGCTACTTCCAGTTGTGCTTGTTTTTTATTAATCTATGTCTAATACTGCAATTTGAGGCTTTCAATATCTTTATGAAATTGGGTTGTGTTTACTTTGACTTTCTCACTGGAATTAGATTTTTCTTCATTCAACAACTTCTCTAGTTCTTGTACTCTGGCTTCCTTTTGTTTCAGCAACACTCTAACTGCAGTAGCTTTATCCACAGTAGCAGTAGAATATGCTTCTACATACTGTGATAATTTGGTTATATGTTCAGTAGGATCATTTGAGGAATCTTTCCATAATACATCAACTGATTCATTTTTAGGTTTTGAAGTTGTTTCATCAATTCTCCTCCTTTTGTTTATTTTAACTACAACCTTATAAGTAGGACTGTAGAAAATATCTAACAAAGAATTATCTTCAATTTGTAGAACTATAGGATGTGTAGGGTAGGCCGATATGATTTCTTTATCATGCATTGTTGGAACTCTTTGTGGTGGATTAACTGTTTCCACTATCTTTTGGGAGTGTTCAGGTGTCTGGAAACTCATTGCCTGATCAGTATTAGGATTCTCTTTAGGAGTTTTTATTGCTTCAGAAAACTCCTCCCATTCATTTATAAGATCTTTTGCTTGTGGTAAATTGAACTGATCTAGCATGTTGTAACTATGCTAAACTACTTGAGAATCTGATTCTGTCCCATTATTTCTCGTTTCCTCTAGCATCTCTATCTTATGAATTACTCGGTCAATTATCTTTTCTAAGTTTTCCTTTTTAGATTCAGATTCATTTTTAGAGTGATCCGAATTATGAGATTGTTGTTGTGACTGACCTGATTCATCTTCAGACATATCTTTTACTTCATCATCCAAGCTAACACTTGGAGTGTGTTTGTTGTCATCTTCAATAGTTAACAAATTGAGAGGGACTTTCTCTAGTCTCTTGTTTCTGTATGCTTGAAAAGCTTCAAAGTCATCTTGACTTAGTTGGCTAGATGCATACTTGATAATGTCTGAAAAATTTTCCATGCCCTGGAAAAGATCATCAAATCCATCTTCCTCCTTTACAAAAGGCTTTAACTTAAGCTCTATGATGTAATTTTTAATTACATCATTTGGTTCATATAATATTTTTTGCATCACTACCAATTTCAATAAATGAATTTTGGAAACTTCCTTGTAAGTATGGCTGATGTTAGACAGTGCAAAAGTGCCACATTTTACAAGGAAATTAGGCCAAATAGCCTTTTTAGCATCTTTCATTTGTTTCGTAACACCATTCACAAGCTGATAGGCTATTTCTTTTGCAAGTAACTTATCAGGAACATAATAGGGTAAAACATGGGGAAAAGCATAACTCCCAAATACTCTAATATATGTAAAATTATCCTCTGCAAACCGTCTAGCTAGAGAAAGAATGTCTGCATTAGCTTCTTCAGAAACCCTAGGGGCCCTTTTATTGAAAATCATCTGGTGCATAGGCAATATGACTCCATAATTTTTTTTATAGAAGTGTAGGTGGAAGTCTAAATCTCAGAGTTCTCTGTGGTGAATATGAATTGGGGTAGGGTCTTGGGTAGTCCATTTCCATCCCATGGTAGGAAAACTAGAAGTAAAATAGATAGTGTCCATGACATAGGCAGACATATAAAAGGGAGGTATTTCTCTGGATGAAATACTCCTTTTATTCCTATATTCGGTAATGTGCTTGGCTAGGTTATTAGATAAGATGTTTGCCCAATTCAAAATTTATGAATTGATGATTGCGTCAATCAGGGGAACCAATTCTTTGGAGAATCTAGTGCTATCAGGTTTGGCAAATAGTCTACATAACATACCGGCAACATAAAAGTAACAATTAGGAATTTGGGAAATTGGGTACGTACCAAACTTATCTTGCTTCAACTTCCCGTGATTCTCCTTCCATTCTTGGGTGACTTTAATAAGATCTGGATATTCTCCTCTAAAATTCTGCAAAAAGTATATTTCATATTTCTGCTGCAGGGGTGGTAAATGATACATTGTTGTTAAATTTTCTGCCCTAAAAGAACCCATAGTTTCTCCCTTCGAATTCTTGAACATTCTATCTTCAATGTTTAAGTGATCAATTGCCCACTTAACCATGTCTTTGTATGGGAGAATCTTTGTTCTTGCAGCTATCCTGTGAATGTATGAGCATGCAACATCAAAAAGAGTTGCGTCGGAGGTAGATGTCATGCCTGTCGAATAAAATTTGGTTATCACCCTTAGTCCTTCGCTTTCAAAAATCTTATACATTGCCTCCCATGTCGAACTGCCGCAATATTTGTTGCAGGTGGTATCTGAGAATAAGGAAGCCATCTCTGTATCTTCAGTAGATGACATCTGGGAAATTTATTTGCCTTTTTTTCTCATTTTTCTCTTCCTCAATCTGTTAACTGGTTTCTCGAAAACAAAGCGAATTTTTACAAGTATAGAGTATCAAAGAGACAAATCTATCATTTATTTCAAACACGTGCAAGCAGATATAAATCTATTAAGATATAACATCAATCATTAGTCAAAATCTCTTAATTAATATTTCATATATCTCCACATGTAAAATGTATCAATCACTTTAAAGCCGTTAAGACCTTGAATTTCGTTTTGATATGACACAAGTTGTTTCACACGCTTGATCCATTAAATGGCATTGGCGCGCGTATCACAAGTTATAACTTATAACTATTCGTAATACTTACCCATAAAGACTGTGAAATGCGATCTGCGCAAATCGCAGATCACAAATTTTATAGGATAACAGTTTGGCGTATGTTATAAGTTGTGCAAAATGCGAATTGCGTTTTTTTACAAAACTTAAGTGACTGCAATCACCGAAGGTTTTATATTTATTTCTTGATTTGTTCATCGGGTCTGCAGGGTCGCAACTTATATCGTTTTTATTTTAATGTCTTTTGATTGATTAAGTGAGGTGTGATGCGATAAAGTAAATATAATAGTGATTGAAGTTTTTGCAAAGTTCAAATATATTTTCGGAAAATTTTTGCGCATATCGCGGTTTGCACATTTTAAAGTTGATGAGTCTTTGAAATTCATAAGATATGTGATTTGCGATGCGCTCAAGAAAAATAAAGCGGAATTTTTTTTTTAAAAGAAAATATTTATTTTCTAATTTTTTGTATAGGAAATTAAAGTAATTTCCTATTTATTTCTAAAGGGTCCCTATTTATAAAAATAAATGAGGGTTGTTGTATATCACAACACCTTCCAAACATTTGTTCACTATCTCAGTTTTCCCATCAGATTGAGGATGATAAGATGAGCAACAAGCTAGTTGAGTACCCAAAAAAGAAAATAATTTCATCCAAAAATTTCCAGTAAAAATGGGATCTCTGTCACTTACAATAATTTTTGGGTTTCCATGTAGCTTTTGAATTGTTTCCTTAAATGCAGTAGCAACTGTACTTACTTTAAATGGATGATATAATGCACAAAATTGTGCATACTTGGTAATTCTATCAACTACCACCATGATGACACTCTTTCCTTCGGACTTAGATAAACCTGTGATAAAATCCATTGAAATCTCCTCCCAATGTTGACTTGGAATGGATAAAGGTTGTAGAAGACTCAAGGTCTTAATGCTGTCAGCTTTATTTTGCTGGAAAACCAAAAATTCCGCCACAAACTTTTGAATATCAGATTTAAGGCCATCCCAAAAAAATTCTTTCTTCACCCTATGGTAAGTTTTTAAAAATCCCAAGTGTCCTCCTAAGGGAGAAGTGTGCAATTCCAAAAGAATCTATTGTTTTAGTTGGGAATTCTTACAAAGATATAAGCTATATTTGTACCATAAGGAATCATTTTTCCAACTATATGTATCAGATGTACTAGGATCTTGCTTAAACTTTTGAATGAGTGTCCATACTTCTTCGTCCTTTTTCCATTCATAGATTGCTTCAGTTATCCAATCTGGCTGGATAGTAGAAATGGCACAAAGCAATGCTTCAACCTCGTCATCCTTTCCTGAGAGTGCATCTACAACAACATTTAGCTTCCATTTTTTGTAGATGATTTCAAAGTCATAACCCATTATCTTTGTGACCCATTTTTTCTGCTTTTCTGAAGATAGTATTTGTTCTAAAAATTATTTAAGACTATCATGATCATTTTTTACCTTGAAGTGTCTTCCCATTAGGTAAGGTCGCCATTTCTTTAGTGCATGTAGTATTGCCAACATTTCCTTCTCATAAATATCTTTCTGTAAATACTTTCCTTTGATTTTACGACTTTCAAAAGTAATGGGTCTTCCTGCTTGCATTAAAACAGCACCAATTCCATTTCCTGAGGCATCCCATTCCATAATAAAGATTTTTGTGAATTCTGACGTAGCTAAGACCGGTGCTAGGAACATTGCCTCCTTAAGATGTTAAAAGGCCTTAGTTGCTTCAAAATTCCATGAAAATGCATATTTCTTCAATAATGTTGTTAGAGGTGCTGCTATTCTCCCATAATTCTTAAAAAAACTTGTGATAATACCCTGTTAACTGATAAATCCTCGTAACTGCTTTCTGGTTGTGGGGACTTTCCATTCCTTAATGGATTTAATTTTGTTAGGGTCTACCTTAACACCCTTGTGAGATACAATCTGACCCAGATATTCCACCCCTTGTACTCCAAAGAAACATTTGGAGGTTTTTGCATATAATTGTTTCTCCTCCAACAGTTTGGCACCCTATCAACATGTTGAACATGATCTTTCTAAGACCTATTTTATATTAGTATATCATCAAAAATACTAACACAAATTTTATAAGGGTTTTAAAATGGAATTCATCAACTCTTGAAATGTAGAAGGTGCATTGGTAAGGTCAAAAGGCATGACCAAAAATTGATAATGACCCTCATGAGTTTGAAATGATGTTTTCGGAATATCTTCAGTCTTCATTCTAATTTGATGATATCTTGAACGAAGATCCAACTTGGTAAAATAAATTGCTCCATTTAATTCATCAATCACAGGAATGGGAAATTTATCTTTAATAGTGATCTTATTGAGCTCCCTATAATCTAGACACATAAGCCATGATCCATCCTTCTTGTGCACCAAAACTACTAGAGCAGAGAATGAACTTTGACTTGGTTGAATTATACCAGCCTCTAACATTTCTGCAATCATACGTTCAATTTCGCTCTTTTGGACATAAGGATATCTATAAGGCCTGATGTTTGGAGGAACACTTCCTGGAATCAAATGAATAGCAAGATCATGATCATGAAAAGGTGGGAGTCTTTTGGGAGTTTCAAACACCTTGGAATGATTTTCCAAGGCTTTTTGGAGATCTAGAGAAATAGATGATTTTGATGTTGGAACTTCTAGTGAGCATAATTGTTCAATTACACCTCGTTGTTATTTCTTTAGAACATTTGTCATGACATTAGAGTTTATTATCTTTCCTAGCTTCCCTGCAATACCCTGTAATTCAACTTCATTTCCTTTCGAAAAAAAATTCAAGAAAAGTTCTTGAAAATTAAAAGCTACAATCCCAAATATTGTAACCATTGTACTCCTAGTACAACATCAATACCTCCCATTGGAATAGAAAGAATTGGACTATTCAATACATATTCCCCCATGGTTAGCTTGATATTATAGAATTTTCCAGAGCAATTTATAGTTCCTCCATTTGAAACCATCACTTGACATTCTGGTGTTGGGTATTGGAAGCAATTCAATTCCTTGGTTACCTTACAAAGAATAAAATTATGGGCATTGCCTGAGTCAATCAACAGTATTACCTTTTTCTTCTTGATATGTCCTTCTATCTTGAGAGTTTGAGGAGTGGTAATTCCTGCCAATGCATTGCAGGATATGGTTGGACTCATTTCTTCTTTCTCTAGGGTTGGTTCCTGGTGTATATCCTCTTCTTTTGAAGTTTCTTGTTCATTTTCTTCCTCCTCTTCACAATCTATGTAAAATAATTTCTTCTCAACACACTTATGACCTTTAGTGTATATGTTATCACAACTGTAGCAAAGCTCTTTTGCTCTTTTTTCTTCCAATTGTTGTGGTGTCAACCTTGTAGGTTGTGTAAGTCTAGGAGTAGGAACACTTCCATATTTATAGATGTGAGTGATAGGATTCCTTGTCACCATAATTTTACATTCAATTTTTATTGCCAACCTGAATTCCTTCTCCAATGAATCAGGTTCCCAAAGGCAAACTTCATGTTTGATTTTTTCCTTTAAAGTCCCTATGAAGACATCAATCCCGTGTTCCTCTAGAATATCAACTACCCTTATATTCAATTTTTGGAAATGAAGTGAACAAAGTTCCTTCTCAAGTTAAAATACTCCAGAAGACTTGGAATATAAAAATATCCATGAGGATACAAATATTATATTAGAAAGTGTGATGAATGAGATAGACATATGATAAAATGTTACAATGAGGCCCTGCTTATATACCTACGCAGGTGACCTTTCATGACTGGGCATGTCTCTTAGACATGCCCTTTCACTAACTTAATGACTACTTACATAATCCTTAATTGACTATTTAATAATTATATTTGTTATATTCGTTATGAATTATATTCATAACATTGTCCCTTCCTTCAAAAGCTTTGTCCTCAAAGCTTATAGTTGACACTTTTCTTCAGTTCAATCACGCACCGTTTTCTTCATTTGCTTTCGTCACAATTTAATATATCAACTTTTATTTATTTATTTGTTATGAATTGGCCCTTCCTTCAGAACTTTGTCCTCAAAGTTTTATGGATAATAATTTATTCATCTTGTATTTGTTAAAATACTATAATTTTCAGGAAATCTTCCTTCTTTCCTTTCCGAATTGGATTTAATCTCCTTTTCATCAATGATTGATTTCATTTTTTCTATTGAATTGAGTTTTTAGGGTTTTTAAGGTAACCCTTCCTAACTTTCTCTTCTTCTTTTTAATGAGGTTATTATTCCTTCAATTTTTTTGTTTTTTAGTAATTTAATTAATTATATAATTTTAATTATATATATATATATATTCTTTTAACAATTGATTTTTTTTTAACTCTTTTTTTTTTGTTGAAAGGTTACAACCCTAGTGAAACGTGGCTATTCACATATATTCACCTATAAAATATATGTCCACTTATGTGTATTTCTCCACGTAAAAATAAACTTACCATTCACAAGAGATTTTTTATTCCTTTACTTCTTATTTTACTTTGCAAATACCATGGGCAATTACCATGGGTTTCCAAAACCACGATCTTGTAAACCACTGAAAGAATAATCAAAATAACCTTACCTACTCTTCCTTATTTCTTTTTCCTTTTAAATTTTAAATTGTCTTGGTATGTACGTATATGTACTTCTTTATATATATATCTCTTTCTTTTTATTTTTAATATACTTTGACTTTCCTTCTCTCTTTTATTATTTTTAATATAAATTCTTCCTTTTTTAATATTTCTTCAATTTTTTAATATAAATTATTCTCCCCTTTTTTTTATATTTCTTTTCAAAAATTCTATGGTTTGTTTTTTCCTCCTTTTTTTTATTATGGCCAAAGGCCTAGTGGCAAAAATGGAGAAACTCCAAGATTGATAGTGAAACGCTTCAATCACGGCAACAAGGTTGACTATTTTTATGGTCATTCCATTCTTAGAGCATGGGTCTGTAGGCAAAGATGAGCGAAGATTAAATCAATATCAAAATGAAGCTGTAATGGTCCTTTTCAAGTTAAATGCTCCAAAAGACTTGGAATACAAATATATCCATGAGGATACAAATATTATATTAGATAGTATGATGAATGAGATAGATAGATGATAAAATGTTACAATGAGGCCCTGCTTATATACCTACGTAGGTGACCTTTCATGACTGAGCATGTCTCATAGACATGCCCTCTCACTAACTTAATGACTACTTACATAATCCTTAATTGACTATTTAATAATTATATTTGTTATATTCATTATGAATTATATTCATAACATTAAATGAAGCGAACAAAGTTCCTTTTCAAGTTAAATGCTCCAAAAGACTTGGAATACAAATATATCCATGAGGATACAAATATTATATTAGATAGTATGATGAATGAGATAGATAGATGATAAAATGTTACAATGAGGCCCTGCTTATATACCTACACAGGTGACCTTTCATGACTGGGCATGTCTCTTAGACATGCCCTTTCACTAACTTAATGACTACTTACATAATCCTTAATTGACTATTTAATAATTATATTTGTTATATTCGTTATGAATTAGATTCATAACATTGCCCCTTCCATCAAAAGCTTTGTCCTCAAAGCTTATAGTTGACACTTTTCTTCAGTTCAATCACGCACTGTTTTCTTCATTTGCTTTCGTCACAATTCAATATATCAATTTTTTTTTTTTAATATGAATTGGCCCTTCCTTTAGAACTTTGTCCTCAAAGTTTTATGGATAATAATTTCTTCATCTTGTATTTGTTAAAATATTATAATTTTCAGGAAATCTTCCTTCTTTCCTTTCCGAATTGGATTTAATTTCCTTTTCATCAATGATTGATTTCATTTTGTCTGTTGAATTGAGTTTTTAGGGTTTTTAAGGTAACCCTTCCTAACTTTCTCTTCTTCTTTTTAATGAGATTATTATTCCTTCAATTTTTTTTTAATAATTTAATTAATTAATTATATATATATTCTTTTAACAATTGATTTTTTTAACTCTTTTTTTTGTTGTTGAAAGGTTACAACCCTAGTGAAACGTGGATATTCACATATATTCACCTATAAAATATATGTCCACTTATGTGTATTTGACTCTGTTAATGTTCTCCACATAAAAGTAAGCTTACCATTCACACAGATATTTTTTATTCCTTTACTTCTTATTTTACCTTGCAAATACCATGGGCAATTACCATGGGCTTCCAAAACCATGAGCTTGTAAACCACTGAAAGAATAATCAAAATAACCTTACCTACTCTTCCTTATTTCTTTTTCCTTATAAATTTTAATTTGTCTTGGTATGTACGTATATGTACTTCTTTATATACATCTCTTTTTTTCTTCTGGAACTATTTTCTTTAAAAAAAATTTTTTTTTCCTTTTAATTTATTTCCCCCTTTATGTTAACTTTCCTTCTCTCGTTTATATATTTGATTAATATATATATATATATATATATATATATATATATATATATATTTCTTCCCTTTTTTTTTCAATTTTTTATTATGGCCAAAGGCCTCTAACAAACTCAGCAATGGAGAAACTCCAAAATTTGTAGCAAATGCTTCAGTCACGACGGCAAAAAGGTTGACGATTTTTATGGTCAAAGACCTAGATCGAAGAGTGTGGCTCTGTGCAGCGCTTAAGCGACCGAAGGTTCGAACTGCTCTGATACTAAATGAAGTGAAAAAATTTCCTTCTCAAGTTAAAATACTCTAGAAGACTTGGAATATAAAAATATCCATGAGGATACAAATATTATATTATAAAGTGTGATGAATGAGATAGATAGATGATATAATGTTACAATCAGGCCCTACTTATATACCTACGCAGGTGACCTTTCATGACTGGGCATGTCTCTTATACATGCCCTTTCACTAACTTAATGACTACTTACATAATTCTTAATTGACTATTTAATAATTATATTTTTTATATTCGTTATGAATTATATTCGTAACAGGAAGTCCTCAATGTGCTCCACCACTGAACCCTTTTGTTTGAGATTTATCAATTGGCTAAATAAGGTGTTTCTCTTTGTATCCTCATAATGTGCTATCATTTCCTCTGTAAAAGTTGACCAAGTGACAATTTTTTACGGGAGCAAAGACATCAATACCATAAAAATGTTTTTTTTTTTTTTTTTCTAAATATAAAGTTTCAAGGCGTACCTTTTGTGTGTTTTGCACATTATTGGGATAAAAATATTAATCCATCTGTAGTATCCATGTTAGGGGATCCTTGCCATCAAACTTCCTCATATCGATCTTTGGAATATGGTGGGTCTTCAATCCAACATTAGAGTTTATGAAATCACGATTAACATTTATTTTTTTCTCATCATGTGTTTCCTCTACTATCTTTTCACAATTAGGAATCATTTCTTGTATCAACTTTGTCAAACCTTCCTTCAAACCTTCCATGTCTACTTTTATATCATTCTTCGTGTCTTCCATTTTTTCTCCATGTCTTCCATGCCATTTTTCAAACCATCCATCTTAGCTTCCACGCCTTTCTTCAAACCATCCATTTTAGCTTCCATGCATTTCTTCAAAACTTCCATTTCATTTTTTGTTGTTCTTTGTGAGAGCTAAATTTGGTGCACTTGCTCTTGTAATTTTGATATATCATGTTGCACTTCTTCCTATTCATGAGTCATAGTAGAGTATTATGCGGGAAATGGGTGTTGAATTCTTTTTACAGGGAATTTTAGAACCCAATACTGATATTTATGCTTCAATATGCCCTTGGAATCACTTCAAACTGATTTTTCAAATAAGACTTATTTAATTTGAAAAAAAAATACACACCTTTTTCTTGCTTTTGAGGAGCTCGATATTGAAACTGAATTATCTATGTGATTTCAGATCTTCAATATCTAAAATTTGGTCCTGTAGTAGCCCTATAACTCTTCTTTCGAATGCCACAGGTCTGACCTGATTTGGATTCTTCAAGGAAAAGTTATGCCCAATCTCCCACAATGACCTAATTATGGACTAGTTCAATAAAGAGAACTTGTAAGGCGTGCCACATTTCATTGTTTCCTCCCTCAGCTCTGAAGTTGATACACATGAAACTATTTTCTATATAATTTTGGACACTTTTTACAGAATTCCAATCCGATGCTCAGAGAGAGAATTATGAAATTTTTCCCAAGGTCACCTCTTTTAGATGAAATTCAGGAGCCTAAAAAAACCCTAACTTCCATAAATCATATCTCCGAAAATATAGCGAACCAAGATCTGAATTTTTACACAAATTTCCTCAGGATTTATTTGAAACGGTTTTTTTTTAGTGTTTGAACCCTCGTAGAGAACAAGTTATAGCGAAAATTCCACGATGACCTGTTTGAAGTAGCGAAACCCTAGAATCCAAAGCTTTGATACCAAATGTTATGAAACGAGCTCCAAAAATAGAAGAAAAGAGAGATCAACTCGTTATAAAAAAACCAATTTGAGGGGACAACCTCCTTTACATTACATAAATCAACAATTCTTGGATGATACAAATGACAAAACCTCCCTTCTATATATAGGAGTCCATGGGGTCACAATATAATCCTAGCCGACCTAACAATAATAATTTAAGAGCACAATAATAACAATATGGGGGTTACAGGGGTACAAAAATAAAAATAAGGGGGCTAGACTAACAACAATAAGGGACTACACTAGTAATATAGGGACCTAACAAGACTACAATGACCCCCCCGGTGAGTCATATGAGCAACACAGTGGGCATTCTTCTGATTTGGAAGACACATTGAGAAGTCTAAAGGAATAATAAGGAGTTGTAAGGCAGACAATGAAAAGCCCATATAGGAACAAGAGAAATGAGCAAAGGTGAATGCAATACTTCTTCAGAGATTTTCATATTTGCAGAAACAAGGGCCATTACAGATCAGTTATGTACATGAGGACATAACTAATGGGGCATATGGAAATAGGCCTCCTAGTAGACATTGGTCAGATAGAGTTGATACAGTGAGAGATGGCAGGTTGTTGGACACTCCACATATGAGGAGTGATGAGTACAGATATCATTCCAATTTTGGTTCGGATAGACATCATGATTGTCTTTAGTATCATCCTTATAGGAGGAATGACAGGGGGTACTTGTCAGATGAGTTTTAGAAAGCCAAACCACCTACTTTTGATAGAGACTTGAATAAGCCAGAAGATACAGAGGCTTGGATACTTGGAATGAAAAAATTCTTTGAGTTGCATGAGTGCTCAAATAACATGAAGGCCAGAATTGCTATCTTCAGTTTGAAGAGTAAGGTGACATAAGGTGGGAATATGTGAAGTGGGTTAAATACATCATAATAGAGGACTTGAGTTGGCATGAGTTCAAGAAGATTTTTAGGAAGAAGTGCTTATCAGAGAGGTATTATGAAAAAAATGATAAAAAATTCTATGAGCTAAGAATGGGATCTATGACCGATGAAGAGTACATGACCAAGTTCTTGGATCTATTGAGTTATGTGCCATATCTTACTAATGAGAAGGCTAAAGTTAAATGATTGGTTAGTGGTTTTCCATTAGCATTCAAAGATCACATTGAGTATGATGAGCCTTAGTCACTTGAGTAAGTTACTGGGAAGTTGAAGCATTGGTATGAATAATTAAAGCGTAAGAATGCGTCTCAGCAAAGATGTAATATCCCAAAATAGGGATTTTCTACAACAAATGGAATATCTTAAGATATTCCAAAGTTGGATATTCAGAAAATCATGAGCATGGAAATGTAGATCATCTCATTATATTTAAGATAACATATCACCAGCAAATATAGGAACCTCAGCAAAAATATGGCCTATATCCTCCTTCCCAATTGGGGAAATGCAGCAATATAGGGCATAAAACAGATGTCTTCAGAAAAGAATGCTATACATGTAAGGAATGGAACTCGGATCCCTTATAATACATCATATAAAACTCACATGTAGAATTAGAGGTGAAACAAATCACTCTAGCCAATATAAACAGATCTCCCCAAGTCAATATGCCTCAAATAAGCCCAAACCCCATAGCCTATCTCATGCAGAAAGTATTGAAGTAGAAACACCGTGATTTTTATGAGGGTTTACGCAGAAAATGATGAGACAAAATAGATCTGGAGTATACAATGCATCAATGGCTGAGAAAATGGAGGTTCCTTCCTTTTTATACAAAACAAAAGTAACCCGTTAAGGGGTTCATGAGAATACAATGTATAAAAATGCAGATCTGCAGATCTGGACCTAAAAAATGTAGTTATAATGTATAAATGAATAAATATGACTGAAATGTACAAGTGACAGAAGAAGAATGAAGTACAGAGCTTTCCGGGAGAAGGGTTGGCCCTTTCTCCAAAGAACAAGCTCACAAGCAAGGGTTCAAACCCTGCTACTGCAGCACTCTGGAAAATGACACAATTTCTTCAGTAAACTATGTTGTAGTGGATGGGAACTGAGTTGACCTTATGCCAATATTTTAAATGTGCTCCAGAACCTCCTGTATAGATCTTGCAAAGAAATGGGAGCTCCCTCCTCTGAAAGATAAGCTCAAGAGCTGGTGTTATGAGTCTCCCACTGCAACACCCTACAACACAGCCTATTCTCTGTAGAAATAACGTTGTGGCTGAAGGAGGATGCTTGGCCTCAAGCCTAGATGTGGGAAATGAAGAATATAACCCCTCCAAGAGATCACTCAATGAAGGAGAAGGAATCCCTAAGCAGGAATGCCTTGTGCTGAACAACACTGCATACTCAACTAAATAGCAGAAGAATGCTCAAGTGTCTAAGAAGACATGAAAATGTAATACATGAGCTAACCTCAAAAGTCTACTATCTTCCTTATAATGTTTGTGAGCCTCCTCACCTTGGGTCCCACCTATTAGGGTTTCCAACACCATAAGAATCATTTCCCTCCAAAACTGCGTTGTAGCTCTTTCAAGATTGTTCCTCCATGCTACGTTGTTGACTTGGTCAACTTGATTGAATCAACATGATTCTTTTCCTGTCCACACATGGGAAGTGCAAAATACAGCCACCAATTTATCCCCTTTTCACACCAAGAGGGATTTTATGTCAATACAAGTTAAATATGGGTCCTTTTCCCCATTTATTCATCTACTAGGTGCAAAAATCAAAATCTAATATTCCTATTAGTTGCATGCTAATTTTAGGAATATTACAGTCCTCCCCTCCCAAATGTTGCTTGTCCTCAAGCAAATGCAAGGACATAACTGGAAATTCGTCCTCCCTCCTCTAGTAGCATCCCAATATGATGAGCTCTCCCAAGGAATGAGATTATGTCTCAACAATGAATCCTCATAGTGCCTCTCCCAAGCAAACAAATTAGCATTTGGTGTACACCCCAAATGGCTATCATCATGCAGAAGTAGCATACTCAAGGAGACAACTATGTGTTGTCTGGAGGTCCTCTCAAGGCATGGAGTATGAAATTCATGGGAAATCCTCATCCCCAAGTGAAACCTCCAACCCCAAGCTATCACCCATATGAAATGAGTCACCCTCCAACATGGCAACTCATGAAGCATGTCCTCCACCTTTGGCTCCTGAAGTGTAGGTGGGCTGAATAAATAAAAATGATAGGCAATAGGGCCTATCCCATGCTATCCTCCTCTCCACTTATGATAAGTGTAGAGGACATGTTGATCTTGGGATACAACATGATTTCCCTTCAATGGCAAGAAGAAGATTGAGTATCCAAGAACCCTTCCTCCAAAATAATGAGCCATGCCAACCCAAACCATTCCATACAAGATTAATGGCACATCATCACCATATGGCATCCAAATCAGAAAATGGCTGAAGGTTATGTGTAAGTTTGGATGATACACATGGTCTCTCTGGTGGATACAACGCAGTCTTTTCAACTGTTGATTCAGAGCATCAAGTGGCAAGTTGTCCTCCAAGGAATTTTCAGCTATGCATGTTAGCTCATCTACTATGAAGTAGTAAGCAGCAATATAGATCAGCTGTATAAAATCAAGACAATAAAACACTTGCCCAAATTCATGTAGAGATGGGTTATCATCATCACAAAATTTGGCCCTAAAGTGACCATGAAACCCATAAATAATCTTGTTCTCTTGTGAAGCAATGCACTGTTTACATATGGTGAGAAAATACAAATACTCAATAGAGTAACCAACAAACACATAAATGTATTTCTTACCATGCATCATGTGTGAGCTGAAGGTGAGGTCCATGAGTGAGTCCTCCCATGAAAATATTCTCGTAAGAATTTGCAAGAAGAGAGGATGTATACTCCCTTTGGAACACTCCATCAATAGAAACATGCTCTCAAGTGGCAGAGTTGTAGGCCTTAGTAACAAGGCTCTTGTCACTCCATGACTTCTCCTTTTGGCATCCCATATGCCAAAGCCATCCACCATCATGCTTCTATGTGAGAAGATCTTCTTCAGACATGGAAGCCTCTCATAATCCTCCAATGCTGAAGGGTAGCCTCCTTGCACCTTGAATGTGCCTCCCTTCTCTCTGGAAATATCATGAAAAGTATGAGAAAATTTCTTCCCATACTCTCCTAAGTGTAACCACAGCAACAACAACTCTTGATGCTCCCTCATCTCTCCCTCATACAATCCATAGAGCAAGATCATGATGGTTGTCTCGTATGATGCCCCATACAAACAAGTTTTCTGTTATTATATCATATGTGTGCCATGCCATGCCTCCATCCACCGCATACTCCTTGACAAGGAGTATGACCCAAGATGGCCAAAATCTCTCAAGAGAAGCCAGCGTAGCCTTGCTTCTTGCTGCCCTGTGTCATAGATCTGCAAGTGGCTCACCAACCTCTTACTCTCCATCCACCTCCATTCATCCAAGTGTGGATGCCCCCAATCATTCTCTCCTTTGGCATCTTCCCAATGAAGACTTCCAATCTCCCAAAGCAATTATTCCTTCTTACACCTCATGGGAAGTTGAGATGCAATCCCTTGGATATCTCTCATAAAATACCTCTCATCAATCAATCTCTTGAATGCAAAAGAATCCAAGTGTGCTGAAAACCAAACACCAATGGGAAGTGACTCAATATTCATCATGCCTCCCCCAATCTTGCACCCTAAACCCTTATGTTGCATGAAACTCAATAAAGGTGAAAAGGAATGAGTTTTAATCCCCTCTTGGATCAATCCCCAGTTGCACAGCAATGTGCAAGCTTGTTGCTTCACCACAGCAATGTGTTTTGATCCTGGACCATGTGAGGACAAATTTCCAAGGTTTCCCATAAGATTTTTTGAAATGATCGGAAATGGAAATACATGCATACCTTGGTGATTTTTGGGAACCTCTTGTATTGCTGCAAGATTTCCTCTCTTCAATGTGTTTGCCGATCCAACTACTGCTACAGATGGCTGTCCCTCCGTGATTGTGACAGCGCTGGTACAAGGCTCCTCAAGTGGAGAAGAGGACTCCTCCTCCAATCTCCTACTGTCAAATCTTCTGATTACTTGATGAGTAAAATCAGAAATAGTAGGTACTCTTTCATGACTTACATGGCTGATCCACCAAGAGCTTGCCTTTCCCTCCAAGTGCAGCGCTATGATCTCCACAACATCTTTTTCCACTATTGGATGTAGTAGGAAAAATGCCTCTAGTTTCATCACCCAAGTCTTTGCTGCACACTTGAGTGATCCATCAAATGTAGACAACAAGAATCTATTACCTCTTATCATCCTCTTACTGCATGGTCTTCTTTCTTCTCTCAGTTGAATAAACTGAGGAAAATCGAAGGTCTGTTTGAAAGCCCTAGGTTGGCACTTGTATTCTGCCAAATACCCACTCAGGATCTCATGTTCTAAGTGGTCTTCTTGCTCTCCACTCCCTCTATGAGAATAGGAAGTGCATGGGTATTCTTCTCTCTCTTGAAACCTTCTATAGGTCTCACTGCAGCTTTCTCCTTCTTGAAACCCTCTTGGATTTTCATTGCATCTTTATCCTTCCATCGATTGAACCTCCTTGGAGAGGCTCTTCTTAGATCTGAAAATGGATGAGAGTAATCTCATCCTCTCCATAATTTTTTCCTCCTCTTCTTCTTATCTTATGATTGGATCTAAAATCCACAGGCTGAGCCAATATGGCAGCTTTGATACCACTATAATATCCCAAAACAGGGATTTTCTACAACAAATGGAATATCTTAAGATATTCCAAAGTTGGAGCTTCAACAAATCATGAGCATGGAAATTTATATCAGCTCATTAGATGTAAGATAATATCTCACCAACATATGTAGGAACCTCAGCAAGAATATGGCCTATATCCTCCTTCCCAATTGAGGAAATGCAACAATATAGGGCATAAAACAGTTGTCTTCATAAAATAATGATATACATGTAAGGAATGGGACTTGGATCCCTTATAATACATCTTATAAAACTCACATGTAGAATTAGAGGTGAAACAAATCACTCGATCCAATATAAACAGATCTCCCCAAGTCAATATGCCTCAAATAAGCCCAAACCCCATAGCCTATCTCATGCAAAAAGTACTGAAGTAGGAACAGCATGATTTTTATGAGGTTTTATGCAGAAAATGATGATACAAAATAGATCTAGAGTATACAATGCTTCAATGGCCGAGAAAATGGAGATTCCTTCCTTTTTATACAAAACAAAAGTAACTCGGCAAGGGGTTCATGAGAATACAATGTATAAAAATGTAGATCAGCAGATATGGATCTGAAAAATGTAGTTATACTGTAGCACTGAATAAATATGACTAAAATTTACAAGTGAAAGAATAAGAATGAAGTTGCAGAGCTTTCTAGGAGAAGGGTTGGCCCTTTCTCCAAAGAACAAGCTCACAAGCAAGGGTTCAAACCCTGCTACTCTAGCACTCTAGAAAATGATGTAGTTTCTTCAGTAAACTGCACTGTAGTGGATGGGAACTGAGTTGAACTTATGCCAAGATGTGAAATGTGCTCCAGAACCTCCTTTACAGATCTTTCAAAGAAAGGGGAGCTCCCTCCTCTGAAAGATAAGCTCAAGAGTTGGTGTTGTGAGTCTCCCACTGCAGCGCAACCTATTCTCTGCAGAAATAATGTTTTGGCTAAAGGAGGATGCTTGGCCTCAAGCCTGGATGTGGGAAATGAAGAACATAACCCCTCAAAGAGATCACTCAATGAAGGATAAGGAATCCCTAAGCAAGAATGCCTTGTGCTGAACAGCACTGCATACTCAACTAAACAGCTGAAGAATGCTCAAGTGTCTAAGAAGACATGAAAATGTAATACATGAGCTAACCTCAAAGGTCTGCTATCTTCCTCCTTATAATGTTTGTGAGCCTCCTCAACTTGGGTCCCACCTATTAGGGTTTCCAACACCATAAGAATCCTTTCCCTCCAAAACTGCGTTGTAGCTCTTTCAAGATTGTTCCTCCATGTTGCGTTGTTGACTTGGTCAACTTGACTGAAACAACGTGATTCTTTTCTTATCCACACATGGGAAGTGCAAAATCTAGCCACCAATTTATCCCCTTTTCACACCAAGAGGGATTTTATGTCAATACAAGTTAAATATGGGTCCTTTTCCCCATTTATTCATCTACTAGGTGCAAAAATAAAAATCTAATATTCCTATTAGTTGCATGCTAATTTTAAATATTACAAAGGATGGAAAAGGAAAGACCAAGGTAAAGGTAAATTTCAGCCTAAGAGATAAAGGCCTCAAAATGCATATGAGAAAGAGAATGTGGCACTGCAAAAGAAGTCTAACGCAACTCGATAGGGACATAGGCCACATCATCAGTATTGATCACAACAATAGCATGGAGGTAATGGTATGGGATGGTTGGAGTGTTGGGAATGCGGTGAGCAGCATCTTAAGAGAGATACTCCACATAATCAGGGAGGCAGTCCTAAGATATACAATGCACAGGAGGCACATACTGTTGGGGATATTGGGAAAAGCGTTCCTTACATTTATGCAGCAGTGGAAAGCAAGCAGGCATAACACCATGCTTATATCATTGAGATGGATGGTAAGCTTTGTGATCAAGTTATTTCTATTTTGATTGATCCTGGATCTAATTATAGATATGGTGGTCCTAACTTGGTGAATAAGTGTGGTTTGAGTAAAGAAATGCATGCAGAATCTTGGTTAGTGCATTTGGCCACATGTACAAAGAAAAGAGTTCACCATTGGGTAAGAGCTTGTGCATTTGAGTTAAACTATAAGCCTACAGGAACGCACTTGACCATATTTCCATTAGGTTCCTACAGTATGATATTGGGTATGGATTGGTTATATCTTCATAGGACCAAGGTAGATTTCTATGACAAAGCTATTGAGTGCTTGGATGACAATGGGGAACTCATAGTTTTACAAGGAAAGAGGAAAGCCACATATATTAGGATGGTGAAAGCCATGCAGGCCAAGTGCAATCGTAGGAAGGGATGTGTGTTATTTTTAGTTCATATCTATAGCGACAAAGGTAAATAATTTGAGGATGCAGGTCTTTTGAATAGGTATCCAATTTTGCAACAGTTTTAGGATGTATTCCCAACAGAGATTTCAGAGTTGCCACCTCACAGGGAGGTATAATTTTCTATTGGGTTGGTTCCAGGGTTAGCTCCAGCACCAAAAGCACATTACAGGATGAGTACACCAGAATTGGTAGAGTTGAAATTGCAGTTGAAGGAAATGTTGGAAAAGGGGTACATTAGACCAAGTGTATCACCATGGGGTGCACCAGTGTTATTTGTGAAGAAGAAAGATGGCACTCCTAGAATATGCATTCACTATAGGTAGCTGAACAAAGTGACCATCAAGAATAGGTACCCATTACCGAGGATTGATGATTTGTTTGATGAGTTGAAGGGAGATATCAGGTACACATCAAAGAGCAGTACATATACAAGACCACATTCAGGACCATGTACGAGCATTATGAGTTGTAGTTCCATTTGGTTTGACTAATTCCCAAGATACATTTATGTGTTTGATGAACAATGTGTTGCATCCTTATTTGGAGAAGTTTGTGATTGTATTTATTGATGACATATTGGTATATTCTAAAAATCAGGAAGAGCATGTTGAGCTTTTGACAGCAGTGTTGAGATTGTTGAGAGAGCGTTAGTTGTATGCTAATCTCAGCAAATGCAATTTCTTCTAGACTGAGGTACACTACTTGGGACATCTTGTCTCCAAAGAAGGCATTACAATGGATCTAGAGAAGATAAGGGCCATCATGGAATGGGTGTCTCCCAAGAATGTAGATGAGGTGAGATCATTCATGGGATTGGTAGGTTACTATAGGAGGTTCATCAGGAACTTCTCACATATTTCTTATCCTATTACATCATTGCAAAGGAAAGGAAAGAAGTTTGATTGGAAAGAGGAGTGTGAGGCTAGTTTTGAGCGGCTTAAGTAGTTTTTGACACATGCTCCAGTTCTAAGGATTGCAGATCTAAACAAGGAGTTTGTAGTCTGTATAGATGCTTGCAAGAGAGGACTTGGTGGGGCCCTTATGTAGGATGGACATGTGGTATGCTATGAGTCACAGAATCTAAATGAACATGAGCATAACTACCTAATACATTATCTTGAGCTAGAAGTGATCACACATGAAATGAAGATGTGGAGGCACTATCTTCTTGGTAGAAACTTTGTATTTATGAGTTACCAAATTGGGTTGAGGTTATTGTTTGACCAGCCGAATTTGAATTTCGGGCAGGCTAGATGGTTGGGCATTATCATCGAGTTTGACTTTGAGATCAGGTACATCAAAGGAAAGGAGAACATGGTCGTAGATGCTCTTAGCAGGTGATTATAGGTAAATCACTTGGCAATGATGAGCTCCTATGGGACAGAATTACAGGATAGGACCTTCTAGGCAGGTCAATAGGATCACAGGTATATGGATATTGTGCATAGGTTGCAACAGAGTATAGGTACATGTACAGGTGTTGGTACAAGTGTTAGTGCAGGTACATGTATAGATGTTGGTACAAGTACAAGTACAGGTGTTGGCACAGGTACAGGTACATGTGTACAGGATTCGGATTACCATCTCACAACAGATGGATTTGTTAGATTTAGAGACAGGATATATGTGCCAGAAAACTGTGAGATCAAGAAGGTGATCTTGAGAGAGTTTCATGTGAAACCATATTTGGGTCACCCAGGCTACCAAAAGACTTTGACTGCATTGAAGAGATTCTATTATTTCCTGAATCGAAAGAAGGATATGGCAGAGTTTAAAGCCAAACGTTTGGATTTTTAGATGGTTAAGGTAGAGCGTAAACATCTAGGTGGACTGCTACAACCGATTGTGATATCTTAGTGGAAATGGGAGGTCATTTCCATGGAATTCATCACAGGGTTTCCTGGGACAGATAGATAGCATGATTCCATCATGGTTGTTGTGGACAGGTTAACAAAGGTTGCACATTTCATCCCGGTGAAGATTACATACTCATCTAGTGATGTAGCACAAGTGTTTATCAGAGACATAGTCAGATTGCATTGTGTTCCAAATACATGGATGCAAAGTTCACTTCCAAGTTTTGGAAGGAGTTGTTTGCAGGATTAGGCATGGAGTTGGCCTTTAGCAAAACTTATCATCCATAGACAGATGGAAAGACTGCGAGGGTCAACAGAATACTAGAGGATATGTTGCTGATGTATGTGATGCATCAGCAGCGCAAGTGGGAAGAATATATGCCACGGGTAGAGTTTGCCTAAAACAATGGGTACCAGGAGTCATTGAGGATGATTCCATTTGAGGCTATGTATGGGTGGAGTTGCAACACTCCTATCAGTTGGAGTGATTCGGTTAACAGGGTATTGAATGGACCAAAGATGATGGAAGAAATGGAACAAGAAATGAAAGTGATCAAGAAGAACATGAAGGAAACACAAGATAGGAAGAATATTTATATATACCGGAACAAGTTGGATAAGGATTTTTAGGTTTTGGATCAGGTGTACTTGTGTATCAAGCCCAAGAAGAGCTCCTTGTAGATTGGATCATGTGCGAAGCCGACACCACAGTTTTGTGGACCCTTCAGGATCATTGAGAGGATCAGATCAGTGGCCTATCAACTTGCACTACCTTCCACACCAAAATTCCATGATTTTTTTCATATATCTTTCCTTAATAAGTATGTTAAATATGTTAATAATGTGATTGACTGGTTTGTATTGCTAGTGGAACCTGATGGAGAATTCTTGCAAGAGCCTCAGTGTATATTGCAGAAAAATGTGTTTATGCTCCAAAATTGAGCAATATAACAATTTAAAGTGAAATGGAAGCACTTTGGGCCTGATGAATATACATGGAAGATGATGTATCAGATGTGGGCCATGTATCCTTCCTTATTTTCCGGTTGAGGAAAATCAATTTTGGTGTGTTGTTGGTTTTCTTTTAGCATATGTTTTGTCGATGTTTTGGTATATGTTTTGATGTGATGGTTGGATGTATGTACATATGTGTATGAATGTAAATACATCCATGAACTAAGTTATAAATCTCCAATAAGCGGTATGGTGTCATGTTATTTGAGTTGTCATTTTGTTAAGGAAATTCCCAAGAATTGATTGTGCAATTCCCTCATGCATGACCTGTACAATTTTCTAATTATACAACTAATAGTTATCTTCCCTTTAATATCTATCTTGACTGGGCCTTCCTCAGAACTGACATGCAACAACTATCTATAGTGAATTATCAGTTAACTAATTGATCACTAGTGAATTAAATCATATTTAATTCATTGGACCTATCACTAGCTCATCTCTCAGTTAGAACTAGTTAAACTGATTTTAATTCAATTAATTGAGGTAACTAATTACAACTCACAAATAGCTATAACTGGACCCCCTAAAATCTAGGAATAACTCTACATGCCTCCTCTTTGACCTCCAACTCGGATTATTTGAGCTAACTAAGTCTTCCTCACTCAATTAACACTTACAAGTTGTTATGAGATGAAATTACAATTTCTCTTCCAAATTAGTTAAGGGAAAATTAAATGAGAAGACCCCTTGGGTGCCATTTCAACACTCCCTCTCAACAAGAAATGGATTATCTTCTACCCTGATCCTATATCTATGGAACTAAAATATGCTTCTTGCCAGTGCCTTCATCAAGATGTCTACACCCTTATCCTCCATGGGAATGTACTCTAATGACATAATCTGCCTCTGCACGCAATCTCTGAGATGATGATACTGGATATAAATATGTTTGGACCTGTCATGAAAAAATGGATTAACCAAGATTTTGATTCAACTCTGTTTATCAGAATATATCACCGTCGGATCCATATGTCAACTAAATAAACCAATAAGTATCTTCCTCATCCATATGGCCTCACATGCTACCTGGTTGGCTACCATGTACTCTTCCTCTGTTGAACTGAGTGCAACTAATCTCTATTCCATGTTGTACCAGGAAACTGCTATTGATCATATGATGAAGGTTCCCCCTGATGTGCTCTTCTTGTCAGATGGACTCCCTGCCCAATCTGCATCAGTGAAGCCTTGAAGCTTCACTCCCTTTGTCCATTTGTACCATAGCCCATACTTTGTATTACCTCTGAGGTATCTCAACACATGCTTTCTTGCCTTCCAAAAGAGCTTGGTAGGATTAACCATAGCTTGACTAAGATGGTTAATTGCATAGCATATGTTTGGTCGTGTGTTCACCAAATACATGAGTGAACCCATAAGCTTCTTGTAAACAGTAACATCCACTACTTCACTCAAAGTAGCATCCTCCTTCCTCCAGTTTCCTTCCAGAGGAGTCTCCATGGGTTTTTTTCCCTCCATGTGGAAGTTCCTGAGGATCTCATTGGAAAACTTACCCTGAGATAGAAATAGAACCCCATCTCTTTGTCATATTTCCAATCCCAGGAAATAGTGCAAGAGCCCCATGTCCTTCATCTCAAATTCTCTTGAAAGACTTGATGAGATACTCATCACCTATCAATATCAGATCATGGACATAAATTAAAATAATCAAAAGCTTACCATCTACCACAACATGATATAGGTTTGCATCTGCTTCACTCTTTGTGAAGCCTAACGTGGTGAAATAACTGTCAATCTTGGTGTACCAAGCATGAGGTGCTTGGTTCATCCCATACAGTGCTCTCTTGAGTCTGCACACATTTCACTCCCTGTCTAAGGTCTCAAAACCTTTCGGTTGCTTAATGTACACCTCTTCCTCAATCACCCCATTGAGGAAGGTTGAATTTATATCCATCTGATGTATCTTCCATCCCATCCGCGATGAGAGTGCAAGGATGGATCAGATTAATGAGTACCTTGCGACTAGTGTGAAATTCTCATCATAATCAATCCCCTCCACTTGAGAGAACCCGCTAGCCGAAAATCTGGCCTTCTCTTCTGCACACTCCCATTTGCTTCCTGCTTCGCCTTGTATACCCATCTGAATCGTACAATTTAATTCCCCTCTATTCTTGGGACAACGTCCCATGTACTATTTTTGATAATGGATTCATACTCCTCAACCATGGCATCAACACAAACAAGTTGTTGCAATTGCTTCCTTGAAAGAGGATGGTTCTATCTCAATACCTTCGCTCATAAGAGCCATGTATCTAGTGTACCAATATGGGGATCTTCTCTACTTGCATTGTGATGTGGGTGCTCCCAAATTCTCTCTCACGTCTAGCAAAAATCTGTTAGATTCACTGGTGTTGTTCCTTCCATCTCTGGTGGATGGCCATACATGAGTGGGTTCATCCACTCTATTTTCCTCTTCTTGTGGCTTCTCCACTTCCTGAGGTTCTTCTTTTGGATCCAATATCTCGTAAACTGCATGCAAATAAAGCTCCCTCTCAAGAGAAATCCGCATGGCCTTTTCTACATCGAATTACACATATTTTCTGACCACTATCATATTGTGTGCTGGAAAGTACACCCGATAGTTGTGAGGTGTATCAGTGTACCCCACAAATATCCGAAACTCTAATGTTGGCTCTATCTTCTTCCTGGCATCTTTGGTCAGATGGAAATAAACTGATGAACCAAACATTTTAAAATGCAACACATATGGTCTCTTACCTAAAAAATCTTCCTCTAGTGTACTCATCCCAAGTATTCGATCAGGAATTTTGTTTTGCACAAATATTGTCGTATTGCATGCTTCCGCACATAGATGCAATGGTAGGCATTGATCATGAAACATAGTTCGCTCTTTCAAGACATCCAAATGACCTCATGCATGACTTATGCAATTTTCTAATTATTCAACTGAAAGTTATATTCCCTTTAACCTCAATCTTAATTGGGCCTTCCTTAGAAATGCCATGCATCAGTTATTCATAGCGAATTATCAGTTAACTAATTGATCACTACTTGTGAATTAAATCAAATTTAATTCACTAGACCTATCACTAGCTCATGTCTCAGTTAAAACTAGTTAAACTTATTTTAACTCAATTAATTGAGTTAACTAATTACAACTCACATATAACTACAACTGGACCCCCTAAAATATAGGAACACTACATGCCTCCTCTTTGACCTCCAACTCGAATTATCTGAGCTAACTAAGTCTTCCTTGCCCAATTAACACTTACAAAGTTGTTATGAGATGAAAATACAATTTCTCTTCCAATTTAATGAAGGGAAAATTAAATCAGAAGCCCCCTTGGGTGCCATTTCTTGGTGCCATTTCCATAGACATCAAAGGACCCTTCCCACAGAGGGGGACTTACGATCCTTTTTTAATCTCCTTTGCTAGATGATATTAATAAAATATTTATTCTTTAAAAGCTTTTCCATAATTGGGTTATTACATCAAACTCATTTTTTGTTGTTTGTTCTTTTAGATTGCATACATCTATTTTTCTGTAGGTTTTTCTCACATATTTGTTGTGGATCTAAAGTAAGAAGCCAAAATTGTTGTTAGAGTCACTAGTCACCTACGACTTAAGTGAGATATTTTTGGTACACCTTCCAAGAAATTTCATACTAACAAATGGGGACTCCATTGGGTTTTTAGTTACATTTGTTGTCAAAAAATGGTCTCCATTGGTGTCACAATTCAGTTTCCTAGGTGACTTTTGCTTCAGAAATTTTAGGGTTTATAAATCTATTTTTAGCCTCTCATTTCTATTTATAGTTTTTTCTTCATTCTGTCAAATTTTCAGATTCTGGTGGTTTTTTTGTTTTCTCCGCAGGTCACAGGTACCAGTCAAGCAGGAGATCGCAACATATGTGCAAGATCTAACGACCAAGAGTCTCGGGATAAAAATACACTTTTCAGCCCCACATCTTCGCTCTGAGCTACATAACACATTATTTGGCCCAAAAACTGCGTTTTCAGCTTGTTTCAGGTCAGTAACTACGTTTTGAAATTTTTTCTGGAAAATTTCAGATTTTTTCCAGCATTGTAAAGAGTGTTGTTTGTGTACTGTGTATGGTTTTTTCACTTTCGTTTTAAGTCTCCCTTAGGCTTTTATACTCTTATTTTGTCTCTTTGAGGAAGAAAAAATCCCCCAAGGGTTTGTAGTAAATCCTCCACCCCTTTAAGAAGATATTGGATGAGTGAGAAGTCTATGGTTTCAACACTTTTAGCTACTTGTTTGTAGGGTTTGATCCACTTTATTTCAACCGTTTAGGATAGGTCATTTTACAACTTTAACTCCATTTTGAGTTTTCTCTTTCCTTCCCGCTTAGGATCCCCTTTAGTGTCCTAGGTTTGTTGAGCTTCTTGCGTATCCTTTGCAGCAGATTTCACCTTTGATTTGTGTTTTTTTTTGCACCATTTTAAGCAGCTTAGTGACTTTAGATCCTCGTCCCTTTTACATTATATATTATAGGAATTTTGTGTTTTTTTTAGTAGCTTTTTTTCCTCTCCTTATTTATTTGTTTCAAAGCCTTCTTCGGGTGGTGTTTGTGCTTGATTGGTTGTTTATTTACTGTCATTTTACGACATTATTTACAATATTTTAGCATTTAATTTTAGTGCCATATGGCATCATCAAAGATGCTCAATTAAATCATCCACTAAACACACCTTTTCACACACATTTACTCACCCTAAGCGAATGAGAGCTTGGTTAACACTGCCAATAAAATACTTGAAACATGCCACATTTAATAATCTAACACACATAGATTAAGCCCACTTGGGCATCAGGGCCAAACAATCTGTGTAGTTAGGTGTAGAATCGGTGGGATAGGCTTCCAATAACACCCATCGATCATTTACATTGACACATAGAATTTGAATTTGTAGGGAGCTTAAAATCCTTCACCATCCGATGGTCCAAAGCCAGAGTGCATTAGAAACCTGATTTAGAGGGGGTTAGGACAGGTCATCATGCAAGTAGTTCTCTTCGGGGCTACTCAACCCGTGGTAGGTAATTTTGTGCGTTGATTGATCACCAAGAAGTTCAAGACTCAACCACCCCAATGGGATGAAGGTAACCATAGTGACCACTCTTAGGAAAACACCTTATAGGACTGGCTGTGGGAAGAATTTGGTTCTCTATCCCACCTTTCTCTCGACAACTTTAATTGTGGGGATGAGATTCCATCAAGTAAGAAGTTCTTTGGAAGGCCATTTAAAAAAATATATTTAGGATTTTTTGAGGAATTATATGCCCTATAGGCTAGAGGTCATTTTATTTGATATGGCGTGTTTTATTTTATTAGAGTAGCATCATTATATAGTTTGTTTACACTTGGAACCACTTCACTAGGTGTTTTCTTGATTTTTGTTACTCTTTTTCCTATTATCCTTTATTCCTTTAGTGTCATATTTGTATTGACATCATTGTGCCCCCAAATCGTTTATCACAATGAATTCAAGGACTTCACCCTCAATTCACGTTAGGACGTATTAATCCTCCTCATGAGGTTATATTTAATCCTCCCAGTCCTCCATCGATTCCTTATGTCTATGATTCTATTGATTCAACTAGTTCTTCCTTTGATTCCACGTCTTCTAAAACTCGTATCACCACCATGTCAGGAACCAACGCAGGTACGAGAAACCAAGGTGGTAACTCAGGTCCTAACTCGATTAATACCACTAGTGGAACCTCAATAGGTACAATCACTCCTAATCCATTCCTACCCTTCATGGTTGGTTTGAGTCTACCTATTTTTAATAATTTGATCAATGATCCTCTTATCCATAACCCAAATTGGCTAGTTATGCCTACGAAACTTTCTTCATACATACCTAAGTTTGAAGGAAATCCTAGAGAAGATCCCACTAATCATGTTTGCTTATTCCACATGTGGTGTTCCTCTAATTCCATCATTAAAGACTCCATTCATCTTCATTTATTCCAGTGCACGCATACTGGAGTTGCTACAAAGTGGTATTTCAACTAGCCTCGTGCCACTCATTCCACTTTTGCAACTATTGCCAAATATTTTCCATCATATTTCTAGCTACCTCTCTGTTATGACAATGGTACTAAAATCCTGACTTATTTCTGTCAAAATTCTTCCACCCACCTATCTGACCATGTCCAAGAATGGTGCAGAAGGAGGAGCATGTGTAGGGACCCTGAATTCAAAGACCATGTTTATATGGATTGGTTCCTTATATATCTTTTGGCCCCCATAGGTAAATATGATGTGTCACACTTCCCTCAGAAAGAGGAAGATGTGCTCCAAGTAGCTTTAAAATATGCCATTGATCTATTCTCAACAAGGTTATGTTTATAAATTTCTCCCTTATCTACCTCGGCCTAGTGCTACTAATGCACCAAGGGCATCCCATGTCGTTGATTGTATCGTTGGATATAGTTCACACCCTCACCCACAAACATGTGCTCTACCTCGGGGGGGGGGGCAATACCTCTTACAATTATCACCCTCCACCAAGAAACCCTTATCCAAGTCAAAGCACGCCATACACATATCCCCAACCGCATTAGCAGAGGCCAGGACTAGTTGTTTCTCAACCTATTTATCGAAATGTTACCCCTCCTCCATATGTCCCTTAAGCACTACCTAGTGCTCCATTCCCTCCAGCATTAGCACCTCAACCTTACATGCCTCCTCAACCTATGCCACAACAACCACCTCCTCCTCAAGGTCAATTTTATTCTCAGCAGAGCATGACCAATCCCCCCAAAAAAAATAAGAAGAATAGGGGAAAGGTAACAGGAACCAGTAATCTCGAGGTAATGAGGGTAACCGGGGTCCTCCACATGATACACCCCAGGGAAATAAACCTAATCCCACAACCCATCAATAGTGCATATAACCCAAGCAGAACAAGGCCCTTCATATGAATAAACCTTGTGCATGTTGCGATGTATATGGAAATTATACTCCTGATTCCTCCCTTTTACATCAGATGCATCAAGTATGGGAAGCCCAAGAAACTACCTCTAGAGGACAACAACCTATGGCTCCACTTCTTTCAGACCCCGCTTCATATCAGTTTGTTGTGCTTACCAACCCATTTCCTCACCAAGGATTTATAGTTGCCAAAAATCCACAATCTGGTCCCCATGATTTTCATATTCTAATGATGAATTTTGATGAGTTCAACACAGTGCAAGTCAACCTTCAGACTTGATCATGCTAGTATGACAAGCCACCTAATAAGTCTGTGACTGAGTCCCAACCACAAGTTTCCATTGAGCCTATTTTGTCATCAAATGGTGCCTTACAGATCCCTTAGCTTAAGGTAGAGGTTATTACTGAGATACCCAAAGGAGCATGACATCAAAATTATTCTTTAGCTAAATCTGCCCATACCTATATCATAATATATGACTTGGCGCAGTCTCCTGTGGCCATGTCACTGCTGGAATTCCTCCAATAATGCCCATCCCAGCAGAAAGCTCTACTCATTGCTTTGGGCATTGTGGATCCTTCACATGATCGTATGATTGTCTTTGATGTTGATCACTCAAAACATCCCCCACTTCCTTCATCTATTTCTTTTGAAATACTAGTCTCAATAAGAAACACCATTGTTCATCGGTGTATCATTGACGAAGGAACCCCTACCTGTGTGATGGCTACTAGTGTTTGGAAAGAAATTGGTTCACTCGACCTATCCCCATCCACCATCACTCTCCGTGCATGAGATGGTCATCCATCTCAGCCCCTTAGCTTACATCACAACTTTCCTATCATTGTTTCCAACAATATTGTCTCTACTTACATTAAAGTTATTTATGCCCCATTGGATGATAACATCCTTTTGGGTCGTAGTTACAACTATACCATGTCAGTTGTAGCGTTTGTAGTTTTCCATAAGATGCAATTTCCCCACAAGGGAAATGTCATCACCATCGATCAAATGAAATGCTATGAACTTAAGGTGCATATTTCTCGTTAGTCCAACATTTCATCAGTGACTGGAAATACAACTATCTCGTCCCTCACCAATGTTTCACCTGGAGTCTATAAAGATTCTTCTTTGCTTGGTTCCTACTATGGTCCACCACCTATCCCTTCTAAGCCTAACTCTTCAAGTGTTTACATGCTGCAAGCATCACGGGTTGTTCAAAAGTGGTCTGGTACACCCATCCAATAGCCAGTGCCTCCACAACCTATTGTTCCCAACTCAACCCATCATACGGGTATAATTCCTCAAGGATCACTTCCTTCTACTGGTGTCTCTCCTAGTCCATACCAACCAGGAAAAGTTCCTCCAAGCCTTAACCATCCAGGAGTAGTTCCTCCAGGCCATTATCCTTCCAATAAGATACCTTTCATATTCCCCCCACCAAGAATTTCCTCTATCCCTGTCATGGCTACATTGAGTTTACCCAACATTACCTTGGGGATCCCAGTCTGGCAAATTGATCTCCCCGCAAACACTCCCCCTGATCAACTTAAACCTTACACATATTTGACCCTAGTACAACTTGTTGTTCCTTCCCCTTCTTTTTTTGCAGTTCCACAAAACCTCAGCAGAAACCTACACCTATTGTGAAAGCATCTGGTGAGGGTGGAAAAGTCCAGAAAAAGGGAACTAAAGATAAGGCACCCCAAACAACTCCAGACTAAGCCTCCAAAGATGACACCTGCATGCAATTTGTGTGATGTTGTCGGGAATTCCACCAATAATTTTCCTGAACTCCCTCATCTCAAAGATGTGGTCGCTGGCACTTTTCCTGACTCTAGCATCCTGCAGGTCCATGTTACCTTACCTGAGTCAACTAAGAAAAATAGATCATTATGCAAGAATCACCCTTATGATTTGTGTGATAATTCTAGCCACTATTCTCACCACTTCCCTCGTCTCGAATATGTTTGTGATACCCGTCACACTCTTCGTGAAATAGAGGTTGCTAGTAGTGACTCCACCTCTTCTCTACATGTGGATTCTGGTCCCATAATCGCACCAGAACAAGAACCACACATTGTGATCCCTACTCTTGATGTCGAGATGATGGATAGAATGGCTCCTATTCTCTACCTGTTGTGATCCATGGGATATTTGTATGCAAACTCCTATGAAGTTTCCTATTGTGATTCGGTCTAACCTTATTCTTCGAATACCCTGATCTCAACATCGATAGATATTCCATCTACTATTCATTTGTCCCCTCCTATTTTATATGCCCATGTAAACCTTGTCTCTCATGACGATGCTTTAGGTAGTTCCTCCACATCATGCGGTCTCTCCTCCTCATGTCCACACATATTTCATATAGATGACAAAATCATGGAAGCCGTGACCACCCCTGATTATCCTTGGGATGATATGCACCATAGCGTGTATTTCCTTCCGCAACAAACCCATGACCAATATGTTGTGGAGTCCAAATACTTCATCCATGGTGAGGTCAATTGTTTCAATAATTTCTTACCTCGAACCCATGAATTCAAACCAAATCCACCTTGTGGCCATTACATTTCCACCCAAGTTTTGGGTAAGGGGGAATCCAATTTTAAGAGTCCAAGAGAAGCACTTCTTCCCAACCCTCCCATTGCATCTGGTAGTGTTGACTCTAGTCCCATCATTATTTCCCATTTAGAAGAACCTATATATTCTCATATCACTTCAGATCACTCTAGGGATGACCCACTTAATCATTCCTTCATCTTACATCAACAACCCAGTCCCTTAGACATTGTTTTTGACCAACTTCAGTATTTTCTAGGTGAGCATCAATTCATTATATAAGAAGCCACTCTTTGGTATAGTGACACCATGTGTGTGAACCCAAGAATTTAGTCAATTTTATTCATATATGTAGTGCTAAGTGAGATTGGTAATCCACCATTTTCTTTCTCTTATTGCATCATTTATCTATTCTTCCCACAAGAAGACATCCATAACATAAACAAATGGCGAACCACATCATCAAAATGTGTTAAGAGTCCACTATTCTAAATACATTTTTCATGTATATAACATGTTCGGGGGAACCTATGCCCCTATATCTACTCATCATCCTCTGCAGGATCTTGTGCCATTCAAGTTGAATACTTGAATCCCTTATTCAAGCACTTGGAACAGAATGACGCTCCACAAACTCCTCCTAACAGGGGGCATCATTCCAACCCTGCATACCTGATCAGTTCCCCTCTACCACATGGGCTTAAGAGGAGTATCTCATGCTTAGGGGCATGATAACCCCTGGACACCTTCTCACTTGATTAACATAAGTCTCGGCCTAGAGCCCATCGATCTAGGTATGGTTGATTATCCTTTCATTCCTTGGATAGCTTTTCCTCTCAACCTCTTCAGCTAGCCATATACACATCACATATTGTAGATGATTAATACCATATATTCAAACATTCTACTCTATGTGATGCCACACTTACCAATTGGTCCCTATGTTTGACTTGGTGCGTGGGGATGATCCTAGAACTTATCTAGTATTTCCTTTATATATTCCTTTATTACCTTGGTTCTTCACCAGGAACCATACTTCCAAGAAGCATTAAGGCCATTCATAGATAAGTAAGGTCACCTACCTAAAACTTGCAAATCCCGATTTCGATGGTTGGTTTGTCTGTTGTGATCTCCACAAGATTTAGGACCTTCTCCTCCTCTCCAAATTATCCAAAACTCACTATGAAAATGAATTGGATTTGGAGGGAAGAAGCCCTTTTATAGGAAAAACCCTATTTTTTTCTCGTCCATTGAGACCAAAACGAAGATCAGTTTGACGAAACGTTAGCACCGTTGGAAATCTCTTGCCGAGTTTTATAATGGGTCTTCCTTTGTTTTTTCTAATTTTCCACTTCACCCAGAAGCCATTTTTTCCATGAAGTTTCACTTTGCCACCAATTCAAACCGAAATTATTCATATGAGCCACTTGTACTTTGGTACCACTTTTCCTTGGAAATTTTTGACACATATGTCATTTTTTTCATGAGTAACCCTTATTTACTCATGTTTTTTATGGTCCCCTTAGACCTATCATATGTGGCAACATCATCGAGTCATCGTTGTTCATAACATCTGAGATGAGTCACCCTTGCATTCATGGAGTTTGTTCCGAGTCCCATTGTGTCCTGTTACAATATTCCATCCATATTTGCATCGCATTCATCTCTTTTTTGTTCCTTTTCGCCTCCATCTATAATGTCTCGTCACTGAAAATTATTCGTATGAGTAATTGACTATCCCCTCTGGAATCGAGTCTGTCATTGCCAGGTCAACCATGCATATTATGCTTTGACGAGGCAATTCATTAGTCTGCCTCTCAATTTATATCCCTCCATTATTATCCCTAGTGTTAGTCCATTAGTCACTCTAATATGATCCCTCATGCCTTAGGTGAGGATTCCTCATTGCCTCAAATATAGTGGGCCCTCTTTTTCGACTTCGACACATTCATTCCAAAATAATGGTCTAGAGGGCGGTGTACCTTGGTTCTAGATTTCATCATTGTTCGGTGCCTCAGATCAGGCAAATGGAATCAAAATTTCCCTTTGACTTGGTTGTTTCTCACGTGCTATAATCTAGCTCATTATCATACGATTGAGAATCGTACATGTAATATTCCTAAATTAGCTTGCAGCTAATAGGAATATTAATTTTTCCTTGTTTATCTTTGCATTTCATGATTGATGAATAAATGGTAAAGGAGGACATGTAAAAATCCTAAAACCAAGAATAAATCAATGCCTATGTGAAAAAAGACATATCTGGGCTATGCAAATAAAATTTTGCAGGTGTGAATGGGTTTAAATCACAAGAATGGGTCATTTTTTACCAAGTCAACAGCGCAGTCTAGATGCATTGAACCTCCTTGAGGGACAACGCAGTTCTAGAAGGAGATTCTAAATGTGAAAAGGGCTAAACCAATGAAGTGGTTTAGGGTTTTCCAAGACTCCAATCTTATAAAAGGAGGAGGAGATCAACAAGAGAGGGTTGTTGAAGATTATCATTTCTGAAGGTATTGTCTTCTCAGACATCCCTTGTTGGGTCTTTTTGTTCAGGAATCCCACCTCCTTCCTTGAGCAGCTCTTGGAGGAGACTTGTGCTATCCTTTCCACATCAGGCTTTTATTCTAAGCTCACCTTACACCTATAGCACTACTCCTGTTGAGGGCTGAGCTGTCCTTGTGAGTTGCAGCAGTGGAAGACACTACATCT
Organism: Pinus albicaulis; assembly: GCA_034641835.2. Taxonomy (NCBI): domain Eukaryota; kingdom Viridiplantae; phylum Streptophyta; class Pinopsida; order Pinales; family Pinaceae; genus Pinus; species Pinus albicaulis. The sequence goes on along the minus strand of JAXQQM020072028.1, from coordinate 316,125 downwards.
GTTCAGATCTAGCTTACACTAGTGGCTCTTCTCAGTGAGTGTGTCTTTTAACCTCCTAGAAGAGTTCATTAGCTAATTGTGCTTCAGATCTACATCTTGGCATCAGGCCAAATAATTCTTAGAGGCTACATCACTATTTCCTCTCCCTAGACAGCATTATTTGCAGATCTACAGCTGCAGGGTGTTTTTTCTACATTTTGGAGGAAATATCTCCGGTGTTGGGATTCTTCCTCTCACTATGGTGATCCATGGATTGGCCATCAAATCCATGTTAGTTTCATATATGATCTTCTGTACCATTGTATTATTCAGAAATTTCTTAATCATCCTGCAGATCTGCAAGCTTAGATCTCAGATCTACTCTTTGTGCTTCATGTTTTGCACAAAACCCCAATGGGAATGTATAGATCAACATTTATTGTACACAGATCTGTATTAGTTCTAAATTTTTATGTACAGATCTGATCTAGATCTGAAGATTAATAAACTACTACTTCCACCGCATAAATAATGTTGTCATGGTTAAACAGTCTTTTCTCATGGTTGTAGCACCTCATTTCTGAGGGTTTTTCCTGTATTGTCTCATTCTTTCTCTTGTACAATGTATGGGCTGTAATGTACATCTGATTTTCTGTTTTACATCTAATTTCTAAACCTCCATATCAGCCTCCTAATGTGCTTCAGTGGATCTGCATTATTTCTGAAGCAGTCCTTTGCATAGAGCTGCGGCCCCTCTCTTTGGGTGATTTTCAACTAGACTAGTTTGTGGGAGATCTGTTTAACCCACCTAGTTTGATTTGTTTTTGCTCTCCTTTTGGATTTAGATATTAAATGATCTGATATAAGGGATACAGGAGCTGCAAACTCATTTCTATGCACATTATTCTCAGAAGTGCGTTATTTAAGCAGGCTTGTTGAGCTGATCCAAATTTGGAATATTACAGTGTTATCAAAGCAAGATCTTTGGCTCAGCCTGTGGCTTCAAGCCAAATTGCTGTAAAGAAAGGAGCAAGGTTATAATGATGAAGAAGATGAGTTTTCTCTCATCACTATTTAGATCCAGTAAGAACCTCTCCAAGGAGGTTGTACAAGAAGAAGAGAGAAGAAGCAGTGAAACTCCCAAGTTTCAAGAGCAAGAAGATCTTCCGATCAGATCTACAAGATCTATACATGAGGAAAATTCTGAATCCTCATCTCATGGATATGTGCACTCAACCATATCACCCAAGCTTCAACATTCTGTTTATGATTTCTTCATGAAGAGGAAGAAAGGAGGTGTACCCGAGAAGGAGACTCTTAGAGAGTATTTGCAGGAGTATGAAGATCAATCCAAGGAGTTCAAAGATAACTTGAACTTCCAAGGGTTCTGTAAGATCAAGGAGAGCAAAGGCACCAAGAAGGAGCAGCATGGTAAGGGTAGATTCTATCTATATATTTTTGATGGATCACCTAAATGTCTAGTGAGGGTTTAGGTGGAGGAGCTAGAAAACTTTGTGCAACAACATCAAGTCTCAGAGATTGAAGCCATCAAAGCAGCAGCACTGCATTTTGAAGGTAAAGCATATGCTTGGTGGTTATTTGAGTCTTTTTCCTTGAATAATGCCAATACACCTACTTATGCAAGGTTTGTTGCAAGATCGATAGAGAGGTTTGATGAAGCTCCATGTGTAACATCTTCTGTTGACACTATCAAACCACATCAGAAACATATTTTGCATGAGTTGGGAGGGTCTATAAATCCCACTCCATTTCTAAAAACCATGGAAGAAGGTGTAAGTTTGTTTGATGCATTTCCAAGGGCAAGATCTCTATTGAGTGAAGGGTCCTCTTCTCAAGAGGAAAGCATGAAGGTTTCTCCTTCAATAGATGACCAAGATCTAAAGTCTCTTGTTGATGATGAGACCATTTTAGTTATTGAAGAGGAGGAGGAGAAGGAAGGAGATAATAACGTAGTCATGAAAACAACACCTCAAGCACCTCTTGAAGAGGAGGATGGAGCACTTGCTCTAAGGGAAGAAACTCTTGCACTCTTGTAAGGAGTTCCACAAGGTCTCACACATAGAGCTCTTGGCATAACACATGAGCAGCATGTACAATCATTGTCAAATGATGAGATCTTGGAGATAGAAAAAGGAAAGGAGGAGGAAGGGCATCACAAGATGAAGAACATGAACCCTTCTTTGTTTCAAAGCTTGGAAGCACAAAGAAGGAAAGAGGACCTATGCATTAAAGGTAGGGGAAAATCTGTCTACCTACATCCACATTCCACTCTATGCCTTGACACCTCTTTGCAAGGAGGTACTTTACCGGGAGGACCTCTTGATAGGAGGAAATCTAAAGTGTTCTCTCAACTATGGGCAACATATGCATACTTGGCTAAGGAGGGAGCCTTGGGAGAAGCTAGCACAATGTAGAGAATCTCTCAGGAATTCAGAAGAGAGATGAGCAATTTCTTGAAAGGGGAATTGCTAACTCCCACTTAGATATCTGCGCTAAGAGAGGAGAAATCAAAGATCTATGATGGCATGAGAATGAGGACATATGGAAACTCCACATCATTGGGGAAACCCATGATCTCTTCATTCACAAAGAAGATTTCTGAACATGGCAAGGGGATGCTAACCCTCTTGTATAATTGGGCCAAAATGAGGAAGTTTTGGAAGACAAGGACTTTCCGAGGGGAAGTTGATTTCCATATGCTTCAATCTTGTCTTGAGCAAGATCAGCTGCAAATTGGGTAGCAAAGAGGAGATTTTGATGCTCCCACATGTGATTTTGATAGCAAGGATTTCAAATATGGGAGCCATGAGAAGACAGGGGCTGCATTTCACACTTCTATAGCACTGTCATTCTTGGAGAGCTTGGATCCTTATTGGGATTCCCAATTCATGATGGAATACTCCAAGGACCTTTTCACATGGGGGGTTCTTGAAGGGGAAGTAAAGGATGAAAGGTTCAAGGTGGTTGATGGAGTTATCTATTTCTATAATCTTATTCTTTTGGTTAGTGACTCCAAGCTCAAGGAAAGACTACTAGATGCCACCTATAAGACCCTGCTTTCCAAACCCACCTGTTTCATTAGAGCATAACATACTCTTTTGGGTGGATTCATATGGGAAGGCTTCAAGGAAGAGGTGAACTCTCATATGAAGATGTGCATGGACTATTTGGTAAAGGAGGAGGATCATAGCTCTTGGGAGGAGCCACCATTCACACCTCCTTACTCATTGAGTGTGAGAGGGAACTCATCCATGAGTTACCCCACTGATGTAAAACAAGTATATAGAGAGGCTTGTCTTTCTTAGTGTTATCATGTATCTCCTATATGCTTATATTTTTCTAACACTCATTTGTAGGATATTGTGCCAAGATGGGGCACTATTTATGATGGGTTTCATGGGTCACTCAAGGCCATGAACTATGTTGATGCAAGCCATTCCCTGGAGGATCTTGGCAAGCTATTATATTCTTCATGGTATGATTCTTTACACCAACTATGATGTACATTCTCCAAGCATTCCAAAGGCATGGGGCAGCAAACAAGTGTTGGGGAAGGCACTTGTCATTTCCTATTCTATGGTAGCTAAGGATAAAACTGCGTTGGTTGCACATGATGGAACATCTTCCTTCTCATTTATCATACATGGCAGCTAGCATGATTCTAATCATGATCCCACAAGTTGAAGATGTCCTTATCTTTGCTGGGGGGCATGGTTGGAGGAGAGGCACACTTGTGGGTTGTGTCCTTGGGGAAAGTAGTTCCCCATTCTCTTTACATTGCATGCTTCAATGGGAGCATGAGATTTTGTATGGCCACTATGATAGATCACTTGTCTCTTTGTAGAGTGAGCCATATGTTTTTTGGGGACATGCCTCTCATATGTGTTGGGAGGGAGTTTTTCTATGGATTGCCAAGCTGGGAGGTGATCCACTTCATTTGGATGATAGCATTAGATGGGAGACTTTCATGAATCATGAAAATCCCCATGATTGTCATCACTTCTACCTTGAGGAGGCCATGGATCAGCAAGAAGGTTTCCATACCAACCTTCCATTCTTTCATGATGAGAGCCATTGGGTTTACTCACCAAGGGCCAACATGCACATGGAGGAAGGACCATTGGAGGACAGAACTATTGCAGAAGAATCAAAATAATGGTGGAGACTATTGGATGAAGAGGCCACAAGAGAAGAAGGGGAGATTTTGTAGAACCCTTGCAGTTGCTTGAGGACAAGCAACATTTGGGAGGGGGAGACTGTAATATTCCTAAATTAGCTAGCAGCTAATAGGAATATTAATTTTTCCTTGTTTATCTTTTCATTTCATGATTGATGAATAAATGGTAAAGGAGGACATGTAAAACTCCTAAAACCAAGATTAAATCAATGCCTATGTGAACAGAGACATATCTGGGCTATGCAAATAAACTTCTACAGGTGTGAATGGGTTTAAATCACAAGAATGGGTCATCTTTGACCAAGTCAACGGCACAGTCTAGATGCATTGAACCTCCTTGAGGGACAGTGCAGTTCTAGAAGGAGATTCTAAATGTGAAAAGGATTAAACCAATGAAGTGGTTTAGGGTTTTTCCAAGACTCCAATCTTATATAAGGAGGAGGAGATCAACAAGAGAGGGTTGTTGAATATTATCATTTCTGAAGTTATTGTCTGCTCAGACATCCCTTGTTAGGTCTTCCTGTTCAGGAATCCCACCTCCTTCTTTGAGTAGCTCTTGGAGGAGACTTGTGTTATCCTTTCCACATCAGGCTTTTAGGCCAAGCCCACCTTACACCTACAACGTTGCTCCTGTTGAGGGTTGAGTTGTTCTTGTGAGTTGCAACAGTGGAAGACACTAGATTTGTTCAGATCTAGATTACACTAGTGGCTCTTCTCAGTGAGTGTGTCTTTTAACCTCCTAGAAGAGTTCATTAGCTGATTGTGCTTCAAATCCACATCTTGGCATCAGGCCAAATCATTCTCAGAGGCTACAACATTGTTTCTCTCCCTAAGCAGCGTTATTTTCAGATCTACAGCTGTAGGGTGTTTTGTCTACATTTTGGAGGAGAGATCTCTAGTGTTGGGATTCTTCCTCTCACTATGGTGATCCATGGATTGGCCATCCAATCCATGTTAGTTTCAGATTTGATCTGCTATACCATTGTATTATTCAGAAATTTCTGAATCATTATGTAGATCTGCAAGCTTAGATCTCATATCGACTCTTTGTGCTTCATGTTTTGCACAAAACCCCAAGGGGAATGTATAGACCAGCATTTCTTGTACACAGATATGTATTAGATCTAAATTTTTATGAAAAGATATGCTCTATATATAAAGATTAATAAACTACTACTTCAGCCACATAAAATAACGTTGTCATGATTATACAGTCTTTTCTCATGGTTGTAGCACCTCATTTCTGAGGGTTTTTCCTGTATTGTCTCATTCTTTCTCTTGTACAATGTATGGGCTGTAATGTACATATGATTGCTATTTTACATCTGATTTCTAAACCTCCATATTAGCCTCCTAATGTGCTTCAATGGATCTACATCATTTCTGAAGCAATCCTTTGCATAGAGTTGCAGCCCCTCTCTTTGGGTGATTTTCAGCTAGACTAGTTTGTGGGAGATCTGTTTAACCCGCCTAGTCTGACTTTTTTTTATCTCCTTTTTTATTTAGATCTTAGATGAGCTGATCTAAGGGATCCAGGAGCTGCAAACTCATTTCTATGCATATTATTCTCAGAAGTGCGTTATTTCAGCAGGCTTGCTAAGCTGATCTAGATTTGGAATATTACAGTACACTTGATAGTCCGGTGATCCAAAATATTATACCAGTGATTCTTAGGTGTGTGTGAGATGTTTCAAACCTCATGAGGTTGTGTCCCTTAAAGTAGCCCCCCACATGCCCGGATGACCTCAGATTATGATAAAGCCTTAGATGTACTTCCGCATATTTTAGGGGTTTTCTTTCAACCACTTGCAGCGCCACACAACATTCATGTATCCTTCAGATGATCCATTCAGATATTTAAAGCCTTTTACTGTTCAACAGAGCTTCTTTGGTTGTGATCCCCCCTCCCCATGCCAGCTTGAGGGGAATTGTGTCTCATGTCCTCGGATATTATTATTTTTAGTCCTGGCCTATGTTTTTCCAGCCATGTTATGTATATGGGATTCATTGTATTATGTCCTAGACCATTGATGCCAACATATAATGTATCATGTACCTTGTAGCTCAGTCCCACATTGTTGGGATCACCATTATTATTTTTACTCAGGTATCTCGACGGGTATGGGTATGCCTCCCCCGCCTCATTTGAGATCATGTACTCCAAAATAAAAGGAGACTTATGCCAGTTTAGTAGGTCTCAACCCCTCCATTTTTTTTCCTTCCTTGCATTGATACAGTCATCTCTCTCTCTCTCTCTCTCTCTCTCTCTCTCTCTCTCTCTCTCTCTGACTCCCCTTTGGTGTGTCGTGGAAGTGTAACTTACAATGTATTTGGGTCATACGATTTGCTCCTAACGCTCATATGTCGGGGGTAAATATGTTATCACCAAAAAATGATCACCTAGCCATTTCTAAATAGGTGGATCGAAATACACCATGTAAGTTTAATTTTACCATAGTAAAATCACTTTCACTATAGAAAATAATTTAATAAATCACTTTTATTAAATTATTTCTAATTAAAACCCATGAAAATAATTAAATCAAATATTATTTATTTAATTTTCTCTAGGAATAATCATTAAATCGTTGTTTGATAATTATTCCTTGTCACATTTGACTAAATCACCTAGGATTAATTAAATAAATCACTATTTATTTATTTTTCCTGAACTCCATTCTTAGAATAATTGTTAAATCATTATTTAATAATAATTTCATTTTCACACTTTTCTAATTATTTGCAAAATAATTAATAAATAATTTTATTTGTTAATTATTTCTAAATAAAGATATTTGACCATTCTAAATATATTTTCCCTCTACGAAAATATAATAAAGTATTCCTAATAGTTAGATCTATATTTTGGTCAATAATATTTTATTATTCTCCATTGTCGAGATCAACCCAATACTTTTCTATAAATAAAAGGGTTTTTCATTCATTTCTCACCATTATCATTATCATCGTCACCATTATCGTCTCATACTTTTGAGCTCCCATTTGAGTTTTACACATTGTTTGGGCTTTTGCACATTGAGAGAGGGATATCTAAATACTGAAGTGACAAGGACATCGAAGGACCCATCCCATGGAGGGGAACTTAAGACCTTTGTAAATCTCCTTCGCCAAGTGTTATTAATAAAATATTTATTCTTTCAAATATTTTCCATAATTGGGTTATTACATTAGATTCATTTTTTGTTGTTTGTTGTTTTAGATCGCATACATCTATTTTTCTCCAGGTTTTTCTCACATATTTTTTGTAGATATGAAGTATAAGAAACCGCAATTATTGTTAGGGTCACTAGTCACCTATGACTTAAGTGAGATATTTTCAGTACAACTTCCAAGAAATTTCATACTAACACTCTTCTAAATATGCAGCCATTCCAAAGTCTCATGCCCACAAGACTCGAGCACAATGGTCAGCACCATGACCGATCATCAATTGAGGCAGTCTACAACATTTTTGGTGCTTCACTTCTTCTACTTTATATTCAAATGGAAGTGTTACAGGTATGTGGACCTTTTATAATGGCGATTGTTCTACAACTTCTCTTGTGTTTGGATAAACTGTAGGGGTCGGTGGTTTGTGCAGATGATCGTTTCCTTCCCCATAATGTAATGGTTCCATTTTTTACAGGCCTACACAATGGAATAGATCTCTTTGTTATAGGTTGGATAATTTTAGATGGTGTATGAAAGTGTTTCACTATGATATGCCATTGGATGCCAATGTTGATTAAGAACTACACCAATATCATAGTCAGAGGCATATATCTCAATCACAAATAGTTGTTGCAGGTCTGTTAATGTGAGCACTGGTGCAAAGTAGAGGCGATGCTTCAACTCCGTGAACACCTTCTGTTGGGATTCGTACCAAAAGAAATTTTCTTTTTCTCCTCCCTTGCTAACTTTACTCAAAGGCCAAGTGATATGAGAGAACCCCAACACAAACCTACGGTAGAAGTTGGCAAGACCCAAAAAGATGTGAAGCTCTGTTAGAGTGGATGGGGATGGCCAATCCTAGATGTCTTTTATCTTTGTTGGGTCCACATGCACACCCCTCTCAACAGTGATGTACCCCATATATTCAACTTGGGTAATATCAAAAGTGCATTTGTCCAAATTGGCACATAACTTGTGTTGTTGCATTGTTTGGAGGACCTGTCAAATGTGGTGGAGGTTCTCCTCCCAACTATGGTTGAAGAACAAGATTTCCTCCAAATACACCACCATCAATGAGTTGGTGAAGGGTTGTTTTTACATGTGATTTTTTCACCATGACATTTGACGATCAATATGGATCTATCACCATCCATACCAATGCTTCCTTAGAAGTCAAACATCTATATTCCTTAACCAAGCCTTGGAAATTGTGAAAATAACTCTTAAATACTCTTAAATATGATCTGCGCACTTTTTTTGGTCACTTCTTGTGCATGCACAGATATTACTAATATTACCTATGGACCTTTGCGCTTTGTTTCCCATTAAAACCTGTGCAACCCATTTAAAATAATATAAAGGAAAAAGTAACTTCTAGAAGCATAGTTGGACGCATATTATTCCAACTAAAAGCCCCTGAGTCGCACTAGTTCGAGCTAAATCCCTCCAATCATGGAACTTATCCCCTTGGATCAACGAACCCTAATCCCATAATTTGTGGATAACACCCCTCTATTGGTGGATCTGAAACCTCCTCAATATCTCCTATAAATTGAGTTTAAACTTCAGGGTTAGGGTGTTCACCTATGATAATCTTATGCTTCTCATTCTAGAGTGGAAATCTTGTTAAACCAAGGAGGAAGATTGGAAACGCATATCGGAGGAATCTGTATGACATCAAGGCTTGGTTGTAATATTTCTCTTTATATTCCTGAATAATACATTTGGATACTTTTTCTCATTGTGTTGTTTTCATATTCATTTAAACAAATACAATTCTTAATCTCCTTGATCATTAATTTAAGCTAGTATTTGTATTATTACATACTGCAAATGATTTTGATTCTTTGCATGTTTTTGATGGCAGGTTTCTTCTCAGCATTAAATGACTTCTTCATGACAATAGGCAAGGTCTTCAACAAACATCTCGTTGAAAGGTAAGAGCATTATCCTCTCTTTTCTATTTTTGATAATCTGAATGTTAATAGCTTAGGGAAAGAGATAATATTTTGTTTGTTTGTTTCTAGTTATCTGTTGAGATAATAGGGAGATCGCTCTTTTCCGCAAGAGGGATTTATTCGGGTAACAAATTCACGACTCCACTAGGGAACGACTTAGTTTTTCTTAGTTCTTTTTGGTTTAGCTCTCCAATTATTCTAGGTTTGACTATGTCTGAGTGTTGTTGGGTTTATGAATTTTTATATCCTCTGAATTAGAACGCCTTGTGTTTATTTCTTTGAAATTTTCTCTTCCCTGCGCAGTTTTGCTTCATAAATAAAGTGCAGGTTTGCGCAAGTTATCGGTTTAATACAATGCGCATGTGCACTGATTGATCTGGATTTATGCAGGAACACAACAGAATACAGAAATAACCATAAACATAGATATGCAGCAGAAATAATGCTTCATTTCATTAATATCAAATAACAAAAATATGCTTACAGAGATAATGGAAATAAAAATAGCTAGGGCGTTGGTAGTGTATCTCTGAGAAGAGATGCGGTGGCTACAAATATCTGAACTATGTTATAATGAGGCTCGAGGGCCTATTTATTATGGAGAAACAATGGAGAAATCTAAACGTCCAAAAACCTAACCCTAGGAGATGAAGCGCCAAAACTATGGGCCCTGTTTGGGTAAATTGGTGTTTCAACTTCTCGAGGACGTAACTTCGACATACGATCTCCGTTTGATGCGTATGATACATCATTAGAAATATCTATCCGAGGACTACAACTATTTTTGTGAATATCAATTCTAGAGTGGAATCATATTCACCGAAAAAATGATGCCCAAAAAACGTCGTTTAGGGCCTCAAAACGGCTCCAAAATTTCAGGACTCGAAAAACTACTAAAAATAGTAAGTTGTGCTACAACTTAAAAACTGAAAGAACTAATGGTGAGGGTTCAAATGGAATATATGGGTGGCCACCAATGTCCACCTGGATCATTAAGGCCCCAAAACGGCTCCGGGAGTGCAGGACCCGAAAACCTGCTAAAAATAGTAAGTTGTGTTGAAAGTGAAAAGCTGCAAGAATTGATGGTGCGGGTCCAAATGGAATAGGTGGGTGGCCATCGATATCCACCTGGATCATTCCTCCTTCCTTAAGAAGCAATATTCCCCATTGCGTTGAGATCCTCTATGAGATGAGGCACGTTCTGTTGTCAAAGATGTCATGGACCTACAGGCGGACATGCTGGATGCAATTAGTAAATTAGGTTTCTTTATCAACCTTAGATAGTACATGTGTGGATTATGTCTGTGTAGTCACATGAGGTATGGCAACATTAGGCAGCAGTGCTTCGGGGGTCAGATCAATGGAGTGTTTTTCCTGACAGTGTAGATGAACCTCTGTGAGTGAGGAGAAAATTTCCTCGTATTCCTCCATGACTTTGTCTGTCTGCTGCAACCGTGCAGGGGAGCCCTGTTTCGAGGTTGTGGCCACAATATTCTTCTTTCCCTGTGAGCGATTTGTAAGGAAAATAAATTTCCTGGTTTGGGAAACAATCTTAATGCATTTTTTTGCGGTAGTCAAAGAGATGACAAGAGGCGGTACTACCTCCGGTATCCTGTACAAGTTATTTCCCAAAGTAATAAGAACAACATGAGGCCTAGACTCAAACACAACATGTCACCTCCACAAGTATGGTTGGCCCAATAATACATCAACTACATCAAGAGGAGCAACATCAGACAATAACTCATCTGTGAATGGCTTGATACTGTACTGAAGGCAGCACTACTGGCATATGCGAAGATCTCTCCCTGCGTGGAGCCACCCGATGGTATACAGCTAAGGGTGTGCTATGGTTGGTAGGCTGAGCTGCTTCATGACCTCTATTGAGATGAGGTTCTTTTGGCTTCCGCTATCGACAAGAAATTGCAGCGGAGAACCCTTCACCCACATTTGTGAATGGAAGAGGTCCTCCCCCTCCTCTGGATCCTCTGGATCCTCCCTATGGATCTTGGTGGTGGCAACAATGGCACTGGGATCCACATCAATGATTGTCTTCCCTTTTTCATTGCCTTTGTCTCGTTTTGATTCAGGATCAGAAAATGCATCTAATTCGGGTGCCTTTAGTTCAGCCACCAATGACTGTTTGGCCCGACACTCGTTTGTGCTGTGAGTGGGGCTGTTATGAAATTCACACCACTTCCCTGTGTCCTTCTTTTGATTTGTGGTGTTGTTCTGAGTAGCACCGCTTTGACCTTGCCCCTTGTTCTTCAATTCGGGGGCACCTTTAGGATTCACAGATCCAAATTCCTGCTTCTTCTGCTTAAATTTATGCTCGATCTTGGTGGCATAGCGATATGTCGTGCCAAGCGATGTAATTCCAAGGAACTCCATTTCCTCTTGAATGTGTTTGTGGAGACAACCATTGTACTTGAGCACCAAATTTCTCTCTAAATCTTTAATACCCAACTTTGTGCGCAAGGTATGGAATAGATTCGTCATTTCATGCACATCTTGATCCCTTTGTTGCCGCAGTGTGATCCATTATATGTATTTGTCCTCATAGATCCCCACAGGGTAATATTGTTCCTTGATGCCATCTCAGAATGAATTCCAAGTGGGTGTGGCAGAGAACAAAGAGGGTTCCCCTTCGTCCTCTTGCTCACAGTAGGTTTCCCACCAGTCTTTGACATAGGGGTAGCTTTAAGGACTGCAAAAATAATATTTTCTCGGTCAAAGAAATCATGGACTGAGAAATACCCTTCCAGAAAATTCAACAATCTATCTACGATGTCTACATCTATTTGGCCTTCAAATATAGGAATGTCAAAGTTTACCTATACCTTGAAGGGAGTGGTGCCTCCAGAGTGGTTGTTGGATGCGGATCCGTCATCGGTGGGTAGTCATTGAAGGACCTGAGCAAATTTATCCATCATCGTGTTCATTTTTTTCTCGAGGGCCTCCTTGAGCAATATTTTGACAAGATCTCATGCTCCCTTGTCTTTCTTTACTTCCACCATGGGAGTTCGTCGGGGTTTGCGAGGTTGATCTTGCAAGTGTTCAACCAGATCGAGCCCTAACTCCTTATGCCCTGACCGCATTGGGGACATGCAAAGAAAAACAAAGAAAGAGCAGACCCGCTCTGATACCACTAATCCAGATTTATGCAAGAATGCAACAGGATACATAAATAACCATAAGCATAGATATGCAATGGAAATAATGCTTCATTTCATTAATATCAAATAACATAAATATGCTTACAGACATAATGGAAACAAAAATAGTTATGGCGCTGGTAGCGTATCTCTGAGAAGAGATGTGGCGGCTACAGACCTCTGAAATATGTTACAATGAGGCTCGAGGACCTATTTATTATGGAGAAACAATGGAGATCTCTAAACGTCCAAAAACCTAACCCTAGGAGATGAAGCGCCAAAAATATGGGCCCCGTTTGGGAAAATTGGTATTTCAACTTCCCGGGGACGTAACTTCGACATACGATCTCTATTTGACACGTATGATACATCGTTAGAAATATCTATTCGAGGAATACAACTACTATCATGAATGTTGATCCTGTATCAAAATCATATTCCCCAGACAAACAATACCCAAAAAACGTTGTTTAGGGCCTCAAAATGGCTCCGGAAGTTCAGGACCCAAAAAACTACTAAAAATAGTAAGTTGTGCTGCAACTTAAAACTGAAAGAACTGATGGTGGGGGTTCAAATGGAATAAATGGGTGGCCACCAATGTCCACCTGGCTCATTAAGGCCCCAAAACGGCTCCAGGAGTGCAGGACCCGAAAACATGCAAAAAATAGTAAGTTGTGCTGAAAGTGAAAAGCTGCAAGAATTGATGGTGCGGGTCCAAATGGAATAGGTGGGTGGCCACCGATATCCACTTAGATCATTCCTCCCTCCTTAAGAAGCAATGGTCCCCATTGCGTTAAGATCCTCCATGATATGAGGCACGTTCTGTTGTCGAAGATGTCATGGACCTGCGGGCGGACATGTTGGATGCAATTAGTAAATTTGGTTTCTTTATCAACCTCAGATAGTACATGTGTGGATTATGTCTATGTAGTCGCATGAGGTATAGCAACATTAGGCAGCGGTGCGTCGCGGGTCAGATCAATGGAGTGCTTGTCCTGACAGTGTAGAGGAACCTCTGTGAGTGAGGGGAAAATTTCCTTGTATTCCTCCCTAACTTTGTCCATCTACTACAGCCATGTAGGGGAGCCCTGTTTCAATGTTGTGGCCACAATATTATTCTTTCCTTGTGAGCGAGTTGTAAGGAAAATAAATTTCCTATTTTTGGAAACAAACTTACTGCATTGTTTTGCAGTAGTCAAAGAGATGACAGGAGGCAGTACTACATTTGGTATCCTGTACAGGTTATTTCCCAAAGTAATAACAACAACATGAGGCCTAGACTCATACACAACATGTTTCCTCCACAAGTATGGTTGGCCCAATAATACATCAGCTACATCAAGAGGAGCAACATCACACAATACCTCATCTGTGAATGGTTGGATACTGTACGGAAGGCGGCACTACTGGTGGATGTGGAGATCTCTCCCTGCATGGAGCCACCTAGTGGTATATGGCTACAGGTGTGCTATGTTCGATAGGCCAAGCTGCTTCACGACCTCTGCTGAGATGAGGTTCTTTTGGCTTCCGCTATCGACAAGAAATTGCAGTGGATAACCCTTCACCCACATCTGCGAATGGAAGAGGCACTCCCCCTCCTCTAGATCCTCTGGATCCTCCCTCTGGATCTTGGTGGTGGAAACAATGGCACTGGGATCTGCATCAATTATTTGCTTCCCTTTGTCATTGCCTTTGGTTCTGATTTAGGATCAAAAAATGCATATGATTCGGGTGCCTTTAGTTCGGCCACCAATGACTGTTTGGCCCGACACTCATTTGTGTTGTGAGTGGGGCTATGAAATTCACACCACTTCCCTGTTTCCTTCTTTGGATTTGTGGTGTTGTTTTGAGTCAAACCGCTTTGACCTTGCCCCTTGTTCTTTGGTTCAGGGGCACCTTTCGGATTCGCAGATCCAAAGTCTCGCTTCTTCTGCTTAAATTTTTGCTCGATCTTGGTGGCATACCGATATGACGTGCCAAGCGATGTAATGTCGAGGAAATCCATTTCCTCCTGAATGTGTTTGTGCAAACAGCCCCTATACTTGAGCACAAAATGTCTCTCTGAATATTTAATACCCAACTTTGTGCGCAGGGTATGGAACAGATTCATCAATTCATGCACATCTTGATCCCTTTGTTGCCGCAGCGTGGTCCATTGGATGTATTTGTCCTCATAGCTCCCCACGGGGTAATATTGTTCCGTGGTGCCATCTTGGAACGAATTCCAAGTGGGTATAGCAGAGAACAAAGAGGGTTCCCGTTCATCCTCTTGCTAACAGTAGGTTTCCCACCAGTCTTTGGCATGGGGGGCAGCATTGAGGAGTGCAAAAATAATCTTTTCTCGGTCAGAGAAATCATGGACCGAGAAATACCCTTCCAGCAAATTCAACCATCTATCTACGATGTCTACATCTATTTTCCCTTCAAATATAGGAATTTCAAAGTTTACCTATACCTTGAAGGGAGTGGTGCCACCAGAGTGGTTGTTGGATGCAGATATGCCATAGGTGGGCAGTTGTTGAAGAATCTGAGCAAAGTTATCCATCATTGTGTTCCTTTGTTTCTCGAGGGCCTCCTCGAGCAATATTTTGATAGGATATCCTACTCCCTTGTCTTTCTTTTCTTCGGCCATGGGAGGTTGTCAGGGTTTGCGAGGTTGATCTTGCAAGGGTTCAACCAGATCGAGCCCTAAATCCTTATACCCTGACCGCGTTGGGGACATGCAAAGAAAAACAAAGAAGGAGTAGACCTGCACTGATACCACTATTCCGGATTTATGCAAGAATGCAATAGAATACAAAAATAACCATAAGCATAGATATGCAGTGGAAATAATGCTTCATTTCACTAATATCAAATAACAAAAATATGCTTACAGACATAATGGAAATAAAAATAGCTAGGGCATTGGTAGCGTATCTCTGAGAAGATATGTGGTGGCTACAGACCTCTAAACTGTATTAAAATGAGGCTCTAGGGCCTATTTATTATGGAGAAATAATGGAGAACTCTAAATGTCCAAAAAACTAACCCTAGGAGATGAAGCGCCAAAACTATGGGCCCCGTTTGGGTAAGTTGGTGTTTCAACTTCCCGGCGACGTAATTTCGACATACGATCTCTGTTTGACACGTATATACATCGTTAGAAATATCTATCCAAGGAATAAAACTACTACTGCAAATATCAATTTTGTAACAAAATTATATTCCCCAGACAAACGATGCCCAAAAAACGTCGTTTAGGGCCTTAAAACGTCTCTCGAAGTTCAGGACCCGAAAAACTACTAAAAATAGTAAGTTGTGCTACAAATTAAAAACTAAAAGAACTGATGGTGGGGGTTCAAATGGAATAGGTGGGTGGCCACCAATGTCCACCTAGATCATTAAGGCCCCGAAACAGCTCCGGGAGTGCAGGACTCGAAAACCTGCTAAAAATAGTAAGTTCTGCTGAAAGTGAAAAGTTGCAAGAATTGATGGTGCGGGTCCAAATGGAATAGGTGGGTGGCCACCGATATCCACTTGGATCATTCCTCCCTCCTTAAGAATCAATGGTCCCCATTGCGTTGAGATCCTACATGAGATGAGGCACGTTCTGTTGTCGAATATGTCATGGACCTGTGGGCGGACATATTGGATGCAATTAGTAAATTTTGTTCTTTATCAACCTCAGATAGTACATGTGTGGATTATCTCTGTGTATTCGCATGAGGTATGGCAACATCAGGCTGCGGTGCGTCGGGGGTCAGAGCAATGGAGTGCTTGTCTTGACAGTGTATAGGAACCTCTGTGAGTCAGGAGAAAATTTCATCATATTCCTCCATGACTTTGTCCATCTACTGCAGCCGTGCAGGGGAGCCCTATTTCGAGGTTGTGGCCACAATATTATTCTTTCCCTATGAGTGAGTTGTAAGGAAAATAAATTTCTTGGTTTGGGAAACAATCTTACTGCATTGTTTTGCAGTAGTCAAAGAGATGACAGGAGGCGGTACTACCTCCGGTATCCTGTACAAGTTATTTCCCAAAGTAATAACAACAGCACGAGGCCTAGACTCATACACAGAATGTCTCCTCCAAAAGTATGGTTGGCCCAATAATACATCAACTACATCAAAAGGAGCAACATCACACAATACCTCATCTGTGAGTGGCTTGATACTTTACGGAAGGCGACATTGTTGGAGGATGCAGAGATCTCTCCCTATGTGGAGCCACCCGATGGTATATGACTGTGAGTGTGCTATGGTAGGTAGGTCGAGCTGCTTCACGACCTCTGCTGAGATGAGGTTCTTTTGGCTTTTGCTATCGACAAGAAATTGCAGTGGAGAACCCTTCACCCACATCTGCGAATGGAAGAGGCGCTCCCCCTCCTCTGGATCCTCTGGATCTTCCCTCTGGATCTTGGTGGTGGTAATAATGGCACTAGGATCCGCATGAATGATTTGCTTCCCTTTATCATTCCCTTTGTCTAGTTCTGATTCAGGATCAGAAAATCTATCTGATTCGGGTGCCTTTAGTTCGGCCACCAATGCCTTTTTGGCCCGACACTCATTTGTGTTGTAAGTGGGGTTGTTATGAAATTCACACCACTTCCCTGTGTCCTTCTTTGGATTTGTGGTGTCTTTCTGAGTCGCACCGCTTTGACCTTGCCCCTTGTTCTTCGATTCGGGGGAACCTTTCGGATTCGTAGATCCAAAGTCTCGCTTCTACTACTTAAATTTCTGCTCGACCTTGGTGGCATAGCAATATGCCGTGCCAAGCGATGTAGTGTCGAGGAACTCCATTTCCTCCTTAATTTTTTTTTGCAGAAAGCCACGGTACTTGAGCACCAAATGTCTCTCTGAATCTTTTATACCCAACTTTGTGCGCAGGGTATGGAACAGATTCGTCAATTCGTGCACATCTCGATCCCTTTGTTTCTGCAGCATGGTCCATTGGATGTATTTTTCCTCATAGCTCCCCATGGGGTAATATTGTTCCTTGATGCCATCTCGGAATGATTTCCAAGTGGTTGTGGCCGAGAACAAAGAAGGTTCCCCTTCATCCTCTTGCTCACAGTAGGTTTCCCACCAGTCTTTGACATGGGGGGCGACTTTGAGGAGTGCAAAAATAGCATTTTCTCGGTTAGAGAAATCATGGACCGAGAAATACCCTTCCAACAAATTCAACCATATATCTACGGCATCTGCATGTATTTTTCCTTCAAATATAGGAATGTAAAAGTTTACCTGTACTTTGAAGGGAGTGGTGCCTCCAGAGTGGCTGTTGAATGCAGATGCGCCATAGGTGGGCAGTCGTTGAAGAATCTGAGCAAAGTTATCCATCATCGCGTTCCTTTGTTTCTTCAGGGCCTCCTCGAGCAATATTTTGATAGGATCTCTTGCTCCCTCTTCTTTCTTCTCTTCCGCCATAGAAGGTTTTCGGGGTTTGCGAGGTTGATCTTGCAAGGGTTCAACTAGATCAACCCCTAACTCCTTATACCCTGACCGTGTTGCGGACATGCAAAGAAAAACAAAGAAAGAGCAGACCCTCTCTGATACCACGTATCCCGATTTATGCAAGAATGCAACAGAATACAAAAATAACCATAAGCATAGATATGCAGCGGAAATAATGCTTCATTTCACTAATATCAAATAACAAAAATATGCTTACAGACATAGTGGAAATAAAAATAGCTAGAGAGTTGGTAGCGTATATCTGAGAAGAGATGTGGTGGCTACAGACCTCTGAACTGTGTTACAATGAGGCTCAATGGCCTATTTATTATGGAGAAACAATGGAGAACTCTAAACGTCCAAAAACCTAACCCTAGGAGATGAAGCGCCAAAACTATGGGCCCCGTTTGGATAAATTGGTGTTTCAACTTCCCGGGGATGTAACTTCGACATACGATCTCCGTTTGACACGTATGATACATCGTTAGAAATATCTATCCAAGGACTACAATTGCTACCATGAATATTTGTTTCATAATGGAATCATATTCACCACACAAACGATGCCCAAAAAACGTTGTTTAGGGCCTCAAAACATCTCTGGAAGTTCAGGACCCGAAAAACTACTAAAAATAGTAAGTTGTGTTGCAACTTAAAAATTGAAAGAACTAATGGTGGGGGTTCAAATGGAATAGGTGGGTGGCGCCCCAAAACAGCTCCGGGAGTGCAGGACCCGGAAACCTGCTAAAAATAGTAAGTTGTGATAAAAGTGAAAAGTTGCAAGAATTGATGTTGCGGGTCCAAATGGAATAGGTGGGTGGCCACCGATATCCACCTGGATCATTCCTCCCTCCTTAAGAATCAATGGTCCCCATTGCGTTAAGATCCTCCATGAGATGAGGCACGTTCTGTTGTCGAAGATTTCATGGACCTGCGGGCGGACATGCTAGATGCAATTAGTAAATTTGGTTTCTTTATCAACCCCAGATAGTACATGTGTGGATTCTGTCTGTGTAGTCGCATGAGGTATGGCAACATCAGGTAGCTGTGCATCGGGGGTCAGATCAATGGAGTGCTTGTCCTGACAGTGTATAGGAACCTCTGTGAGTGAGGAGAAAATTTCCTCGTATTCCTCCATGACTTTGTCCATCTACTGCAGCCATGCAGGGGAGCCCTGTTTCAAGGTTGTGGCCACAATATTCTTCTTTCCCTGTGAGCAATTTGTAAGGAAAATAATTTTCCTGGTTTGGGAAACAACCTTACTGCATTGTTTTGCAGTAGTCAAAGAGATGACAAGAGGTGGTACTACCTCCGGTATCCTGTACATGTTATTTCCAAAAGTAATAACAATAACACGAGGCCTAGACTCATACACAACATGTCGCCTCCACAAGTATGGTTGGCCCAATAATACATCAGCTACATCAAGAGGAGAAACAACACACATTACCTCATCTGTGAATGGCTTGATACTGTACGGAAGGTGGCACTATTGGCGGATGCGGAGATCTCTCCCTGCATGGAGCCACCCGATGTTATACGACTGTGGGTGTGCTATGGTCGATAGGCTGAGCTGCTTCATGACCTCTGCTAAGATGAGGTTATTTTGGCTTCCGCTATTGACAAGAAATTGTAGCGAAGAACCCTTCACCCACATCTGTGAATGGAAGAGGCACTCCCCCTCCTCTGGATCCTCTGGATCCTACCTCTGGATCTTGGTGGTGGTAACAATGGCACTGGGATCCGCATCAATGATTTTCTTCCCTTTGTCTTTTCCTTTGTCTGGTTCTGATTCAGGATCAGAAAATGCATCTGATTCGAGTGCCTTTAGTTTGGCCACCAATGACTATTTGGCCCAAACTCATCTGTGTTGTGAGTGGGGCTGTTATGAAATTCACACCACTTCCCTATGTCCTTTCTTGGATTTGTGGTGTTTTTCTGAGTCATATCTCTTTGACCTTGCCCCTTGTTCTTCAGTTCGGGGGCACCATTCGGATTCGTAGATCCAAAGTCTCGCTTCTTCTACTTAAATTTATGCTCGATCTTGGTGGCATAGAGATATGTCGTGCCAAGTGATGTAATGACGAGGAACTCCATTTCCTCCTGAATGTGTTTGTACAGACAACTGCATTACTTGAGCACCAAATGTCTCTCTGAATCTTTAATACCCAACTTTTTGGGCAGGGTATGGAACAGATTCGTCAGTTCGTGCACATTTTGATCCTTTGTTGCCGCAGCGTGGTCCATTGGATGTATTTGTCCTCATAGATCCCCATGGGGTAATATTGTTCCTTGATGCCATCTTGGAACGAATTCCAAGTAGGTGTGGCCAAGAACAAAGAGGGTTCCCCTTCGTCCTCTTGCTCACAGTAGGTTTCCCACCAATCTTTGACATGGGGGGTGGCTTTGAGGAGTGCACAAATAATATTTTCTCGGTCAGAGAAATCATGGACCATGAAATACCCTTCTAGAACATTCAACCATCTATCTACGGTGTCTGCATCTATTTTTCCTTCAAATAAGTCAAATTTTACCTGTACCTTGAAAGGAGTGGTTCCCCTAGAGTGGCTGTTGGATGTAGATGCGCCATAGGTGGGCAGTCGTTGAAGGATCTGAGCAAAATTATCCATCATCGCATTCCTTTGTTTCTCGAGGGCCTCCTTGAGCAATATTTTGATAGGATCTCCTGCTCCCTCATCTTTCTTTTCTTCCGCCATGGGAGGTCGTCAGGGTTTGCGAGGTTGATCTTGCAAGGGTTCAACCAGATTGAGCCCTAAGTCCTTATACCTTGACCGCATTGGGGACATGCAAAGAAAAAAAAAGAAAGAGCAGACCCGCTCTGATACGACTGATCTAGATTTATGCAAGAACACAACAAAATAAATAAATAACCATAAACATAGATATGCAGCGGAAATAATGCTTCATTTTATTAATATCAAATAATAGAAATATGCTTACAGACATAATGGAAACAAAAATATCCTGGGCGCTGGTAGCATATCTTTGAGAAGAAATGTGGCAGCTACACACCTCTGAACTATGTTACAATGAGGCTCAATGGCCTATTTATTATGGAGAAACAATGGAGAACTCTAAACGTCCAAAAACCTAACCCTAGGAGATGAAGCGCCAAAACTATGGGCCCCGTTTGGGTAAATTGGTGTTTCAACTTCCTGGGGACGTAACTTCGACATATGATCTCTGTTTGATGCGTATGATACATCATTAGAAATACCTATCAGAGGAATACAACTTCTATCATGAAAATTGATTCTGAAACGGAGTTATATTCGCCAAACAAACGATGCCCAAAAAACATCGTTTAGGGCCTCAAAACGGCTCCAGAAGTTCAAGACCTGAAAAACTACTAAAAATAGTAAGTTGTGATGCAACTTAAAACCCGAAAGAACTAATGGTGGGGGTTCAAATGGAATATTTGGGTGGCCACCAATTTCCACCTGGATAATTAAGGCCCCAAAACGGCTCTGGGATTGCAAGACCAGAAAACCTGCTAAAAATAGTAAGTTGTGCTGAAAGTGAAAAGCTGCAAGAATTGATGGTGCGGGACCAAATGGAATAGGTGGGTGGCCACCGATATCCACCTAGATCATTCCTCCCTCCTTAAGAAGCAATGGTCCCCATTGCATTAAGATCCTCCATGAGATGAGGCACATTCTGTTGTGGAAGATGTCATGGGCCTATGGGCGGACATGCTAGATGCAATTAGTAAATTTGGTTTCTTTATCAACCTTAGAAAGTATATGTGTGGATTTTGTCTGTGTAGTCGCATTAGGTATGGCAACATCAGGTAGTGGTTCATTGGGGGTCAGATCAATGGAGTGCTTGTCCTGACAGTGTAGAGGAACCTTTGTGAGTCAGGAGAAAATTTCCTCGTATTCCTCCATGACTTTGTCCATCTGCTATAGCCGTGCAGGGGAGCCCTGTTTTGAGGTTGTGGCCATAGTATTCTTCTTTCCCTATGAGCGAGTTGTAAGGAAAATAAATTTCCTGGTTTGGGAAACAATCTTACTGCATTGTTTTGCAGTAGTCAAAGAGATGATAGGAGGTGATACTACCTCTGGTATCCTATACAAGTTATTTCCCAAAGTAATAACAACAGCACAAGGCCCAGACTCATACACAGCATGTCGCCTGCACAAGTATGGTTTGCCCAATAATACATCAGCTACATCAAGAGGAGCAACATCACACAACACCTCATATGTGAATGGCTTGATACTGTACGGAAGGTGGAACTGCTGGCGGATGCGGAGATCTCTCCCTTCATGGAGCCAACCTATGGTATATGGCTGTAGGTGTGCTATGGTCAGTAGGCCGAGCCGCTTCATGACCTCTACTGAGATAAGGTTCTTTTGGCTTCCACTATCGACAAGAAATTGTAGCGCAGAACCCTTCATCCACATCTGCAAATGGAAGAGGCGCTCCCCCTCCTCTGGATCCTCTAGATCCTCTGGATCCTCCCTCTGGATCTTGGTGGTGGAAAAAATGGCACTGGGATCCGCATCAATGATTTGATTCCCTTTGTCATTGCCTTTTTCTGGTTCTGATTCAGGATCAGAAAATGCATCTGATTCGGGTGTCTTTAGTTCGGCCACCAATGACTGTTTGGCCTGACAATTGTTTGTGTTGTGAGTGGGGTTGTTATGAAATTCACACCACTTCCTTATGTCCTTATTTGGATTTGTGGTGTTGTTCTGAGTCGCACCACTTTTACCTTGCCCCTTGTTCTTCGGTTCGGGGGCACCTTTCGGATTCGCAGATCCAAAGTCTCGCTTCTTCTGCTTAAATTTCTGCTCGATCTTGGTGGCATAGCGATATGTTGTGCCAAGTGATGTAATTTCAAGGAACTCCATTTCCTCCTGAATGTGTTTGTGCAAATAGCTGGGTTACTTGAGCACCAAATGTCTCTCTGAATCTTTAATACCCAACTTTGTGCGCAGGGTATGGAACAGATTCGTCAGTTCGTGCACATCTTGATCCCTTTGTTGCCGCAGCGTGGTCTATTGGATGTATTTGTCCTCATAGCTCCCCACGGGGTAATATTTTTCCTTGATGTCATCTCAGAATGAATTCCAAGTGGGTGTGGCTGAGAACAAAGAGGGTTCCCCTTCGTCCTCTTGCTCACGGTAGGTTTCCCACCAGTATTTGACATGGGCGGCGGCTTTGAGGAGTGCAAAAATAATCTTTTCTCAGTTAGAGAAATCATGGACCAAGAAATACCCTTCCAACAAATTCAACCATCTATCTACGGCGTTTGCATCTATTTGGCCTTCAAATATAGGAATTTCAAATTTTACCTGTACCTTGAAGGGAGTGGTGGCTCCAAAGTGGCTGTTGGATGTAGATGCACCATAGGTGAGCAGTCGTTGAAGGATTTGAGCAAAGTTATCCATCATCGCATTCCTTTGTTTCTCGAGGTCCTCCCTGAGCAATATTTTGATAGGATCTCCTGCTCCCTCGTCTTTATTTTCTTTCGCCATGGGAGGTCATCGGGGTGTGCGAGGTTGATCTTGCAAGGGTTCAACCAGATCGAGCCCTAACTCCTTATACCCTGATCGCGTTGGGGACATGCAAAGAAAAACAAAGAAAGAGCATACCCACTCTAATACCACTGGTCCAGATTTATACAAGAACGCAACAGCATACAGAAATAACCATAAACATAGATATGCAGCGGAAATAATTCTTCATTTCATTAATATCAAATAACAAAAATATGCTTACAGACATAATGGAAATAAAAATAGCTAGGGCATTGGTAGTGTATCTCTGAGAAGAGATGTGGCGGCTACAGACCTATTAACTGTGTTACAATGAGGCTTGAGGGCCTGTTTATTATGGATAAACAATGGAGAACTCTAAACTTCCAAATGCCTAACCCTAGGAGATGAAGTGCACAAACTATGGGCCCCGTTTGGGTAAATTTGGTGTTTCAACTTCTCAGGGACGTAACTTCGACATACAATCTATGTTTTATGTGTATGATACATCATTAAAAAGATATATCTTAGCAATAACTTCTAGCATGAATATCAATTTCGGAACAAAATCGTATTCTCCAAACAAACGATGCCCAAAAAACATCATTTAGGGCCTCAAAACGGCTCTGGAAGTTCAGGACTCGAAAAACTGCTAAAAATAGTAAGTTGTGCTACAACTTAAAAACTGAAAGAACTGATGGTGGGGGTTCAAATGGAATAGGTGGGTGGACACCAATGTCCACCTGGATCATTAAGGCCCCAAAACGGCTCCGGGAGTGTAGGACTCGAAAACCTGCTAAAAATAGTAAGTTGTGCTGAAAGTGAAAAGCTGCAAGAATTGATGGTGCGGGTCCAAATGGAATAGGTGGGTGGCCACTGATATCCATCGGCTGGATCATTCCTCCCTCCTTAAGAAGCAATGGTCCCCATTGCGTTGAGATCCTCCATGAGATGAGGCATGTTCTGTTGTCGAAGATTTCATGGACGTGCGGGCAGACATGTTGGATGCAATTAGTAAATTTGGTTTCTTTATCAACCTCAGATAGTACATGTGTGGATTTTGTCTGTGCAGTCGCATGGGCTATGGCAACATCAGGCAGCAGTGCGTCGGGGGTCAGATCAATGGAGTGCTTGTCCTGACAATGGAGAGGAACCTCTGTGAGCAAGGAGAAAAATTCCTCGTATTCCTCCATGACTTTGTCCATTTGCTCCAGCCGTGCAAGGGAGGCATGTTTCAAGGTTGTGGCCACAATATTATTCTTTCCCTGTGAGCGAGTTGTAAGGAAAATAAATTTCCTAGTTTGGGAAACAATCTTACTGCATTTTTTTTGTAGTAGTCAAAGAGATGACAGGAGGCGGTACTAACTCCGATATCCTATACAAGTCATTTACCAAATTAATAACAACAGCACGAGACCTATACTCATACATAGCATGTCTCCTCCACAAGTATGGTTGGCCCAATAATACATCAACTACATCAAGAGGAGCAACATCACACAATACCTCATCTGTGAATGGCTTGATAATGTACGGAAGGCAACACTGCTGGCAGATGCGGAGATCTCTCCCTGCGTGGAGCCACCCGATGGTATACGGCTGCAGGTCTGCTATGGTCAGTAGGCTGATCCACTTCACAACCTCTACTGAGATGAGGTTCTTTTGGCTTTCGCGATCGACAAGAAATTGCAGTGGAGAACCCTTCACCCACATCTGCGAATGGAAGAGGCGGTCCCCCTCCTCTGGATCCTCTGGATCTTCCCTCTGGATCTTGGTGGTGGCAACAATGGCACTGGGATCTGCATCAATTATCTGCTTCCCTTTGTCATTGCCTTTTTCTGGTTCTGATTCAGGATCAGAAAATGCATCTGATTCAGGTGCCTTTAGTTCGGCCACCAATGACTGTTTGGCCCGACACTTGTTTGTGTTGCGAGTAGGCTGTTATGAAATTCACACCACTTCCCTATGTCCTTCTTTGGATTTGTGGTGTTGTTCTGATTCGCACCGCTTTAACCTTGCCCCTTGTTCTTCGGTTTAAGGGCACCTTTTTGATTCGTAGGTCCAAAGTCTCGCTTCTTCTACTTAAATTTATGCTTGATCTTGGTGGCATAGCAATATCCTGTGCCAAGCGATGTAATGTCAAGGAACTCCATTTCCTCCTGAATTTGTTTGTGCAGAAAGCCATGTTACTTGAGCACCAAATGTCTCTCTGAATCTTTAATACCCAAATTTGTGCGTAGGGTATGGAACAGATTCGTCAGTTCGTACATATCTTGATCCCTTTGTTGCTGCAGCATGGTCCATTGGCTATATTTGTCCTCATAGCTCCCCACGGGGTAATATTGTTCCTTGATGCCGTCTTGGAAGGAATTCCAAGCAGGTGTGGCAGAGAACAAAGAGGGTTCCCCTTTGTCCTCTTTCTCACAGTAGGTTTCCCACCAGACTTTGACATGGGGGGCAGCTTTGAGGAGTGTAAAAATAATCTTTTCTTGGTCAGAGAAATCATAGACCGAGAAAAACCCTTCCAGAAAATTCAACCATCTATTTATGGCATCTACATCTATTTGGCCTTCAAATATAGGAATGTCAAAATTTACCTGTACCTTGAAGGGAGTGGTGCCTCCAGAGTGGCTGTTGGATGCAGATGCGCTATAGGTGGGTAGTCATTGAAGAATCTGAGCAAAGTTATCCATCATTGCATTCCTTTGTTTCTTGAGGGTCTCCTTGAGCAATATTTTGATAGGATCTCTTGCTCCCTTGTCTTTATTTTCTTCCACCATGGGAGGTCGTCAGGGTTTGCTAGGTTGATCTTGCAAGGGCTCAACCAAATCGAGCCCTAACTCCTTATACCCTAACCGCGTTGGGGACATGCAAAGAAAAACAAAGAAAGAGCAGACCCGCTCGAATACCACTGATCCGAATTTATGCAAGAATGCAACAAAATACAGAAATAACCATAAACATAGATATTGAGCGGAAATAATGCTTCATTTCATTAATATCAAATAACAAAAATATGCTTACAGACATAATGGAAATAAAAATAGCTAGGGCGCTGGTAGCGTATCTCTGAGAAGAGATTTGGCGGCGATAGACCTCTGAACTGTGTTACAATGAGGCTCGAGGGCCTATTTATTATGGAGAAACAATGAATAACTCTAAATGTCCAAAAACCTAACCCTAGGAGATGAAGCACCAAAACTATGGGCCCCATTTGGGTAAATTGGTGTTTCAACTTCCCGAGTACGTAACTTCGACATACGATCTCTGTTTGACATGCATGATACATCGTTAGAAAGATCTATCTGAGGAATGCAACTACTACCATGAATATGAATTATGTAATGGAATCATATTCACCATACAAACGATGCCCAAAAAACATCGTTTAGGGCCTCAAAACGGCTCCAGAAGTTCAAGACCCGAAAAACTACTAAAAATAGTAAGTTGTGCTGCAACTTAAAAACTGAAAGAACTGATGGTGGGAGTTCAAATGGAATAGGTGGGTGACATCGTCTTCCACTATCGATAAGAAATTGTAGCGAAGAACCCTTCACCCACATCTGTGAATGGAAGAGGCAATCCCCCTCCTCTGGATCCTCCCTCTGGATCGTGGTGGTGGCAACAATGGCACTAGGATCCCCATCAATGATTTGCTTCCCTTTGTCATTGCCTTTGTATAGTTCTGATTCAGGATCAGAAAATGCATCTGATTTGGGTGCCTTTAGTTCAGCCACCAATGATTGTTTGGCCCGACACTCGTTTGTGTTGTAAGTGGGTTTGTTATGAAATTCACACCACTTCCTTGTGTCCTTCTTTGGATTTTTGGTGTTGTTCTGAGTCGCACCGCTTTAACCTTGCCCCTTGTTCTTCGGTTCAGGGGCACCTTTCAGATTCGCAGATCCAAAGTCTCGCTTCTTCTACTTAAATTTCTGCTCGATCTTGGTGGCATAGGGATATGTCGTGCCAAGAGATGTAATGTTGAGGAACTCCATTTTTTCCTGAATGTGTTTGTGCAAATAGTCGCAGTACTTGAGCACCAAATGTCTCTCTGAATCTTTAATACCCAACTTTGTGCGCAAGGTATGGAACAGATTCGTCAGTTCGTGCACATCTTGATCCCTTTGTTTCCGCAGTGTGGTCCATTGGATGTATTTGTCCTCATAGCTCCCCACAGGGTAATATTGTTCCTTTATGCCATCTCGGAACGAATTCCAAGTGGGTGTGGCCGAGAACGAGGGTTCCCCTTCGTCCTTTTTCTCACATTAGGTTTCCCACCAGTCTTTGACATGGGGGGCGGCTTTGAGGAGTGCAAAAATAATCTTTTCTCGGTCAGAGAAGTCATGGACCAAGAAATACCCTTCCAACAAATTCAACCATCTATCTACGGCGTCTGTATCTATTTGGCCTTCAAATATAGGAATGTCAAATTTTACCTATACCTTGAAGGGAGTGGTGCCTCCAGAGTGGCTGTTGGATGCAGATGCGCCATAGGTGGGCAATCGTTGAAGGATCTGAGAAAAGTTATCCATCATCGCGTTCCTTTGTTTCTCGAGGGCCTCCTCGAGAAATATTTTGATAAGATCGCCTGCTCCCTTATCTTTCTTTTCTTCTGCCATGGGAGGTCGTTGGGGTTTGCAAGGTTGATCTTGCAAGGGTTCAACTAGATCGAGCCCTAACTCCTTATACCCTGACCGCATTGGGGACATGCAAATAAAAACAAAGAAAGAGTAGACCCGCTCTGATACCACTGATCCGGATTTATGCAAGAATTCAATAGAATACAGAAATAACCATAAACATAGATATGCAGTGGAAATAATCCTTCATTTCATTATTATCAAATAACAGAAATATGCTTACAGACATAATGGAAATAAAAATAGCTAGGGCGCTGGTAGTGTATCTCTGAGAAGAGATGTGGCGGCTACAGACCTCTGAACTTTGTTACAATGAGGCTCAAGGTTCTATTTATTATGGAGAAACAATGGAGAAATCTAAAAGTCCAAAAACCTAACCCTAGGAGATGAAGCGCCAAAACTATGGGCCCCGTTTGGGTAAATTGGTGTTTCAACTTCCTGGGGACGTAACTTCGACATATGATCTCCATTTGACACATATGATACATCGTTAGAAAGATCTATCTAAGAACTACAACTTCTATTGCGAATATCAATTTTGCAACCGAATCATATTCACTAGACAAACGATGCCCAAAAAACGTCGTTAAGGGCCTCAAAATGGCTCCGGAAGTTCAGGACCCGAAAAACTGCAAAAAATAGTAAGTTGTGCTGCAACTTAAAAACTGAAAGAACTGATGGTGGGGGTTCAAATGGAATAGGTGGGTGGCCACCAATGTCCGCCTAGATCATTAAGGACCCAAAACGGCTCCGGGAGTGCGGGACCAGAAAACCTACTAAAAATAGTAAGTTGTGCTGAAAGTGAAAAGCTGCAAGAATTGATGGTGCGGGTCCAAATGGAATAGGTGGGTGGCCATTGATATCCACCTAGATCATTCCTCCCTCCTTAACAAGCAATGGTCCCCATTGTGTTGAGATCCTCCATGAGATGAGGCACGTTTTGTAGTCGAAGATGTCATGGACCTGCAGGCGGACATGTTGGATGCAATTAGTAAATTTGGTTTCTTTATCAACCTCAGATAGTACATGTGTGGATTCTGTCTATGTAGTCACATGAGTTATGGCAACATCAGGCAGCGGTGTGTAGGGGGTTAGACCAATGGAGTGCTTATCCTGACAGTGTAGAGTAACCTCTGTGAGTGAGGAGAAAATTTCCTCGTATTCCTCCATGACTTTGTCCATCTACTGCAGCCATGTAGGGGAGCCCTATTTTGAGGTTGTGGCCACAATATTCTTATTTCCCTGTGAGCGAGTTGTAAGGAAAACAAACTTCCTGGTTTGGGAAACAATCTTACTATATTTTTTTGCAGTAGTCAAAGAGATGATAGGAGGCGGTACTACCTCCGGTAACCTGTACAAGTTATTTCCCAAAGTAATAACAACAGCACGAGGCCTAGACTCATACACAGTATGTCACCTCCACAAGCATGGTTGGCCCAATAATACATCAGCTACATCAAGAGGAGCAACATCACACAATATCTCATCTGTGAATGGCTTGATACTGTACGGAAGGCGGCACTGCTAGCCGATGCAGAGATATCTCCCTGTGTGGAGCCACCCGATGGTATACGGCTACGGGTGTGCTATGGTCGGTAGGCCAAGCCGCTTCATGACCTCTGCTGAGTTGAGGTTCTCTGGGCTTCCGCTAGCGACAAGAAATTGCAGCAGACAACCCTTCACCCACATCTGCGAATGGAAGAGGTGCTCCCCCTCCTCTAGATCCTCTGGATCCTCCCTCTGGATCTTGGTGGTGGCAACAACGGCACTGGGATCTGCATCAATGATCTACTTCCCTTTGTCATTGCCTTTGTCTAGTTCTGATTCAAGATTAGAAAATGCATCTGATTCGAGTGTCTTTTGTTCGACCACCAATGACTGTTTGGCCCGACACTCGTTTGTGTTGTGAGTGGGGCTATTATGAAATTCACACCACTTCCCCGTGTCCTTCTTTGGATTTGTGGTGTTGTTTTGAGTCACACCACTTTGACCTTGCCCCTTGTTCTTCGGTTCAGGGGCACCTTTCGGATTCGCAGATCCAAAGTCTCGCTTCTTCTGCTTAAATTTATGCTTGATCTTGGTGGCATAGCGATATGTCGTGCCAAGCGATTTAAGGTTGAGGAACTCCATTTCCTCGTGAATTTGTTTGTGCAGATAGCCGCAGTACTTGTGCACCAAATGTCTCTATGAATCTTTAATACCCAACTTTGTGCGCAGGGTATGGAACAGATTCGTCAGTTCGTGCACATCTTGATCCCTTTTTTGCCACAGCGTGGTCCGTTGGATGTATTTGTCCTCATAGCTCCCCACGGGGTAATATTGTTCCTTGATGCCATCTTGGAATGAATTCCAAGTGGGTGTGGTTGAGAACAAAGAGGGTTCCCCTTCGTCCTCTTGCTCACAGTAGGTTTCCCACCAGTCTTTGACATGGGGGGTGGCTTTAAGAAGTGCAAAAATAATCTTTTCTCGGTCAAAGAAATCATGGACCGAGAAATACCCTTCCAGCAAATTCAACCATCTATCTACAGCGTCTGCATTTGTTTGGCCTTCAAATATAGGAATGTCAAATTTTACCTGTACCTTGAAGGGAATGGTGCCTCCAGAGTGGCTGTTGGATGCAGATGCGCTATAGGTGGGTAGTCGTTGAAGGATTTGAGCAAAGTTATCCATCATCACGTTCCGTTGTTTCTCTAGGGCCTCCTTAAGCAATATTTTGATAGGATCTCCTGCTCCCTTGTCTTTTTTTCTTCCGCCATGGGAGGTTGTCAGGGTTTGCGAGGTTGATCTTGCAAGGGTTCAACCAAATCGAGCCCTAACTCCTTATACCCTGACCGCGTTGGGGACATGCAAAGAAAAACAAAGAAAGAGCAAACCTGCTCGAATACCACTGATCCAGATTTATGCAAGAATGCAAAAGAATACAGAAATAACCATAAACATAGATATGCAGCGAAAATAATGCTTCATTTCATTAATATCAAATAACAAAAATATGCTTACAGACATAATGGAAATCAAAATAGCTGGGGCACTGGTAGCGTATCTCTGAGAAGAGATGTGGCGACTACAGACCTCTGAAATGTGTTACAGTGAGGCTCGAGGGCCTATTTATTATGGAGAAACAATGGAGAACTCTAAACGTCCAAAAACCTAACCCTAGGAGGTGAAGCGCCAAAATTATGGGCCCCGTTTGGGTAAATTGGTGTTTCAACTTCCCGGGGACGTAACTTCGACATACGATCTCCGTTTGACGCATATGATACATCGTTAGAAATATCTATCCGAGGACTAAAATTGCTACTATGAATATTGATTCCATAAAGAAATCATATTCACCTCACAAACGATGCCAAAAAAACATCGTTTTTGGCCTCAAAACGGCCCTGGAAGTTCAGAACTCGAAAAACAAATAAAAATAGTAAGTTGTGCTGTGACTTAAAAAATAAAGGAACTGATGGTGGGGGTTCAAATGGAATAGGTGGGTGGCCACCAATGTCCACGTAGATCATTAAGGCCCCAAAATGGCTCCGGGAGTGCAGGACCCGAAAACCTGCTAAAAATAGTAAGTTGTGGTTAAAGTGAAAAGCTGCAAGAATTGATGGTGCGGGTCCAAATGGAATAGGTGGGTGGCCACCGATATCCACTTGGATCACTTATTTTCACTGACTACTTGCACACTCCTTGAAAATTTTTGAAAAAATGAATTTTCTCTCTCTAAGAGTTTGATGATAAATTTCTAGAGGTTCAACCTGACTTATACCAACCCTCAGAGTTGTTTGTGAACTCATCTTAATTACCTTAGTGTATTTTTGAGAAATCATCCTTTTTGCATTTTCGGGTAGGGCTTGCCTTGGTTTGATGAATTGCTTTGTTTGGAAAGATAGATTCACTACCTAGATCATTGTTTTTCTATCATTTCCCTCTAGAGCTACCAGTTGTCTTGATTAGTCCTTCTTGTTTGAGTGATTTTTTTTTCTCATTTGCAAAGGAAAACTTCTAGATAGGTGAAGTATGATTTGTCTCAGTAAAGTAGTCTTTTATGAAATTTCTTCTACTTGATAAAGTGAAAAAATGATTTATTTTGTTTTCAGCTAGAATAAATCATGAAAGTGCACTTATAGGTAT
Organism: Pinus albicaulis; assembly: GCA_034641835.2. NCBI lineage: Eukaryota > Viridiplantae > Streptophyta > Pinopsida > Pinales > Pinaceae > Pinus > Pinus albicaulis. Next base: position 283,960 of record JAXQQM020072028.1, on the reverse strand, counting down.
CATTAGTTAGATTATTAGTTAAGGTCTTTCATTTTTGAAAAGTTTTATATTTTTAGGGTTTTTTCTAGTTGTTTTTTATTTTGAAGAATTGAAAGATTGTTTTCTCATGAAATTGTATATTTTGGCTTTGAATCAACGAATTTTCATTACAAAGTGATATTGGTTATGCTTCAAAATTAAATTGATTTCTTAATGAAAAATAATTGTTATGGGATGTTTTATGGAATTTGGACTTCTTTGAGTTCGAAAAATCCTTCTACTTTCCCTTAACTAAGAATTCATTGAAATGAAGAATTGCATATTCATTGTTGATGCATTTAGAGTAATTTTTTTAGTGTGTCACAACATCAGTGAGTTTCATTTCCATACCCCTCTGCGTAAAAACATCCAAATTAAAATATGCTTAATAAAATTAATCTATATATTTTTACATTTTCTAGGGCTCTTTCCACCAATCTAGTTCAAGATTAGTTCTTTGGAATAGGGAGTAATTACCTTTACAAAGCAAATAAATAAATAAATAAAACATCTTGTGGTAGGGAAAAACCCAGTGGTTTCATTTTTCTCTAGGAATCTCTTCTTAAAAGAGTCAAGCACGAGGTCATGTCAGACCCAGTTGAGTAATCATGCCTACTTCATTGTTAAAGATAGAAGATGTGCACATATTATAAAATATAAACCTCAGATTAAACATTGTCGAGGAGCTTGGGATGAGTTTTTGGTAAACCTCGTATTTACCATGTCGAGGAACTTTCAAGGGGACTGAGCTTTAATACTCTGTCCTTGCGTGTATATAGGGCCACAAACTGTTCCCACAGGTTGAATTGTCTCATTTGGTAACATTAGTGGCTATAATCTTAGGATTTTTCCCAAGGTGACGGTGGAGGGAAGGTCCCACTATACTTGGAGCATAATTTGACTAGACTCACTTGGAATTTCCAGAGGGTAGTCTTCACTTTGAGATGGCATAGTGGAGTTACTTGCACTATATTGTTTCATTAAGCAAGTTGTCAAGGTAACTGTTCCGACCACTAGTGTTCCACATTAATATCTGTGAGGTTGGATTTCATCACTAACTAGTGATTTTATTGTGGAAACATATTGTTTGTGTGTGTATTGTTTCTTAGATTTTGTAGTGTGTGTTCATTTGTTTGATTACTTTTAGAGGCCTTATGTGTGATTTTTTGAATTTTTTTTATTTCGTGTGTTAAATTAAATTATTTGTGGTTGAAGTACGGAGACATTCACATAGAATGCAGGGGAAACCCCCTGAATATACACCTAGTCAATTGGAAAAAATCAAAACTGAAAAGGGTTCAATCATCAAGAGCCGGGTCTTCTGAACAAGGAGAATCATCTATCATAATACATCCTGATTTAGAAGTCAATATACCTAAAATAACCGAAACAAAACAAGATCAACCAGAAATTTATGAATTAGTCACAGTCAAATGTGTCACTGGTGAATTTTCAGATACATAGCTTACTGAACCAGAAATATTTGAACCTGAGCTTGATTCCACTTCATCTGAGCCACCTTCGAATGTTATAGCCCCTACTCCTGGTCATCCTCATTCACCTCGAGTGAAGCTTCTCATCACTGAGAATCTTCCTCTTGACCTTATTAGTGTTGAAGAAATCACTGACGAATATGAAGAAATTGAAATTTCCTCTCATCAAGAATCTTTAGATTAAGGTATAATGAACCAATATACCCTTTAGATTTTCCTTTCACTCCTTTTCGACCGGATCCTTGGTATCTTCAATTTACCAATTTTTTACATTCTTCTGGTTACGAACATCCACGACACCGAAATTCCATTTTACTCTTTACCCAGGTATAGTAACATGGCTTCTAAAAGAATTTCTATTGAGTCATCCATGTTTTCATGTTCTCCAAAATGATTTTTTATGGTGGTCCTTCTATTCCTACTGGGTACCAGTCGCTTTCTGGAAATTTTTCGAGAGCATCTCCTTCCTCTGAAACTTCTACTATGTAAACTGAATTATTCGAGTCTACCACCTAGCCTTTGACTACAAAGCATATTTATATGTTTTTTGGGAATACCCCTCAAGATAGCTCACAAGGTGGCTACATTCCACCTGGGGGGCAACAACCTCTTCAAGGGAAACATCCTCTTCCAAGGCAACAAAATTTTCTCGAAGGAAAACCTTTCACTGGAACCTATCCGACGGTTGTAGGGAAGCTTATTCCTGGTAACTATCAAACTTATGGTCCCATGCCTCAAACTGGTTGTGTTCAACCCTATGTGTCACAACCCTCATTGGGAACTCCTTATCCAAGGATGAACACTATATGAAACCCCTCATTTACTCAACAACCTTTGCAACCTACCCTGCACATGCCTTATAATCGACCTGCTAAGCCACTTGGACAATTTTGTTAAACCAAAGTCCAAAAGCCTGTTCAAGGTACACTTCAAATTACCCTAAGGGCATATGTCCCAAGTAGTAAGCAAGTCGGTCTAAGTACTCCTAGTACTCCTATCCAATCTATTGCGCAAACATATGTTCAAAAACTAGGTACACCCATCCCAGAAGTTTCCCAAGTTTCTCTTGCTACAACCCTTCAAATGTCAATGCCAACTGTTACACAGGATATCCCTTAGACTACTACCCATCAAACCGGACCTACAATCCAGTCGATTCCTAAAGCATCTTTGGGACAACCTAGCATAAAAGCTATGCAAACAAGTCAATCTTTTGTAGGTCAACCTATTCAGGGGAAACCCTTTGTAGGTCAACCTCTTCAGGGACAACCCCTAGTAGGTCAACCTCTTCAAGGTCAATATGTTCAAGGCCAACCATTTCAGGGCCAATTTCGATATGGAAAATTGGGACAAATCCACCTTTCCAGATTCAACCATACCCTTGTTATAAATTTCAGATACCATCTCAACCCCAATTCAGTATGGTTACCATTGGATGTCCTGGAGGTGTGCCAATTCCAACTGCTCAAGCTATCTCTAATTTTCCTAGATACCCTCCTCTAGGTACTAGAATTATCCCTCAGGGTTATCAATTAGCTCAACGAGACCCTAACAGGCGGTTACCTTTCATAACAACTTTACATTTACCAGACTTGTCTCGACTAATGAACAACCTAATTTACTATCTTCCGTTTTGGCCAGCCATGCCTACTAAGTTGTCCAGTGACATTCTAAAGTTTGAAGGAAAGCTAGGAGAGGACCCCTCAAACCGTTTATGACTTATCATCTTTGGTGTGCATCCAACTCTTTAATCGATGATTCCATTCGTTTAAGACTTTTTCAAAGAACTTTGATCCGCTTAGCCGCGCAGTGGTACATTGAGTTACCACGAGGCTCTTTCAATAATTTCAATGCCTCAACAACTGCTTTCCTTACTCGTTTTCAATTACCAGTCCGTTATGATAATGGCAAGAAACTTTTGACTTAACTCAAACAAAGTACATCTACGTACATTTCAGATCACATTGATGAATGGTGACGTAGACGCTATTTAGTCAAATTTTTCATCTCAGATTAAATTTTGGTTGAATGGTTTATTAAATAATTACTCCCTAAGATTATTGAAGATGTAGCTAAAGGAGGCGTTGTAACAAAAGAGCAGGTTATCACTCGAGCCCAATGTCTAGACCTTATTTATACATAATCTAGTACTTTGTATGAAAAAATTCCAGATTTACCTCGCCCAGGTCAACTTACTACAACTCCTTCCAATTCGCATGCCGTTGACGGTGCAATTGGTACAGTTAACACATCAAAGAGTAAAAATTAACAATCCAAGTCTACTACTCCAATCATAACGTTACCTTATTCACCTAAAGGAGGCTCTTCTCTAGAAACTTCTGCCGAAATCCATGTCGTAGATTCATCTAATTCCAAAACTAAATCATCCGAAAGTAAAAAGAAAGGGAAGCGTAAAAACAAATAAAAAAAAATTCAAAAGAGAAGGCAGAAAAAACCAAAGCATCTGACTAGAAAACCAAACCTCGTTATCCCTATCTTATTTATGACGGGGATCACTACACAAAAAACTGTCCACATCGGGCTGAGGTATCTAAATTTGTCAAAGGTTTGCCTACACCTGTTGTTCTTAAAGATCCTTTTCCATCGCAAGACAACAAAATTATTTCTCACAATGGATCTTCTTCGAATTCATCGGTGGATATCTTGATGATGTCTGTTAGAAAATTATATATTATGGAGCAATGCAACACATAAAATATGTGGAAAATACAAGCACACAAAACACATAAAACCAGAGAGACACAGATATATGTGGTTCACCCAGTTTGGGCTACGTCCACCCCGAACAGCTAGTCCTTCCTTTCTATTATCCAGCAAAATGAAGAGACAAAACCTATAGCAGATCCGCTATAATATCCTCTTTTCTCTCACACAGTCTCCCTATATGTTTCTCGCTCCAAGAATACACATACAATGCACAAGCGCAATACAATACCCTCATAAAAGTGAGGGGTTTCCTTCTAGGGCAAAAAACCCTAAACTAAACATAACTTCTACCGTCAGATCATTTGCCTAATGAACGGCCCAAATTGACTAGAAATTACTATACTTTTACAAGGCAATTTTACATATGTTTTTAGCTTTAAGCCGCCCTCGAAATCCCGCTGTGTGGGGGGGGTTTCCATAAAGTCGTTGGCCGCCCCCCGGGACCCCCCACGGCAACGACACCCCACGGGCGCGTGCCGCCCCATTTAAGGCTGTGGGTCGAACGTTCAGGATACAAAGTAAACAAGATAACTAGTACCTACACCCAACAATTTCACTGGAGATCGTATTTTGAGCAACTCCACCGCTGCTTCATTTTCTGGACAATGACTTCTCTTTGGACCTAGTTGTTTATCATCTTCATCATCATCCTTGAAGACCAATTGAAACTTACCATAATATCAGTTTCTCCCTGGTTACAAATTTTGTTAGCATATTTGCAGGATTCTAGCTAGTGTGTATCTTTTCTAGCCTCAACTGTCCATCTTCCAATATTGACCATATGAAATGGTACTTGAGCTGTATGTGTTTAGTCTTGGAATGAAATGCTGAGTTCTTTGCAAGGTGAATGGCACTTTGGATATCACTGTATAACGTTCCCATATCACATTTCTCACCCAATTCATCCATATATCTTTGTAACCAAATCATTTCTTTACTAGCCTCTATAGCAGCAACATACTGTCATGAGTGGAAAAGTAACAACACTTTGACGTTGAAACCCAATCGACACTTCACCGCAAAGGCATATCCCTGGAGGCTCCTCCGTTATCTTCCTTTTCATTACCTACTATATTCATCAACACATCTCTAGAGAATGTTTGAATCAATTAAAGCATAATGTTTGATTTTGTGGTACTCAAATATCCGAGAATCCATTTTACTACCATATCCGAATGTTCTTTTCCTAGATTGTTCATGTACTGCTACAACTCCATCGTATGTGCACACGTCTTAAAGGAAACTAATTATTGTTATTTAAGCTTCCAATCCACATACAGAACTGGACACAGAATCAGCAAGTTCTTCTACTTTGGGCACATCTCCTGACACTGAAACACAGGCATGGTGTGGCCAGAACTGGTCTTTCATTGTGCATATTAAATCTTTTCAACACCTTTTGTATGTACTCATTCTGAGACAGTGTTAATTTTCGATTTTTCCTATCTTTGGTTATTCTCATACCAAGGATCTATTTTGCAGCTCCCAAATCCTTCATTACAAATGAATTTGCCAATTTTTGTTTGAGGACATTTATTTCCTGCATGTTAGACCCTGCAACAAGCATGTCATCTACATACAATAACAATATAATATAGCTGCCATCATTTTGCTTTTTCAGATAAACACAATGATCAGAGTGACATCTAGTATAACCTTGTTCAGACATAAACTTGTCAAATTTTAGATACTACTGCCTTGGAGCCTATTTTAAGCCATACAAGCTCTTCTTTAACCTGCACACAAATTTTTCTTTCCCTTTGACCTCATATCCTTCTGGTTGCTCCATATAAATCTCTTCCTCCAAATCTCCATGGAGAAATGATGTCTTTACATCTAACTATTCAAGATGTAAATCTTCCACTGCTACAAGACTTAAAATAGTTTTGATTGAAGTCATCTTAACAACAGGAGAAAATATTTCATCAAAATCAATACCTTTCTTCTATGAAAACCCCTTCACCATAAGTCTAGCTTTGTACCTCTGTTTTCCTCCATCTTCTTCCTTCAACCTGTAAACCCATTTATTCTGCAATGTAGTTCTACCTGCAGGTAACCAGACTAAGTCCCAAGTATAGTTATGCATTAAGGAGTCCATCTCTTCTTCCATGGCTAGCTCCCACTTCTTCCTGCTTTCAACCTGCATTGCTTCTTCATAACATTCAGGTTCACCAGAATCAGTTAACAATAAATAATATAATGAAGGAGAGTATCGTTCAGGTGGTCTACTTATCCTAGTAGATATTTTAACACCACTTTCAGGTGTTTGAGGTGCCTATTGCTGTTGTGGTGGTTGTTGCTACTGTGGTTGTTGATTATTATTATTTTCAGGCACCTTTACTTTTTCAGTTATCTCATCAAGAACCGTGTATTCCTTGCTTTCTTTTTCCTGTTTCTTTTCCTGCAACTGATTCTTATACAAGACCTTTTCATTGAATATTACATCTCTGCTCCTAATGATTTTTTTATTTAAATAATCATATAAGTAATAACCAAAATGATTAACACCATATCCAATAAAGGTACATTTCTTTGATTTTGCCTCAAGCTTTGTTCTATTTTCTTTATTAATATGGACAAAGGCCTCACAACCAAAAGGCTTTAAAAAGGAGTAGTTTACCTTTTTAACTGTCCATGCTTCCTCTGGAATACCACCATCCAAGGAACTTGAAGGCCCTCTATTTATTAGATAAACAGTAGTATCTATAGCATCTGCCCAAAATTGTAAAGGCAATCCTGCATGTAATCTCCTGCACCTTGCACACTCCATGATTGTTCTGTTCATCCTTTCTAACACACCATTTTCTTGTGGTGTTCTTGGAACTGTCTTCTCTCTACAAATTCCATGCTCTGAACAGTGCCTATCAAACTCTTTTATGCAATATTCACCTCCATTGTCTGATCTGAGACACTTCAACTTCTTTCTTGTCTCAATCTCAACCAAAGCTTTCCATTTCTTGAAAGTGTCAAATACATCAGATTTATTTTGAATACAATAAATCCAGGTTTTTCTAGTTGAATCATCAATAAAAGTAACATAATAACGAGAGCCACCAAGAGATGATACCTGAGTAGGTCCCCATACATCTGTATGCACAAGCTCTAATTTTTCACTCTTCTTTTCTTTCCCAACTCTGAGAAATCTGACTCTCTTTTGTTTTCCATAAATGCAATTTTCACAGAAATCCAAATCAACATTCTTCAAACCTGGCAACAAATTTCTTGAGTGAAGAATCTTCATTCCCTTCTCACTCATGTGTCTGAGCCTATGATGCCATAATGTTGCATCTACTCCTTTGGAATTTAAAGCATTAACAGAGTTAGAAATACCATTGCATAAATACAATGTACCAACCTTTTCGCCTTTTGCTATTACCAGGGCTCCTTTGGTGACCTTCCAAGTTTTATCTGTGAAAGTTGTCACACAACCTTCACTGCCTAATTGCCCTGTTGAAATCAAATTTTTCTTTAGATCTGGAACATGCCTTACCTCCTTTAGTAGCCATTGGTTTCCATTCTGTTGTTTTACAAGAACTTTACCCATTCCAACAATTTTACAGGGTTTATCATCACCCAAACGAACTCGTCCAAAATCTCCTTGAACATAGTCATGAAAATATTTCTTATCAGGTGTGGCATGGAATGAAGCCCCTGAATCTACAACCCAAGAATCAGTAACATTTTCGAAATAAAGAATCAAAGCATCTTGTAACACATCACCTGTCACATTTGCTTCATGATTATTTTCTTGTTGTGTGTCTCCTTCTTTTCCCTTCCAAGATCTACAGTCTTTCTTTAGGTGTCCTTTCTTTCCGCATTTCCAGCACACTATCCCTGATCTGGATTGGATCTGCCTTTCCTTGATTTACTGCAATATCCCGAGCACTTTCCTCTTTCCATTCTTCTTCCCCTAGACTCTATACTCAAAGCATTACCCAATGTCTCACCGGAACTTTTCCGTCGCATTTCCTCGCTAAGGATAGCACCGACAACATCATAAAACTTTAAAGTACTAGATCCAAAGATAGAGTTACTAATGGCCATTACTAAACCATTCTAACTCTCTGGCAATGAGCACAAGAATAATAGAGCTCTAACTTCATCATCAAATTTTACCCCTACAGAACTTAACTGACTGGTAACTGTATTAAAATCATTTAAATGGTCTGCAACAGATCCACCTTCCGACATCTTCATATTAAATAGTCGTTTCATAAGAAATACCTTGTTTGAGGCTGAGGGTTTTTCATATAGTTTTGCCAAAGTCTACATCAAACCCTGTTTTGTTGTTTCCTTCAAAATATTGAAGGCGATTGATGCCACAAGGCACAACCGTACTGTTTCGAGTGCCTTTCTATCGAGAATGTTCCATTCCGCATCTGTCATGGCCGCCAGCTTCTTTGTTTTTCTGCTCAATGGTAGGTATAGATATTTCTAATACAGATAATCTTCCATCTGCATCTTCCATAGCGGGAAGTTTTGGCCATTAAATTTCTTGACCCTAAACTTACCATCTTCCGCCATTGCTCCCACTCGAACCAGGAACCCTTCTTTCCTGCGAGTTTATCAGCCAAATATACCTTCGGCTCTGATACCAGTTGTTAGAAAGTTATATATTATGGAGCAATTCAACACGTAAAATATGCAAAAAATACAAGCACACAAAACACATAAAACCATAGAGACACAGATATACGAGTTTCACCCAGTTTGGGCTACGTCCACCCCGAATAGCCAACCCTGCCTTTCTATTATCCAGCAAAATGAAGAGACAAAACCTACAGAAGATCTGCTGTAATATCCTTTGTTCTCTCTCACAATCTCCCTATCTATTTCTCACTCCAAGAATACACATACAATGCACAGCCGCAATACAATACCATCATAAAAGCAAGGGTTTGCCTTCTAGGGCAAAAAATCCTAAACTAAACATAACTTCTATGTTAGGTCCCTATATTACTAGTATAGTCCCTTATTGTTATTAGTGTAACCCCCTTATTGTTATTATTGTACCCTTGTAACCCCCATTTTTTTATTATTGTGCCCTTAAATTATTATTTTAGGTCGACTAGGATTACATTGTGGCCCACTAGGATTACATTATGGCCACATGGACTCCTATATATAGAAAGGAGGTTTTCTAAATTGTATCATCCAAGAATTGTTCATTTATGTAATGTATTGGAGGTTTCCCCATTGAAATGGCTTATTTATAAGGCGTTGATATCTCTTTTCTTCTATTTTTGGAGCTGGTTACACAACATTTGGTATCAGAGCTTTGGATTCTAGGGTTTCGCTGCTCCAAACAGATCATCGTGGAATTTTCGCTATAACCTTTTTTCTACGAAGTTTCAGAAGCTGAAATTTTTAGGGTGCGAAGCTGAAATCCTGAGGAAGATCTTCTAAATATTTTAGAGCTGGGTTCGCAATATTTTCAGAGATATGATCTGTGGAAGTTAGGTCTTTTTTCAGGCTCCTAAACAGGTCATTGTGGAATTTGCGCTATAAATTTTTTTCTACTAAAGTTCAGAATCTGAAATTTTTAGGGTGGGAAGCTGAAATGCTGGGGAAGCTCGTCAAAACATTTCAGAGCTTGGTTCGAAATATTTTTGGAGATATGATCTGTGGAATGTAGTGCTTTTTCAGGCTCCCGAATTTCATCTCAAAGAGGTGATCGTGGGAAAAGTTCAATAACTCTCTCTCTGAGCATCGGATTGGAGTGCCGTAAATATTGGCTGCAAGTACACAGACTGTACTCTCTTTTCTATCAATTTTAGAGGCGAAGGACAAAACAATGACACGTGGCAAGTCGTACAAATTTTTTCTACTGAACTAGTCCATAATTAGGTCATTGTGGGAGATTGGACATAACTTTGTCTTGGAGAGTCCAAATCAAGTCAGACCTGTGGCATTCAAAAGAGAATTCAGAGGGCTACTTCAGTGCTAAATTTTAGATATTTAAGAGCTGCAATCACATAGATAATCCAATTTCAATATCGAGCTCCTAAAAAGCAAGAAAAAGGTGTGTATTTTTTTCCGAATTGCATAAGTCTTGTTTGAAAAATCAATTTGAATTAATTCCAAGGGCATATTGTAGAATAGATATCAATATTGGGTTTTAAAAAATGCCCCGTAAAAATAATTCAACACCCATTAAGCCTTCAGAAGGCTCTACTATGACTCATGAAGATGAAGAATTGCAACATGATCTATCAAAATTACAAGAGCAAGTGCACCAAATTTCGCTCTCGCAAAGAGCAGCAAAAAATGAAATGGAAGTTTTGAAGAAAGGCGTGGAAGAAAAGATGGATGGTGTGAAGAATAATATGGATGGTTTGAAGAAAGACGTGGAATCTAAGATAGATGACATGGAAACTGGCATGGAATCTAAAATGGAAAACATGAAGAATGATCTAAAAGCAGACATAGAAGGTTTGACAAAGTTGATACAAGAAATGTTTCCTAATGGTGAAAAGATAGTAGAGGAAACTCATGATGAGAACAAAATAAATGCTAATCGTGATTTCATAAACTCTAATGTTGGTGGGAAGAACCACCATATTCCAAAAATGGATATGAGGAAGTTTGATGGAAAGGATCCTGTAACATGGATACTACAGATGGAGCAATATTTTGATCTCCATAATGTGCAAAACACACAAAAGGTACGCATTGTAACTTTACATTTAGAACAAAATACATTTGTATGGTATCGATGGCTTTGCTCCCATAAAAAAATTGTCACTTGGTCAATTTTTACAGAGGAAATGATAGCACATTATGAGGATACAAAGAGTAACACCTTCTTTAGCCAATTGATAAATCTCAAACAAAAGGGTTTAGTGGGGGAGAACATTGAGGACTTCCAAAAATTGAATATAAGGGTAACTGATATTCCAGAGGAACACAGGATTGATCTCTTCATAGGCACTTTAAAGGATAACATCCAACATGAAATTCGCGTTTTGGAACCTGATTCATTGGAGAAGGCATTCAGGTTGGCAAGAAAAATTGAATGTAAAATTATGGCGACAAGGAAGCCTACCACTCACTTCTATAAAGAGGGAAGTGTTGCTACTCCTAGATTTCCACAACCTACAAGGTTGACACCACAACAATTGGAAGAAAAATGAGCAAAAGGGCTTTGCTACAGTTGTGATAGCAAATACACTAAAGGTCATAAGTGTGCTGAGAAGAAATTATTTTACATAGATTGTGAAGAGGAAGAAGAAAATGAACAAGAAGAGGATATACACCAGAAACCAACCCTAGAAGAGGAAGAAACGAATCCGACCATACCGTGTAATGCACTGGCAGGAATTACCACTCCTCAAACTCTCAAGTACAAGGACAAATCAAGAAGAAAAAGGTAATAGTGTTGATTGATTCAGGTAGCACCCATAATTTTATTCATTGTAAGGTAGCCAAGGAATTAAATTGTTTCCTATACCCAACACCAGAATGTCAAGTGATGGTTGCAAATGGAGAACTATAAATTGCTCTGGAAAATGCCATAATATCAAGCTAACCATGGGGGAATATGTGTTGACTAGTCCAATCAAGCCTTTCATTCTCCGGGAGGTGGCCGATGTTGCACAGGATAAGAAGGAATACAACTTTGGAGAATGTATTTTTAATTTTCAGAACTTTTCAAAATTTTTTCAAGGGAAAAAGGAAGTCAATTTAATATGGCATTACAGTGAGTGTCAGAGAAAGATAAATAAGCTTTAGCGTTTTAAAAGCTTGAAGAAAGAACAACGAGGCGTAATTGCACAATTATGCTCACTAGAAGTTCCAACATCAAAATCATCTATTTCTCCAGATCTCCAAAAAGTCTTTGACAATCATTCCAAGGTGTTTGAAACTCCCAAAGGACTCCCACCTATTCGTGATCATGATCATGCTATTCATTTGATTCCAGGAAGTGTTCCTCCAAACATCAGGCCTTATAGATATCCTTACGCCCAAAAGAGTGAAATTGAACGTATGATTGCAGAAATGTTAGAGGCGGGTATAATTCAACCTAGTCAAAGTTCTTTCTCTGCTCCTGTAGTATTGGTACAAAAGAAGGATGGATCATGGCGAATGTGTCCGGATTATAGGGAGCTCAATAAGATCACCATTAAAGATAAATTTCCCATTCCTGTGATTGATGAATTATTGGATGAATTACACGGAGCAATTTATTTTACCAAGTTGGATCTTCGTTTAGGATATCATCAAATTAGAATGAAGACTGAAGATATTCCAAAAACAACATTTCGAACTCATGAGGGTCATTATGAATTTTTGGTCATGCCTCTTGGCCTTACCAATGCACCTTATACATTTCAAGGGTTGATGAATTCCATTTTCAAACCCTTCCTTAGAAAATTTGTGCTAGTATTTTTTGATGATATACTAATCTACAGCAGGTCTTGGAAGGATCATGAAGAACATGTTGACAGGGTGCTCAAACTATTGCAGGAGAAACAATTATATGAAAAAACATCCAAATGTTTCTTTGGAGTACAAGAGGTGGAATATCTGGGTCATATTGTGTCTCACGAGGGTGTTAAAGTAGACCCTAACAAAATTAAAGCCATTAAGGAATGGAAAGTCCCCACAACCATAAAGCAGTTGCGAGGATTTCTCGGGTTAACAGGGTATTATTGTAAGTTTGTTAAGAATTATGGGAGAATAGCAGCACCTCTAACAACATTATTGAAGAAAGATGCATTTTCATGGACTCCTGAAGCAATTAAGGCCTTTGAACATCTTAAAGAGGCAATGTGCCTAGCACCGGTCTTAGCTACGCCAGACTTCACAAAAACCTTTATTGTGGAATGTGATGCCTCAGAAAATGGAATTGGTGTTGTTTTAATGCAGGAAGGAAGACCCATTGCTTTTGAAAGTCGTCCAATCAAAGGAAAGTATTTACAAAAACCTATTTATGAGAAGGAAATGTTAGCAATACCGCATGCACTAAAGAAATGGCGAACTTACCTAATGGGAAGACACTTCAAGGTAAAAACTGATCATGATAGTCTTAAACACTTTTTGGAACAAAGACTATCTTCAGAAGAGCAGCAAAATGGGTCACAAAGATGTTGGGTTATGACTTTGAAATAATCTACAAAAAAGGAAAGCTTAATGTTGTTGCAGATGCACTCTCAAGAAAGAATGAAGAGGTGGAAGCATTGCTTTGTGCCATTTCTATTATCCAACCAGATTGGATAACTAAAGCAAGAGATGAATGTAAGAAGGACAAAGATGTATGGACACTCATTCAAAAGTTGCAGCAAGATCCTAGTACATCTGATACATTTAGTTGGAAAAATGATTCCTTATGGTACAAAGATCGCTTATATCTTTGTAAGAATTCCCAACTAAAACAAAAGATTGTTCTGGAATTGCACACTTCTCCTTTAGGAGGACACTCAGGATTTTTAAAAACTTACCACAGGGTGAAGAAAGAATTTTTTTGGGATGGCCTTAAATCTGATATTCAAAAATTTGTGGCGGAATGTTTGGTTTGCCAGCAGAATAAAGTGGAAACAATTAAGACCCCTGGACTTCTACAACCTTTATCCATTCCAAGTCAACGTTGGGAGGAGATTTCAATGTATTTTATCACAGGTTTACCTAAGTCCGAAGGAAAGAGTGTCATCATGGTGGTAGTTGATAGACTTACCAAGTATGCACACTTTTGTGCATTATCTCATCCATTTGAAGCAAGTACAGTTGCTACTACATTTATGGACAGAATTCAAAAGCTACATGGAAGCCCAAGGGTTATTGTGAGCGACAGAGATCCCATTTTTACTGGAAATTTTTGGACGGAGTTATTTTCTTGTTTGGGTACTCAATTAGCTCATAGCCCATCTTATCATCCTCAATCTGATGGTCAAACTGAGATAGTAAATAAATGTTTGGAAGGATATCTTCGTTGTTTTGTATCTGATAAACAAACACAATGGGTCAAGTGGTTACCTCTCGCTGAATGGCGGTATAACACTTCCTTCCATACTGCAACAAAAATGACCCCATTTATGGCACTTTATGGATATCATCCACCATCCATCACATCATATTTAAGGAAAAATTCGAAGGTTCAAGTAGTGGAAGATCACATCGAGCATCAGCAAGAAGTTCTCCAACTCTTAAAGGATAACCTGAATTTGGCACAAAATCGAATGAAACAACAGGTAGATCAACATCGTAGCGAGAGAAGTTTTGATGTAGGAGATTGGGTATTTTTACGGCTACAACCATACAAATAAATGTCCCTCAAGCAAGCAAAGAAGGATAATAAATTATCGCCAAAGTACTATGGTCCTTACAAGGTGTTGCAAAAGATTGGTACTATGGCATACAAATTGGAGCTTCCTGCTTCTTCGCGAGTGCATCCAGTTTTCCATGTTTCATGCTTAAAGAAGGTTATAGGTGAAAATCTTTCAGTTCAAACAATATTTCCAGAACTTGATGAGGAAGGAAAAATCATATTGGAACTTGAAGTGGTCACAGAAACAAGAACTCGACAGCTACGGAATCGATCAATTTCAGACTATCTCATCAAGTGGAAGAACTTACCCACTGAAGATTCTACATGGGAGGATGAGAATTTTATACAGAAGCACCCAGAGCTACTCAAGCGTTGAGGACAACACTTTTTTGAAGGAGAGGGGCATGTTAGGTCCCTATATTACTAGTATAGTCCCTTATTGCTATTAGTGTAACCCCCTTATTGTTATTATTGTACCCTTGTAACCCCCATTTTGTTATTATTGTGCCCTTAAATTATTATTGTTAGGTCGGCTAGGATTACATTGTGGCCCACTAGGGTTACATTATGGCCCCATGGACTCCTATATATAGAAAGGAGGTTTTGTAAATTGTATCATCCAATAATTGTTCATTTATGTAATGTATTGGAGGTTGCCCCCTCGAAGTGGCTTATTTCTAAGGCGTTGATATCTCTTTTCTTCTATTTTTGGAGCCGGTTACACAACATTCTACCGTCAGATCATTTTCCTAATGAATGGTCCAGATTGACTAGAAATTACTATACTTTTACAAGGCAATTTTACATCTATTTTTAGCTTCGGGGGCGCTGCCCCGAAACCCCCCGCCAGGGGGGGGGGCTCCATAAAGTCGCTGCCGCCCCCCCTGGACCCCCCATGGCAGCGATTAATTTACGGGTGATGTTGTGGCCCCATTTAAGGTACAGGGGTCCAATGCTGTGATACAAAGTAAATAAGATAATCAGGCTCCACACCCAACAATGTCCTCCCAGGTCATGGTTGCAACACGATCTCAGGATTATGAATCTAAGAGTCCTGTAACTGGAAATGCAACTAGAAAATCCATTCCACCTATGGCATCAACTCCTATTTATGAACCAATACACATCGAGAAACCTACTCCTAATTTAGTAATTATACTACTTGCCAAAGGTTTACTTCAAAAATCGGCTTTCATTCCACATGAAAAATCTGCTCATAACTACAACATTTTTGAATATATGGCTATGTCACATTCAACAATGTTGGCCCTCGAAGTGTTGCAGTCTTGTCCAACTCAGAGGAAGTTACTATTTCAGCTATTGGAGCGATTGACCCTCAATAATATAATCTTATCGTCTTTGATATCTAGAACTTTGTACCTAGACTCCCACACCAAATGGATTTTCAAATACTCATTTTAGTAAAATCTAGGCGATTTTTTCGCACAGTAATTGACAAGGGAGTGTCTACATGCATTTTGTCTTTGGCTTGTTGGAAAACCCTTGGTTCTCCAACAATCAATCAATCACCCATGATTTCAAAAAAGCCTTTGATGGAAGAGGTGTTCATCCATTTGGAATACTCCAGGATTTACCCATATAGGTATAAGGAAAAACCGTTACGCTTGAGGTGGAATTCGTTGATGCCCCTCTTGACTACAACCTTCTTTTAGGTTGGAGTTGGTCTTATTCTATGATAGTTGTAGTCTCATCGGTCTTTCCGTTAATCATGATTCCTCATAAAGGAAAGATTGTCAAAATTGATCAGTTGTCTTACAACACTTCAGATTGTGCCTCTACGGATAGTATCACTTACGTTGGAAAGTTGGTTGTCCCTTATGAAGATGTCAGAGTAGGACTACTTAATGATCCCGCTCTTATGGGAAATTTCATCATTCCTCCACCTAACGTGCCTCGTACTATTTCCAATATCAACATGATTACATCAAGCACAATACCATTTGATGACCCATGGATTGTGCCTTTAGAATCTAAGTTAGAATACTACGAAAATGAAATTCCTTTGAGTCCATACGAATTGGAAAATGTGGCGGTACAATCACTTTCTGACATTTCATCAACCGATATTGATCAAGTGAATTTGATCAGTGTTTAGGCTTCTTCTCTACTAGGTTTAACCACAACATCTTATTTTGATCCTTTTCAACACATATTTTCAAGTGATGAAAATATTCGGGAAATTTTGTCATTGGATGAATTACATTGGGATGATCTTCACCATCGCTCCTCATTTTAGCCAAACCTTGATACTATTGAAAATGAATTTTCAACAATATTTCCTATTGAATATGTTGAGGAACCTCAAAATCCAATGTCAATCCTTCATTCAAATTCTGAGACGAATTTAGGAAACATTTTGGCAACAATTCCAATTGAGATATCAATCAAACTAGAAATAATTGAAAACATTCATATAGGTGCTTCATGCTCATTTGACAAAATTAACATGTACAAAGCCCTATTTCAGGAATTATGCGACATCTTTTCTTGGTCTTATGAAGAAATGCTAGGAATTAATCCTAGCATTGCATTTCATGAAATTAAGACATACTCGGATGCTAAACCTATTAGACAAAGAATACGTACAATACATCTGCGAAAATTTGTTGCTATTAAAGTTGAGGTTAAAAAACTACTTCGCGCAGGTTTCATTTATCCTATTCCATTAACGAATTAGGTATCCAACATAGTTCCAGTGACCAAGAAACAATAAAATATTAGAGTATGTGTCAATTATAGGGATATTAATAAATCTTGTCCCAAATAAAATTATCCCACCCCTTACATCCACCAAATTGTTGATGATTGTGCCAAAAACAGAATATTTTCATTCATGGATGGATTCTCTGGTTACAATCAATTAAACATACTCCCTGCTGATCAGCCCAAAACAATGCTTATCTGTCCATGGGGCACATTTTCATATTGTAAATTACCTTTTGGATTGAAGAACGTTGGCACCACTTTTAAAAGGGCCATGTCTTACGCGTATCACGACATCAAACATCTTGTGCAACCCTACTTGGACGACTTGCCTAATCATTCTATGTGCAGGCAAGATCATCCTACACATTTACGTGTCATTTTTATGCGATGTAGGCATTAAAATATTTGGTTGAATCCACACAAATTTGTATTTTGTGTACAATTAGGACGATTGATGGGTTTAATTGTTTCTAAGGAAGGCATTCGTGTTGACCCTTTGAAGGTTGAGGCTATTGTCAATTTACCTCCTCCTTCTACTCTTCGCCAACTCTAGAGTTTGCAAGGTAAAGCAAACTTTTTACGTCATTTTATCCCTAACTATGCAAAGTTAACTAATTGTTCCACTCATTTATTAGAAAATGATGTTCATTTTATTTGGGACGAGCTTGCCGATAAAGATTTCGATGCACTTAAACACATGTTGACCCATGCACTGTTGTTGGATCCACCTGATTATCACCGAGATTACTTGTTATATTTAGCTACGTATGATTCCACCATTGGAATGGTATTAGTTCAAGAGGATGAATCCGACAATGAACATGTGATTTATTACTTGAGTTGGAACCTTACACTGACCAAGATCATGTATATGCATGTGGAGAAATTGGCCTTTGGAAGATGTTCAAGTTGTCCAAATATTATGTCACTACATATTATTACACAAAACAACCATGATATCTGACTACAACCCTATGATGTACATTTTGACTAAAAAAATGCTAGGGGGGGAATACTTGAAGTGGATAGTTATCCTAAAAGAGTTTGATTTGGAATTTGAAAAATCCAAATCCAAGAAATCACTAGTCTTTGTTGAACTTATGTGTGATTTTCCCTACCCTGAATTTGAAACTGTGGTAGAAGATCATCTTCCCGATGAATTTTTATTTCTAATCAGAACATTGGATCCTTGGTACGGAGATTTCATTATATATCTTCAAATAAAAAAAATTCGGCCTGAAATTTCATGCTTTGATCGATGTAGGATTCGATACCAATCTCAACAATATAATATTTTTGGCGACACTCTTTACCGTCGTGGTGCCGATTTTGTGTTTTGACGTTGTTTAAATCATGAAGAATGTGAAAGGGTTTTAAATGACTACCATTTTGGAGCATGTGGTGTACATATGTTTGGGTTTTCCACAACCCAAAAGATATTTCGCGCTAGCTATTTCTAGTCGTCACTCTTCAAAGATTGTATCCTTGCTGTAAGAAAATGTCACAATTGTCAAATTTTTGATCGAAAGAAGTGTGCACCTCCTGCTACTCTTCACCCAATTATAAGTGTCAGTCCATTTGCAAATTGGGGCATTGATTTCATTACATGTAACCCTCACTCGGCCGGGGGGCATGGGTATATTATTCTCATTATAGACTATTTTACCAAATGGGCCGAGGCGATGCCTACATTTAATGCTAACGGTGAAATTGCAACTATTTTCATATTCAATCATGTGATTGTTAGGTTTGGTGTCCCTCAAGCCATCGTTACGGATCATGGTATCCACTTTCGAAACATTATGACGACTGAAATTTCTCCTCAGCTTGGCTTACACCATGATAATTCCACACCTTATTACCCACATGCCAATGGTTAGGTTGAGGCTATAAACAAATTTTTAGCCAATATGATTAAACAGATTGTAGGAAATAATAAATCTAATTGGCACACCATGCTTTTCTCGGCATTTTGGGCATACCGTACCTCCGCAAAAACATTTGCAGGGCTTACTCCTTTTCAACTCGTTTACGGTTTGGAAGTTGTTTTACCCATTGAATGTGAAATTCCATCGCTAAATCTAGACATTGAGTTATTATCAACTACTTATGAAGAGGAAGAGTGCTTCTTATACTTAACACTATTAGATGAGACTCGCCACACTGCTGCATTAGCTTTTGAAGTTCATAAAAAACATGTTAAGGCACAATATGATCTAAGTGTTAATCCTCTTGTCTATTCAAAAGGTGATATAGTCTTAGTATACGATCAAGCTCATGATAAGCTAGGCGCTGGTAAATTTGAACCAATGTGGCATTTCCCTTACATTGTTAAGCGTGTGCTTGCAAAAGGGGCTTATAAATTAGTTGATTATGACGGTATCTCTTTAGATAAGCCCAGAAATGGTCTTTATCTGAAGAGATATTATTTATGATTTATCTTGTGGAGATCTTCATTATACATTAGTTAAATTTTTAGGAAAAGTGTGTCTTAGATTAGTTAACTTTCTTTGCGATATTTTACTACTTTTTCTTCTTATATTGATTACTCTTGATATTGAATATGTCGACATTCCCTCATACTTACGTTGACTTTGCTGACAACACCTGTTGTAGTACACGGAACCTATATTCCCCTGCTTGGGTTATCTATTCACCCACTGATGAGTTAGTTTCTATTCATGGGGTTTGCCTCAGTCAAACAAGAAACAATATTGCATAATATAGCACAGTCATTGAGCTATTATCTTATGCCATTAGATTTGGTATTTGATGTTTGATTTTTAGGTTAGATTTGCAACTCATTGTATTACATTTAAATGGTGTTTATGAATCATAAATCCATTATTTTTAAGAATGTTTGTAAGGGTCCGTCTCTTGGAAAGATAGTTTGATTACATTGAATATCAACACATTTTGAGAAATTTAAACACATTAGATGATGCATTGGCTAATCAAGTTTTAAAAATACATTTGTGACATTGAACGTAAATAAAAACAATATTCAATCCATATTGAACAAGATACTCAGAGACCAAAAGTAGTAATAATCATTAGGTCAAAATAGTTGTTTATTGTAGTTTATCAAAAAAATATACATAATATGTGATCATAGGTCTCAAACACCTTATGATTTAAATATACTGATAAAAAAAAACAAAAATTATGTCTAAAATGACTAGCATCTATCCATGATGATGATCATGATAGCAGAGTATAACACGCGCCACTCAGCACAGGTATCGTCTGAATGGACCAAGAACCCCATTCACATGCCTCTGGTATCAAAGAGGCAAATCATCTGCCCCAGTCTCTAGGATATCTATGTTCATCCTTTGATTATGTTCCGACTCTGTGAGGGAATTAGTTGCATCAATCTGTGGTGGAACTACTGCTATAGGTTGTGCTCATCGTCTATAAAAATGACGAAGCATTGCTGGTCGTACTAGGACTACATATGCATTAAAATGTTTTTTATTATCAGTATTGGATGATAAAAAATTAAATAAAATTTATAAAACATAAAACTAAAAATGAGACTGTTTACGTGACTCATCCCACAGTGCTCCAGGTGGGAGTGTTGTATCAGGGTCACCCCTGAAATCCACCCCTACATAGGGGAATTCCTCGATCATGAAAATCTGGCTTCTCAACCATATGAAAAATTGAGGTGTATATCGGACAATAGGACCGCCATCGCCACCATGGAAAGCCATCAACGAAACCCATCGCAACATGCGAGGATATCTCGGTCCCATAGGATCCACTAACTACTATTGTGGTACAAGGAGTGGAATCCTCTCTAAAGAAAAAGATATAAGAATGGCACCATAGCCAAAATTCTTCAGCCTACCATTCTTTGCTCGAGTGAGTTTTCCTTTCATATTGACAACTACTCCTTCGCACCAGTTGAATATTGTTCCCTCAGAACACTCAACAACCATTTGCATCCGTACTTTGGTGGCCACATGAGGAGCCATGCTGCCACATAATCTAGTAACTATGAAAGAAATAATCTTAAGATCAAGTCGTTCAATAGTTTTTATATCGATTTTACCATCTTTCAATTGTGAATCCTAAGTTCAATATTGCACCATATAGGAAGCAATGGGTTGTCATCCTGGTTGTGTGCCACACAAATAAATGTCTCTTCCCCTACGGGAAAAACTAGTGAGGAAATAAATATCCTCTGCATCAATGATGAGCTTATGATCTCCAATTATAAAACAATGCTCCTGGTTATCCCAGGCATTTACCAACCAGGTCATCAGCTCCACTTGGGCTTTCATTCCTTGTATGGACCAAAATTTGTATATTCCACAATTCTTTAAAGCACTAAGTGTTGTTGGGATATTAATTGCCTCATTATCATGTGTTTCATGCTCACGTTCTCTCCACTCAAGCATGGTTGTTTCAATTTTCCTACAAACAATCATGAAAAAAGAATTAGGAATCTTTTCGAAGAACATAGAGAAATTTTGATGGAAAGAAAACCATTTTTGAAAAACTTTGTGGTGCCTGTGTGAGTTTTCTTTGTATACAATGCATTTCTGTGCATGATATGTACATTAAAACCACAGCAGAATGATAATTTTCTGTCTTAAAAATTATCGAGGTGTGCAGGCCCAATAAGGAAAATTTGTGCACCCCCAAGGGCAATTTCTAAAAATGTATTTTATCAAAAAAATTATCTCAAAGCCTAAAATGAAAAATAAAATGGATATAATGCAAGATAATGGAGTGATTAAATACCTGGAACTGACGGTTCGTGAAATGGTCCACCAGTGCTTTAGAAGTTCTATGATAAAAACCCTTTTTTACTGCTCTGGAAATCAAATGGTGAAAATGACTTGTTCTTTCCAATTTTTATAGGTTTTTATGAATAAAATACTATTATTTTATTTATTTTTACCTTAAGAAGTTCAAATTTTCAATATTTTTACCATAACCGAGAACAAATTATTGTAATTTTTGAGTTTTATGTGTAGAGAACAGGTTTTTTTTT
Organism: Pinus albicaulis; assembly: GCA_034641835.2. NCBI lineage: Eukaryota > Viridiplantae > Streptophyta > Pinopsida > Pinales > Pinaceae > Pinus > Pinus albicaulis. The sequence continues at coordinate 261,726 of JAXQQM020072028.1, read as the reverse complement.
TTTTTAAACATTTTGACAATAGAGTAAAATTTTATCACTTTTCGGACTCTCGAAAAACACGAAAAAGAGAAACCATGGAGTTCTCTTTTAAGCCCTTTTTAGACTCTCTAAAAATGAAAATATTGTTGAGCACTTGACTATTTGAACTCGTTAAAATAAATGAACAGTTGTCTACTCAATATAAGTTTACCACTTTTCCAGATTGAACTAGACTAATTACGAAAAAGGTATACGTTGACTAAGCATGGTCAATAGAGTTCTCTCCTACATTATTTTATCCTTTTTCGGGTTTGAGAGACTAAATTTACGAAAAGTAACATTATGGATTTTACTTATGCTTTTCTTCTAACTCCCTAAAACTGAAAAACACAGAGTTAATCCTATGCTGGACTCATTAAAATTAAACAGTACAAGACCCATCGATCACAACGGTACCGAACCACTCCTTCCTAGGGTTCGTTACAATTACTAAGATGGACTCATCCAAAGGATGAGTGTACACAACAAGAAAATGTTATCCTCCTCAAACTTGAAAAAAATAAAGACACACTTGCCAGTAATGGTGGGGGGAAATTTGAGAAAAAGAATCAATATTTTATACTTGTTTTAGAACCAACATGTCACTCTTGAACACAATAATTTTTCACACTCATATATGGGTTGGGCAATCCTTTCATCTTACAGTTAATCGAACCTCATTGAAATTATTCAGTTGGTTTTGGGTATTATCTTTAAGTCAAATGCTGCTAAGTCATTTATAGTGTTGTTATGTGTTAAAGATATAGCTCAAATTCAATTCATTATTAATTGCAAATATCTATCTCCATTCACGTTGACCATCCATGAGTTAATTCTTGAAAAATATTTCTTCAAAACTTGACATAATGGTTTTGTGTTGTAGACCCTCCTGCGATAGATCACTTCCTAATGAATTCGACTCATTATCTAGGAAGTTGATCTAGAAATCCTATCAGTGCCTTGAAATATGCATGCCTTAATGGCAGGTTTCTCTCCTTCGACAACAAGTTTTCATTATTGGCCTTCAATCGAACGACTCTATAAGTGTTCAACTGCAAATCATTCCTTCACATTTCATAGATTTTACTGAGGTACTTTGAGATCCATTGTCATTATTGGTGGTTTCTCTCACCCTTGTTAACGATTTTTATCATTGACCAGTAATCAAGTGGTTTCTACCATGTTCGAATTTGAAACAATCAATCACATGGTTAGATTCATACTATTTTGAGAAATGGAAATCAAGACTGTGGATCTAGTTTCAACCCTCCAGGTTTCAATAATTTATGTTTTCATGTTTCAGTAGACTAATTCATAACGGATGGTTGCGTCCATACTATGTATACTATTTATGTAATTCTAGGTCACTTTCGTACAAGCACATAAAGTTATTTTTTCCCTGAGTATGGGAATGCCTACCTCAGTGATGATTATATATTTTCATTGAATGTTTCTTACAGGTTTTCGACTAATGTATCTGATCCAATCCTTGGTATGATAAAGCACTTCACTCTCTCGAAATATTTTCTCAGACTTCACACTTTAGGGGGAAATCTCTTACACGTGATTTTGTCACCATGACATTTGATGATCAATATGGACCTATCACCATCCATACTCATTCTTCCTTAGAAGTCAAACATTTATATTCCTTAACCAAGTCTTGGAAACTGGGAAAATAGCTCTTAAATACTCTTAAAGATGGTCTACGCACTTTTTGCGGTCACTTCCTGCACATGTGTGGATATTACTAATCTTACCTGCGGAATTTTGCGCTTTGTTTCCCGTAAAGGTGAAAAGTAACTTCTAGAAGCATAGTTGGGCACATATTCTGCCAACTAAAAGCCTCTGAGTCACGTCAGTTCGAGCTAAATCTCACCAATCATGGAACTTATCGCCTTGGACCAAGGAACCCTAATCCCCTCATTTGTGGATCACACCCCTCTATTGGTGGATCTGAAACCTCTTCAATATTTCCTATAAATTGAGTTGTAACTTCAGGGTTAGGTGGTTCAATTATGATAATATTATGTTGGTAATTCTAGAGTGGAAATCTTGTTAAACCAAGGAGGAAGATTGGAAAGGAATACCGAAGGAATCTGTACACATCAAGGCTTGGTTGTAAGGTTGCTCTTTATATTCTTGAATAATACATTTGGATAATTTTTCTCATTGTGTTGTTTTCAAATTCATTAAAACAAATACAATTCTTAATCTCCTTGATCATTAAGTTAAGCTAGTATTTGGATTATTACATACTGTGGATGCTTTTGATTCTTTGCATGTTTGTGATTGCAGGTTTCTTCTCAGCATTGAAGGACTTCTTCAGGACAAAATGAAATGTCTTCAACAAACATCTCGTTGAAAGGTAAGAGCATTATCCTCTCTTTTCTAGTTTTGATAATTTGAATGCTAATAACTTAGGGAAAGAGATATTCTTGTGTATGTTTTTTTCTATTTATATGTTGAGATACTAGGGAGATTGCTCTTGTCCGCAAGAGGGATTTATTCAGGTAACAGTTGCAATATGTCATCCATCAGCCTCATGAAGGTTGCAGGGGCATTCATCGACCTGAAAGGAATGACCAACCATTTGAAAAGGCCCTCCTTGTATTTGAAGGTAGTCTTCCACACATCGGAGGGTTTGATTGGTACATAGTGATAACCAAACTTGAAGTCAATATTTTAAAAGTATTTTTCTCCCTTGAGCTAGTCCAGAAGGTCATCAATCTGTTGGATTGAATACCTATTCCGGAAAAATATCTTGTTCAAGCCCAATAGTCAATACAAATTCTCCAAGTCCCATCCTTCTTCTATACCGACATAATCGAGTTCCCACATGGTGATGAACTTGGCTTGATGTGCCCTTTCTACTATCACTCCTGAATATTCCTCTTGATTTCATTGTTCTCTAGAACAGATTTTTTATTGGGTAGTGGCGTACCCGAGGTCAGATCTATGGAGTTCTTGACCTGACAGTGTAGAGGTATCCCTGTGGGTGAGGTGAATATTTCCCTGTACTCCAACACGACCTTGTCCATTTGTTGATGTCGTGCAAAGGAGACCTATTTAGAGGTTGTGGCCATAATATTGTTCTTTCCCTAAGGGCAAATCATAAAGAAAACAAATTTACTGGTATGGGAAAATATCTTACTGCGTTTCTTTACAGTGATCAAAGAGATGGCGGTAGGAGGTGCCACCTCTGGTATCCTGTACAACTTATTGCCAAAAGTAATAATAATAATGCAAGGCCTAGACTCATAAATAACATGTCACTTCCATAGGTATGGTTGGCCTAATAATACATCACAAACTTCAAGAGGAGCAACATCACACATTACCTCAACTGTGAAGTTCTTAATGTTCTAGGGGAGGCAACACTGCTGGCTGACGCAGAGATCTCGTCCTTTGTGAATCCACCTGATGGTGTACAAATGTGGGTGTGTTGTGGTCGGAAGGCCCAAAAACTTCACAACCTAAGCTAAAATGAGGTTCTTTTGAAACCTATTGTTGACAATGAACTGTAGAAGAGAACCTTTCACCCACACATGTGAGTGGAAGAGGTGCTTCCCCTCCTTCGGATCTTCGGGCTCATCCTTCTAGATCTTGGTGTTGGAAATGGTGGCACTGGGCTCCACATCAATAATATGCTTCCCTTTTTCATTCCCCCTATCAGATTCTAGATCAGAGTGGGAACATGCATCTGATTTGAAATCCTTCAGCTCAGCCACCAGTGACTTCTTGGCTCGACACTCACTCGTGTTGTGAGTTGGGCTCTTATGGAAAACACACCACTTTCCCATGTCCTTCTTTGTCTTTGTGGTGTTTCTATTTACTTACGACTTCGATGGGTTGTCTTGGGTCACCCCGCCTTGGCCTCGCCCCTTTTTTTTGTGGTTTAGGGGTGCCTTTCCCTTTCTTTGGATTCACAGAACCAAAGTTTGGCATCTTCTATTTAAACTTATGCTCAATCTTGACTGCATATCGATATGTGACACCAAGCAAGGATGTACAAGAACTCCATTTCATCCTAGATCTACTTATGTAAACAATCATAGTACATGAGTACCAAATCCCGCTCAGAATTTTTAATACCCAACTTCGTGCGAAGCACATGAAAACCATTTGTGAACTCTGACCCATCTTGGTTCCTTCCCTACCACAGTGTGGTCCACTTTATGTATTTATCTTCATAGCTCTCGACAGGGTAATATTGTTCCTTCATCACGTCTCAGAAATAATTCCAAGTAGGTGCAGCTGAAAATAATGAGGATTTCTTCTTGTCCTTTTTCTCATAGTAATTTTCCCACTAGTCCTTGACATGGGGGGCAGATTTTTGGAGTGAAAAAGAAATATTTTCCCAATTGGAAAATTCATGAACCGAAAAATATCCTTCCAACATATTTAACCATCTATCTATAGTGTCTACATCTATCTGGCCTTCAAATATGGGAATATCGAAGTTAACTTGTACATTAAAAGGAGTGGCGCCTCCAGAGTGGCTGCTAGATGAAGATTTGTCACCTATGGGTAGTCGTCAAAGGATCTGGGAAAAGTTATCCATCATCGCATTCCTTTGTTTCTTGAGGGAATCCTTGAGCAATATTTTGAAAAGATCTCTTGCTCCCTCACATTTCTTTTCTTCTTCCATGGGAGGTCATTGTGGTTTGTGAGGTTGATCTTGCAAAGGTTCAATTAGTTTGAGTCCTAACCCCTTGTACCATGACCTCGTTGGGGACATGCAAAGAAAAATAGATAAAAAACACCGCTCTAATACCACTGATCCAGAATTATGTAGGAACACAATAGAATACATATATAAACATAAATACATAGATGCAATAGAAATAAAACTTCATTTCATTAATATCAAAGAGCTGAAATATTATAGAATGGAAGTAAACTAACTCGAGCGATGGTAACTTATCTCTGAGAATATATGCGATGGCTACATGCATCTGAACTATGTTACAATGAGTCTTAAAGGCATTTTTATTATTGAACAATAAGCAAAAAACCATAAACAACAAACCCACTACAAGGAAAAGACCCTCTAGCGGATGATTTTGAGGAACCCCTTATAAAAATACCCTAGAAGTCCATTTCTAGCAGAGGTTACTAGAGGAGGTTGGTGCGTGGAGGTTTTTGTGGATGTTTTTAGTTCGACACGCTTATCATCCAAAACCGCACTGGTGCGCTCAACAAGAGAAAGCATCAGTGAGCACAAAACATTGGCACACCGGACACTGTGCACTCCGTATACACCCGCCTGGTGCGTCGTATTACTGTAGAGCACTGGTGCTTTACAACTCTTCCGCATTGGTGTGTCATAAAACACCGCGCCAAAACAGAAACTGCCCGGTGCGGTATTAAGAAACCGCACCGGTGCACCTATAAAACCCCGCGCACCGGAACAAGGTTAAATAATAAAAAAAATTACCGCCAAAAAACCACATTTTCCACTTTTCTCAGTGCTCCAGAGCTCTCAAGCATCGGTGTAATTTATCCTTGTCTGAGCCGCCCTGACATTCGTGCTCCCATTTTACCCATTGCACGCATCGCTGCTGTGCATTACCCACCAATTTCCAACTTGCATTTTGCAAAACGGTGGGAAATTTTTCTTTTGCAAATTTTACAACCAATATGCCTCCTCGATGGCCAAATGTATATTTATTTTTCTTGTTTCTCCATAATTAAGCTTTTTAGCGGATTATAATTTAAAATAACCTTAAAATAACCATTTAAAAGAAAAATAAAATTTGTTGCGTGGTGCACTCGAGTCGTTCGGCTTGCACTGGTAAGCAGTGTTTCCTGTAAAATTTACAGGCCGCACCGCAACCGGTGCTAACGGTATCCGCACCATTTCTGGACGGTACCGAAAGGCACACCGCGTTATTTTAAAATTTAAAAAAATTACAGTGCGGTCATTTATCCGGCCACACCGTTGACCATGTGGAATAGTGGCAACGTGGTTCATTGACAGAAATATCTGCCTTGAGGCGGGTATGTTTGTCAGCGCACCGCATTCGGCATTTCGACAGGGTCAACGGTGTAGCTTGGTAAAAGACCACACCATTGACTACGTAATGAAGTTAGGAGGTCGGTGCACTGAGCAATTTATACGCATCAGGGCGTAGATTTTAGTCAGCGCACTGCACTCCTGACACTGTACATAGTCAACGGTGCTCTGAAAATTTTCAGTTGCACCACTTATGGTGCATTGAATGTCATCTCGAGCACCACCCCCAGTGCACGACAACCAAAAGATGCACCGGAACTGGTGCATGACTATTTTTTGTGGTGTACCGACTGTTTTGTTTTTTTTTCCAAAAAAATTATATATGTATATTCCTAAATAAATGTCTCATTTAATTAAAAAAAAATATTTAATATGTCAATGATTCAAAGAGAAGAGGGGGAATAACAGCAACAACAGGTGGAGCAGTATGACATGGTTCACCCGTGGGAGGCACGAGAGAGGGAGAGAGATGCATACCCTCGCCCTATTACAGCAGCTACACAGGGGCTCCTAAGGCAGGTAGGCCTCCTCAAGTTCTATGAGGAGGCTACTTCCCTAAAGGGCCATGGTGTGTTTTTGAGACATCTTATCCGCAGGTGGAATGCCCACTGATAGGCTTTCCAGGTTGGTCCTAACCAGTGGTACACACTCACTGAGGAGGACATATATTTCATTACAAGGCTATCGAGGAGAGGGTGGATTTTCCCTCATTCCCAAAGGTTCTAGTTGGCTATGAAGCAGGGAGTCAGTTGGTGTACTCCCAGAGATACATTAGCATAGATATATTGTCTCCTTCAGATTTTCAGGTCTCCGGAGGTCAATTTCATATTGGTGCATTTGGTAGTGAGGAGGTGAGGTGCCTCTCACTTCTCATTTCGACCATTTCACACAACACCAGTGACATGCAACGCATTAGTTGCTCACTTCTATATTATGTTGATTCTTTCATATAGGAGCCACGACTTGTCAGGTGGTCTGCCATTTTTTTGCGGCTGTTTTGTACAGCCTTAGATAGATGTCGTGCTCATGCACAAGGGAGGGTCAACTTCCCTTTTGCTTCAAATCTTTTTTGTTTATTTTTTGATAGATTTCCAGAGACGAGGCCTACTTTTTTTAGCAGCCTCGTAGGCCGATGTTCGAGGCACGGATGCACATGTGGGGGCAGATGATGCCCAAGGGGGGCGAAACTGTGTTTCCAACGAGGATATCGCATGATGCACTGGAGTTTCTAGCCAGTGTTGACAAGCTGCATCCCTTCATTATGGTCTACGCTGTGTCTAATGGGTGGATTAGCGAGGGTATTACTTAACATCCTCTTCACAGATGATGGCTTGCCATATGATAGAGGTAATATTAGCATTTAATTTAAATTTATTCTAATATGTTCTTTAACTTATTTTTATTAAATTGTGTAATGAAATTGCCTAATTATTGTTGTGTACTTGTATATATTTTGCGGACATTGGGTTTTTGATGGCGAGGACATGTCGGCACCACCACATGATCATTTGGATCACGATGACGATACGGGAGCCTTCTCCAAATGTAAGGATCTTGAGATCATCAGGAGGTTGATGGAGAGAGACCTGCTCCTGTTGGTGCACCGGTACCACCTTTTGCTAGGTGCAGTCGTCTTGATACTAGATACAGGATGGAGTTGGGCGACCAACTCACTACATTGATTGTTGAGGCGGGCATCAGGCCCGCTCATATGAGAGACATATATGCCGATGGTAGGCTATTACAGATGTGGAGAGGCATGTCGTGTGACATGTACAACCTGATGCAGCATGTTGTAGGAGCTACGACCTTAGTTACGCGGCTGAGGAGGACCGTTGCACGTTATAAGCATGGTCGATACGCAGCACATGATCGACAGTCCATGAACAGTGACTCATCATCTCATGATCGTTCACCTCGTGCCATGCTAGATGAGCAGGCTCCACTAGCATCTAGTAGAAGTCATCATGGAGATCAGGTTCGACCATCGGCCATGTCTAGTCAGCAGCCTGCAACATCCAACAGTACTCATGATCATGAGTAGGTTGGACCATTGACCACCGAGGCTACACCATTGACTGAGTAGGCCTCGACTAGTACTGCTACTGATGTTGTACCACCAGCTGGTCCATAACATTTATATTATAGTTGTATATTTTTAACATTATATATATATATATGGTCCATGTATTTTATGTTCATGTTGCAGTTGTACTTAATTATGTTGGTGATCATCATAATGTGTATATTGTTAGGTCATGTTAGATATGTTCATTTAATGTGCATCTTGCAGATAGATGTGTATGTGATAGCATGAGTTATTTGACATGAGATGTATATTTTATGTTTGTGTTGTGATGATGTTATACAATGCTAATTGTGTTTTGTTAGATGATCATGATCACGATGATGTTAACGAATTTGAATGTGTTTTTTAGTCGAATATGATGTTTGTACGATGGTTATCATGATCGTGATGTTTATTAATTAATTTAATATTAAATGACCATGATATTTATTAAATATTACGTCGTGATTGTAATTTAAATTTAAATTTTAATTGTATGTAAAATTGTATTTGTATTTGTAATTGTAATTTTAACTGTAATTGTATGTAAAATATTTAATGTAAAATTTTAATTGTAATTGTAATATTTAATTTATTGTGAAATGATTGTAATTTTAATTTTAATTGTAATTGTATATATGAAAAATTGTAAAATTGTAATTGTATGTAAAATTCTAAAATTGTATTTGTATTTGTAATTGTAATTTTAATTGTAATTGTATGTAAAATATTTGTAAAATTGTAATTGTAATTGTAAATGTAATTCTAATTCTAATTCTAATTGTATGTAAAATATTTGTAAAATTTAATTGTATTACTGTGAAATGATTCTAAATGTAATTGTATGTAAAATTCTAAAATTGTAATTGTAATTATAATCGTAATTGTATGCGAAATTGTAAAATTGTAATTGTAATTGTAATTGTAATTGTATGTAAAATATTTGTAAAATTTTAAATGTATTATTGTGAAAATTTTAATTGTATTAATGTGAAATGATTTTATTAAAATTTTTCAATTTGTAATTTTGTAAATAATTGTAAAATAATAAATCTAGAATAATATGAATTTTTGTAACATAATAAAGTTTACAAAATAATGCAAATAAATTCATGTACTTTAGAATTATCATTATTTTATTATGATCTTACATACCAAAAAAAAAAAAAAAAAAACTTTATACAGTACAACATTTCTAGCGAAGGTCCCTAGTTTTTCGTCTGGTGCACTTATCATCATAACCTGCACTGGTTTATCTTAGTATTGTAGCGCACCAGTGCTTCACAACTCTTCCACACCGATGCATCATAAAACACCGTGCCAAAACATAAACCGCGATCTTACGAAACCGCACTGGTGCGCCTATAAAACACCGCGCACCGGAACAGGGTTAAATAAAACCTCGCGCGAACCAAGTATGCCATTGACATATCTTTTCTAAGAAGGAAAATTTATTCTGTAAAGTGTAGTATTTGAGTAACGGAGTGTTTGAATTGTAGGAAATAATTTTCCTGAGGAGATGAGGGTTTGAAAAGACGAGAGTTAGAATTTTGGTTGAGAAGTTTATAGTAGAGAAAATGAGTGATTCAAACAGCAAGATGGACAAAGATGCTTACAAGGATGCAGATGGCTACAGAGCTCAATAGAGTACAAAAGGAGAAAATATTTATGAAAATATGAGAAGGGTGGTCGAGAAAGCTCGGTTGAGACCAGTGATAGGGTTAAGAGGACTGGTCACGAGGGTAAGTATTTTATTGATCATGGAAGAGAACATTCAGTTGAGGTTGGCGATAGGGTCAAGAGGTCCCATGATGGAGAAAGGAGAGCAGAGTTGATGGTAGAGAAATACCTGTCGATGCTTTAGCGACTAGCAAGGTGAAATGGTCCTTTGAAAGCAAGGATTCCTATTCACTAAGGGATTTCAAAGAGAGATCAATTGAGTCTCTTGAACGGGCTAAGAGATCACATGAAGGTAACGATTCTCATTCTTACAAGGATGGCAGGGAAATATTGGACAGTAGAGAAAGATCAATCGAGGCAGTCGACAAAGCCAAGAGGCACCATGAAGGGAAGGATTCTCATTCCCTTAAGGACAACAGAGAAAGATCAATTGACATTTTTGATCGGGCTGGTAGGTCCCATGAAGGGAAAGATTCTCCAGAATGCGTCTAAAAGCAGCTAGGAGTATTGTCCAAGCTTCGGTTGGCTTACATAAAATTTTACCGGCAAAGCTGACGTCACATAAAATCACATGTTAGGCTTTCAATTGAACCTGAATGGCATCTCTAACTTGTTTGGATTGTGGTCCTGTGGATAACGAGGAATATCAAATGAGGTACCCAAAAATCCAAATTTTTGAAAGTATAGGTGAAATAGCACTTATCAAAGAATGAAATGCCAAACAAAATGCGAATGGGATACACTTAAGGATTCCCTGGTTCCATTTGTTATTGAAAATGATGCTCTCTCTGGACGAAACTAGTAAAAATTCTGCTTGTATTATAAATGGAAATCTAGTGACCATTTATGTGGGAAGAAAAGCATAGATACCTGCAGCTACCATATTTCAACTTGCAAATCGGTTTCCCATTGGAAAATCTAATGTAATAGACCATTTTGCATTGTCTTTCCTCTGCTCAACCCTACACTCATTTTCTACGGGAAACCATTGCCTCCACATGTAATAACTGTGTCATCTAGTCGAAAATCAGTCTTCTTCTGCTAACAAATGCAAAATGAAGGACTCTTTGTCATTGCTCTCATAATATTCAAGGTCAGTTTCTCGTAAAATAGAAATTGTATAAATTTTGTTAAGATCAAGATAGAAAGCACAAAGGAGAAAAGAGGAAATTGGATGCCAAGATGGACGAGGAACTTACAAATGAGCAAGCAGATCATGGGTCAGCAAGAAAATCATGGGGCACCTTTTCTTGTTGCAGGTTATGGAAATGTTCAAGTTTCTTTTTTCTGAAAGAAGAAGAGGCGTAGATTTGAAAAGAAATGGCCCAAATATTTTCACAACAAAATGTACATTTCCAACATGTCTAATTTTTGTGTACACACGTAAAAGTAATTTCGGTGCCTCAACCACAAATCAGTGCTAATGTATAGATTACCGCACCGATGTGTTTTAGTTACTACGCATCGATGCCATGTTACCAATGGACGCACCAGTGCGGTTCTATTATGTAACGCACCGGTGACGAATAACCGCAATTGAAAAAAACACAACTCTATTTTCTTTAAGTGAAAAAAAAGGCGGCAAATTGAAAAATGGGTGGAAAAATATTTTCGAAAATCTAATTTCATAAAACAATTCTTTAAATACTAAACACTTTTCATTATTTCACTACTTTTGCTAAAATTTTCAGCCAGAGATTTGCAGGAGACATATCTGGAGCAAGAGAGCATGAGAGCAATGTGGAGCAGCAAAATACGTTCGAACAAAATTATTCAGACAATCAGAATCCAAACCTCTGGTGATGCAAACCCTATAGCATAGAATTTCAAACGATCTCGTGATAAAATTTGATTTTTTTTTTACTTTTTCTGCAGTTTTATCCATTTTTACCCTAAACCCTTCATTTTTTTGTTTCTGCCCTTTCTTCTCCCTGTTTCTGTGATTTCAAAATTAGGGCTTTTCATTTTAGATTGACATCCAACCCACAAGACAACTTGCGTAGTCGGATCCCAATCCATGTCGGCCCTTGTATGAATTTTTGAAAAAAATGGATTTTTTTTATCGATGCGCCCTGCATAACATAGCGCACCCGCGCAAGCACTGTGTAATAAAAAATTTAAAAACATTTTTTTAATCAGTGTGCCATATCTAAAATAAGGCACCAGTGTGCTATGTTACGATCATAGCACCGTACAGTCTATTATACTGTTTGTGTGGTGCATTTATAATACCCCCACGCACTGACGTCGGTGCGTACATAATGAACGACGCACTAGTTTCTTGAGATTTATTTTTTTACCAGAAAAGTTGACAATTTATTTATAAATATATTAATGAATGATATGGTACAGGTTTCATATTGATAAATAAATGACTAATAAGAGATCAAGTAACAAAAATACTGACAACACATCAAGAAAAGCAAAAAAGGCAAGTTCTTTGTAAATTATTTTACAAAAAATATTATTTTTCAACTATATGTAAGTTTAACTAATAGGTATTTTTTACTATGTATCATGCAGAGCCAAAAAATGATGAAACTTGATAAGATTATTTCTGATCTAGGACTAGAAGAGCGTAAAATCTTGATGGAAAAATTGCAAATGGATGAATCAACTGAATGAAAAAATACTATCGATCCAATATGAGTTTATTTTTTTAATTTTCATTAATAATATACTTAAAATTATTAGATAACATGTGTCAAACAATCTATTAATTCACATATGTTTAATATTCTACAGGGACCAACAACTCAGAAAAGGAATGTTGTTCTAAGAAAAGAAAACAAATAGAACATGCAAATAAAAATGAATTGCTCCTTAGTTCATTTAGAGTGGTGCTAGAGGTTAACGAAAGGGGGAAAATTTTTTACAAAAGTTTGAGGGATCTAGTGGAACGAATGTATAGATGTTATTTTTACTTACAATACAAAAACCAATCCAATGATTCCAAGAACCAAATTTTATCTAAACTACAGGAAGATTTTCCAGAGAATTGGTCAATGAGACATGTCAGACTTTTAATAGCAAAAATGTACAACAACAAAAATGAAGGAATAAAAAAATAATATTCCTTTAAATGTTTGTCTAGAATTATTTATAAATATTACTTTTGTTATATTTACTTTTCATATATCAATATAAAAATTAAATATTTTATTGTCACATTACATTTTCAGGAATATTATGAAAATCTCAAAAGATGAACGAGCTGATATCAGAAATATGCCAGTAGGAATGTCTAAAAAGGTGTACAAGAAGATGGTCAAAGAAATGGACAAAATTGCATCGCATGAGGAGCCATCTCAACAACAACGTGCTTCAAATGTAATATGTAATCATTGAATTTTTCGATCATTAGGTACAATAAAAGAAAATAAAATATTAAATATTAATTTTCAAGTATTTTCTTGCATAAAAGAAAAGAAAATGGAACCCATTCAACACATAAAACAGGACGACAAGGAAGAAAATGATTGATATCTAAGTTTGTGAGTAATTATTACTTCCTTATAACAACTTAACTAGATTTCATTTTTGTATTTTTTAAGTTGTTTTACAAAAATCATCATTGAATGTCTTCAAACAAGTGCTAACATACAAATAAGAACCATCAAATGAATTGATTGAAATTGGGTTAAATATGGGTTGTGAGTATATGTTGGCATATCATAAATTAATTGCGGAATTTGTAAGCATCTATCGATCTTGTTTTACTTAGCTCCATCTATAATTAATAGAACAAAAAATATTTTATATTAAATATATGATTTGTTATGGGGTATAAAACTAGCAGGAAACAAAGTATGTAACTGCGCCAACAGATGAAATTTTGAAAGATGGCATGGTACATGGTTTTGAAAGAATGTATATAGTTTATGAATCAATTGTTTCTATGGTACGTCATTTTTCTTTTCGATTTACATTGATGTATATTATTTAATATTGCAATTTTTATCCCCGGATGTGGGTGCTTAGCTTTCATGAGACGTGGCGGAGGATGTGGGTCGACGTGTGGGCTCATTACTTCGCCACCCTAACTCATGTCTATGTCTTCATTAACTTCTCCACCGTCATTTTCTCTGCTACATTAATGCAGCACAGAAGCCCAAATCCACGCCCGTCCATTTTGAGAATGGCTTCCTCTAGAAGCTTCATTCTTGTTCTGCCTCCTTTGCGTTCTTTTTGCTCCCCTAAGGCTGCAGAGCATAGCTCTAGAACCGGCACTGGGTGTCATTGCTCCATAGCTTGCTACATTGATCTTGCCCCTGGTTTTCACTTCTCGCAGAGCACACTCTGCAATCTGGAGCTCTGGCCACCCATTGTGTTTTCCCCTACTCAGCGAGATTTCCCTCCCCTGACGTCCACCCCCTTTCATTCTGCTGACCGCTCTCGTCACCCTGCTCTGAGAACAATGCCTTGACTACGACAGCGTATGTGTTTCCGGTGAGGCACCAGCCGCAGTCGTCCTCCCCGCCAGCCCTCCACTTCTACTTCCGGCTCTTCGTCTCCCTCTTCGGATAACTTCTCAAGTCATTATTCTGATACTAGGAGCAGTCGTGGCTACAAGCAAGGGTGTGGGCTTTCTCAATCTGATTAGGGCTCGCCCCAATTCCCTATCTCTCCAAGTATCATCCCTGGGCACCTTCACACCACCCATCTTCGCTTTCCCTGCTCGCTGAACCGTCCCACAATTACTACTACCATTACAATTGAGCTCAAGGAGGAGCCCACTGATTCGGAAGCGGGGCTTCCTAGTGCTAGCGTGGAGCATAGAGCTGAAGACCAGCTTTGTTATCCTACAAGCGTTAGCCTGAAAATAAAATCTCCCAATTGCAGTGCTACTCAGGACACTGGACTTGAATTCAACCTGGGCGACATCAAGCGAGGCTGCTAAAGTGTTAAAGATGACAAGCAGGAGGAGGAAGATGACTCGTATGCCTATGGTTGTCGTGTGGTCGAGGAACCTCCCTCATTCTCTCATGATTCTTAATCTGGTCAGAACTCTCAGTCTCTTTCTTCATAGGTTTTTGGATGGGTACACTCCTAAGCTCATCAAGTTTACTTGCTCTTTGCTTCAGTTTTTCGATAATTTGTCTATGCTTCTAGACCGGAATCCCCTGCATGGGCGGCATGTTCTTGTGTTTTTGGTTGGGAACACTCTTAAGCTCTTCATGTTTACCTACTCTTCGCTTCTGGTTTTTGATAAACCATCAATGTTCGAAGGCCTGTTTCCCCTGCGTGGGCGGCATGTTTTTTATTATTAGAAGGATGGTTTCTGTTGGAGTGGCATGTCTGGCAAACTTTCTACGTCTAGTATGCAGTGTAAGAATGTCAATATCATGGGCAAGATCAGCTAAGGCCTTGGCCTCCTTGTAACTCTTTTTTGTACATTAATAGAATAGTCACATTCAGAAAAAATAAAAATAAAAATAAAATAAAATAAAATAAAAAATTAATTAATTAAAAAATAAAAATAAATAAATAAAATAAAAATAAAAATAAATAAATAAATAAAATAAATAAAATAAAAAAATATTGCAATTTTTATTATTCTCGCCAATGTATATACACTCATTTCAGTTTATTTTTATGTTTGTAGATGGAAAGTGAAGAAGAAGAAAACAATCAACACCATGAACAAAACATTCTTGAAAATAACCCAAGTCATGGAAGTAGCTCTAGCAGTGACAGCAATTCAAGCAAAGAATGATGATCACCATGTTTGGATATCAAAGCAAGGTGTTGTATTTTTTGAAATATTTGTCTGTGAAATCAGACGTTTTGTTTAATGTAATGGACATAGTGTCCCAATTGAAAGACAAAGGGATACCAATAACTATCCCATTTTGTATGAAAAATATTGTCTTATATATATATATATATGTGTGTGTGTGTGTGTGTGTGTTTTAATTTATTCTATTGTGTTCTCCATCGTCATTATTGCGTTCTCCATTGTCGTTCTCAAATGCACTAATAAAAATTTAATTCATATGAATATTGTTATAAGTTATATATGTGCCAACTTTTGATGAATAATGAATTTTTAAAAATCACAATAATTATGATATGATATAACAAATTAATCCAAACATCACATTCAAATGAATTAATAAAAATTTAATTAATATGAATATTGTTATAAGATGTGTCGACTTTTGATGAATAATGAATTTAGAAAAATCACAGTAATTGCACTGTCACAGGTCGATGTTTCTAAAAAATATAAAATGAACACCGGTGCGTGTCAGTTACTGTACACCGATGCGTTTGTATGCTTCAACGCACCGATGCCTTTCTACAACCTATGGGCACTGCACAAATACCAAAACCAATTAAAAATCTCGGTGTGTTTGTGCGATACTGTGCACCGGTGCTTTTATGTGAGACTGCGCACCAGTGCATTTGTACGACGTATGGGCACCGCACAAATACCAATACCAATTATAAATATCGGTGCGTTTGTCTGATACAGTGCACTGGTGCATTTTTATAAGTCTACATACTGGTGCATAGAGACGGCCTATGGGCACCGCACAAATTCCAAGACCAATTGGTACGGCCACGTGCATTGTATCACCAACACTGCGCCCGATGTGGTTTTATACCTTGACGGCCCAGTGCAGGAACCTTCGACCACCCCGGGGCCGCCATCTAAATGACATGCACCGATGCGTTGAAACCTTAGTAGCGCACCGATGAAAAAAACATCTGTAATAACCTTCGACCGCCCATTTTTTTAGTTGTGTTGAATTTCCGTTAAAAGATCCGCCAAAACCTCCGTAACCATAAATGGATGTTGTAGAAAATGTTTTTTTGACAATTTTGGCTAATTTTATAACACTAAAAACCTCCTTTATAACCTCTACTAGAGGGTCTTTTCCCTATAGTGACACTGACGCTAGGATATGGAATGCAAAGAGTTTTTGGGCCTCGTTGGGGTTAGTTGGGCAACCAACTTCTCAAGGTCGTAACTTGGTCATATTATCTTTTTTTGGAGCATATGATACCTTGTTGGAAAGATCTACATGGGTACTATAGGATTCTCCACATGCCCTAGCCTATGGAAATGGGCCTGCTATTACCCTAGAAAAACATCATTTAGTGGGTCAAAATTGTTCTGAAAATTTAGGACCTGAAAAAAAATGCTAAAAATAGTAAATGCTGTTATAAACAAGGAAACTGATGAAACCGACTGGAGGCCTAGGTGGAATAGGTGGGTGGCCACCAATATCCACCTAAATCATAACTTTATTCAATACTTAAAAGTGTGTAAACTTATTTTTTTACTCTCACAAAGAGTTGTTTTTTGGGAGAGCATCTTATTTGTGGTCCTAAGACTCTTAAATAAGTAGTAGAAATGTCGTGAATGTCTTCCTATGTCCGTATAGATTTAAATGAATATAATAATTTTATAGCTCTCTAAATATATTGACCACGATATCTTTATTTATTCTATTGACTTCGCTTCAAATATGCCCCCTCATGATGTGCTAATAGATGAATGCAGTGGAATGAATCTTGAATATACATTTATTTTATGTTATGATTGATTTATTTTATTTTGAAAATACCTAGTCCACTCTTAGGTGCATGTGTTTATTGTGTCAAAAGAGTAGTACCATATGTATAAAAAAGCAGAGGGAACTTGAAAATTGGACTTATGAGGTTAACTCTTTTCCCTATCAAAAAGAGACATCAACATAAGCCTAGTCCCCAAATTTCTCTTGATACAAATTGATCTAAGCTCACTAGGAATTGGTTCAAACTCATGAAGAATATGGATTTTTAACCCAAAACTTTGCAATAAATAGGATGACCACCTATCATTCCTTTCAGTTTGGTGACACACCACATATCAAATAGATTCACAATTGATTACTAGTTGGAATAAAAAAAATTCATAGTTAGGACAATCAAGGATGACCTCTAATTCATTAGATGTGTAGCACATATTATTCTCGTTTAACATCATCAATTAGATAAATGTTGAGGTAAAGAATGGGCCTCAAAATAAAAATGTGAAAAAAAAATAAACTTTATAAGAAACAATAGGATTCAATATGATGATTTCAACCATGGGGGATGATTCAACATTTTTAGGGTAAAAAGGTAAAAAGATTAAAAAATTAAAAAAAAAAAAGGTTAAAAAAACTACTTTTTCAACTCATATTTTCAAATTATTTCCCTACGATTTTACTTAAATTTTGAGCTTGAGCACTTGTTGGATGCGAAATTTAATTTTGCATCCAAGGAGTAACCATGTTGCATACTTTCAATGGGCCCTACTTTACATTTTTTCAAGAATTTAAAAGTCCATAAAAAGTATGAAACATGGGTAATTCTTGGATGCAAAATTAAATTTTGCATCCGAGTGCTCCTGCTTTAAATTTAAATAAAATCGTATAAGTTGAAAATATGAGTTGAATCTTTTTTTTTCCCTTCAAAACTTGATGAGGTAATATGATCTTACTTTATCATTTCGACTATGATTTTATAATATTCCTTAGGAGGTCCATTTTAGACCTCAAAATTCTTCTAATATAGGAAAATCTCCCATTTCACACAACATTCATATTCATAAGGAATGCACTTCAAAAGGTAGGCAAGCCATGTTATAAATTCAAAACATTGTTCATGCATATTCAATATGATAATACCACTATTTTCATCCTTCAAATGCACACATACACAATGAATTGACCATCATATATAAACATAAAGTATTGAACAACATTTACAATTCATTCATGTTGGAAAGTGTAACTAGATTCAATCTTCATAATGACTTGTAATTATGAATTTACGTAATGAAGAAGACAAAGATAATAAAATGTATTTTGTAAATACTTTCTTCATGGGTTTCATCAGCAAGGTGTTTTTATTATAGGTGAAATACTTCTTCTTGATGTATCTAGGGATTTGTCATATTGTCATAAATGTATAATTTAGAGTCATGTATATGAAGTGTTTTTACACTTGTAAAGGAAAATTACTAATGTAAAATATGCTCCAAGACCTTGTCTAAATGCTCCTACAAAGTCAACTCAAATATGGTGAAAATATATCCCTAGAACAAGTCAGCTCTCTAGCAAGAGGTCATGTCAGCCTAAAGGAAGTAGGATAGTCTCTATATAAATCAAGGTCTATAGCCTCACTTATATGGATCAAGTTAGGATCAAGTCTGCAACTAAGTG
This sequence comes from Pinus albicaulis, assembly GCA_034641835.2. NCBI lineage: Eukaryota > Viridiplantae > Streptophyta > Pinopsida > Pinales > Pinaceae > Pinus > Pinus albicaulis. The sequence goes on along the minus strand of JAXQQM020072028.1, from coordinate 242,741 downwards.
CGAATTCAGGGATTGAAATGTGATGCGAAGAGAAGTGTCATATCAGCAAAGGAATATGGGAGTCTTATCTCTATCTCTGGGTCATATACATTGAGATCACTTTAGGACTTCCAACGATTACTTCAGGTTGAAACAAAACTGTGATATTGTTCGAAGAATAATGCGAGGCAGAATTTGAAGCTAGGAGGAGGATTTGAATTTCTGATAATGATCTAAAATATAGTGCAGAAGAGTGTTCAACTAATAAACAAGGACTGAAAATCTCATAGGTATATACAACGTAAAGGAGAGGCTAATAGACTTCAGATATCACAGAGATGAAATAAGCATATACAACAACTATAGAAGCATATCGATCTTGAGATCAAGGGTATAGTAAGAATATTGTGAAAGGATCTCTAGGAGGCTGAGGACAATTCAAGGAAGAGCAGCAAATGAGATCACTAGAATCGATCTTTCCTAGTCCTGGTGCAATGCAGTGCAGAAAAGAAGATCAACATAAGAAGCGTAGTGGGCCTAGTGGAGCAGTGGCAAGGTCTTGGAGGCATATTGAAATCAAGGGTTTATGTCATGGTCATGGTACTCTTCAATTGAATATATATAAGAAGAATTACTTTCGGGTTTTCATCTCCAAGTGGGAGAGGTGTTGGCCCTAGCTTGAAGAGCCAAAATTTTGTGTCTCTTGTATTTTGATAATTGACTTGAAGAAAGACATAATAAGCTAATGAAGGTAAGATATAAGTAATAGAATCATAAAAAATTCACAAGTCATTATCAAAAATACAAATTTGAATTAAAAGCCCTAATTTCTCAACATGGTAGCAAAGCTAAGGTGTTGAAGATAAGAAATGGATATTTGGCAAGAAGACACTTAAGTACCAAGAAGATCAAGGATCTATACATCAAGAAGGGTACCGTGAATAACCCATCACCATCAACAACTATTTGGTGTTTAAATTAAATCAACATTGTTGGAGGCACCATCAAGCCACCATTTTTCTAAAAACATTGTTCAACACCATTAAATACTTCATCAAATTATACTGCTGAAATCATCATCAAGCTATCCTTGAGCATCAAGGATTCAATATGATCTAGTTATATTCACATCTCTTGAATAAGCCAATATAATAGGGAGCTCTTTCTACTATTCACATCATCATCAAGGATGCTGAGAGAATGAGAAAGCTTCTACTCAAGTAAGTATCTTAATGTCTTTATCTAAATCTGTTAAAATTACCTTCTGCAAGGAAAGTAACAAACTGTCTAGAACTACAAAATTTCTTGCATGGAAGATAAGGGAAAATTTAAATCTGATTGTAAATGAAGTAATGGACTATGTCAAAGAACATACTAAATCTTATTCCAAATACATGAAGGGAGATATAAGAGCCCGAAGGATTCTTATAGAATCCATAAAGGACTCTCTCATTCCCTATGTATCAAATCTAGAATCCTCAAAATAAATATATGATAAATTGGTGGAGCTAAGATCGGTAAGTAATGTAGGGAAAATAATGTCTCTCAGACAAGAACTATACAAGTTCAAGGTGTCAATAGAGGGAGGAATAACTTCATATTTTATGAAGATTTCTGAAATACAAGATCAACTGCAGAAATTGGGAGAAGTAATGTCTAATGGATAAATACTTACTATGATACTAAATGCTCTACCAAAGGAATGGGGAAGCTTCACTTCAAGCATATATGGGAATAAATAAGCAATTATATTCCAAGATCTATGGAATTTATGTAAGACAGAAGAAACAAGATCAAACATTGATACAGGGTCAAATAAAGCCTATGCTACTATGTCAAGAAGGAAAGGAAAATTTGGTAAGTTTGGTCTCAGAAGAAAAAAAGGAACATGGATAAGATCTGATACTATTGATGTAATGAAATTGGGCACTATAGAAAGTATTTTCCCAAATCTAACAAGGAAAAGCAGAAAAAGGAGGAATCCCATGTTTCTGGAGAAATAGAAGAACCTGAATCAAAGAAGCCTAAGAAAGAAGAAGTGAAAGATATATATTATGATTGAGATCATCTTCCTCTTTAAGAGGTATTTGTTGGTTTTAAAATAGTATGTTAGGAAGCATTGAATATTATATACATACATCACTTTAGAATTGGAATCATGATGGAAGCATTGAAGGAGGAGCACTAGTCATAGGAGGATGTATGTAACACATTTATGTGACAACTATGCTATGAGATAAGTGGCTCCTGGGAACCTCACTGAATTTTTTTTTTTATAAAAGGCAGTCATCAAGATCAAGGACCATGATTCAATATTCAATATGGAAACAAGTGTTGACATCTTCTTATGGAATCCTCTTTGGATTCATTATTTATAAAGAAAGCAAAATGCTTCATCGAGAATTCTAACTTGCAGAATTCCGGGATTAGGATATGATGACATATTGATGAAGCAGGTAAAGGGCATAAAACTTTTCATTCTAATTAAACTTGTTGCAGGATGACTCAAATTGAAAAGAATGAGGTACATGTATATATATGCTGATACTAAATGCTATGAACTCATGTCATGTGGTTTCAGGTAGTATACTCTATCTTTAGAAGTATGATCAAAATAGAAACCATAAACTCTTCCAATGCAAAATTTTCCAAAAGGAATGATCTACACTAGATGAAATCAACATAATATGTCATCATATGGAATATGAGGTGATTATACATTATCAAGGAACTTCATAATGGAATTTCCTGGGAATGAAATAAAACTTTGTGGAGAAATAAGTACAACCATGGAAAGAAGCAGTCAACATCCAAGGAAGCCAATAAGACGACTATAAAATCTCCTGGGAAGATATAGAGACTTTGATAGAAGTCTAGAAAAGATGGAGACCTTTGAAAATACATATCTTTAAGAGATGTGTACATCTGTAAACAAAGGATGTCGATGCCTACAAGAATATGTTATGGTGAAAGATCATCACCAAGGTAACTTTTGATTTAAAGTTCATATTTATAATTAATTAATATTTTATGAGCTTATGCAAGGCTGCCAAAGGGAAGTATATGCCTCCCACAGGTTGAAAACCATATGGAAGGATGGAATATCCTTGGAAGAAGTGTGGTTTGAAGGAAAGCAACATGGCATGAAGCTAGACAAGATAAGAATATTGTTGGATCACTTTCTGATACAAGACATGACTCTTGGATGAAAGTGATGGAGGATTTTTTCCCTATGTAGATATCCCAAAGATGAAGACTCCTCAACAAAAAATAAAATCATGAAATTAAAGGAATGATTTATTCATGAGTGTCTAGGTGTTTTCATCTTTGTTGCTACAGGTCCCTGATTAAGAAGGAGCCTAGTAATAAGTTTCCTACTTGGAAGAAACTCGGTAGTTCCTAATCCAAGAGGGATCTTAGGTACATTCCTTACATAGGAATGAGTAAATTCCTATGTGTAATATTTCCTCCCTAATTGAGAGGGAGAGATAGACATATTATTCTAGTCTTCACCTCGAAGATAGAATGCGGGATTGGGCAATCACCTGGCATCTGATACTCTTTTGGTATGTATTAGGGCATCAACGGAAAGAGTAGTCATGAAAGGACATATATTCTTTGAGTATTAGGAATCCAAAAATAATAATAGTCCTAATGGACATATCATATATGAACTCTGGTGGGATATGATCCTAGAGAGACAATGATGAGGGTGTTTACTCATCATTGGTCTCGCCAAAATTGTAGCTCATGGTATCATGGAGAGATGGATTTGTTAGTCAAGGCCTTGCACTATGACAATGTTGATCGATATGATGCTATACATATGGGATTACCAATCATATTCTTCTTATGAGATTCTTCAGATTGAGAGTGACCATGTACCATTATGAATACCTCCCTAGTTAAGAGGGAGTGTTGGAAAGTGTACCTAGGTTTGATCTTCATGATGACTTGTAATTATGAATTTATGTAATGAAGAAGACAAATATAATAAAATGTATTTTTTAAATACTTGCTTCATGGGTTTCATGAGCAAGGTGTTTTTATTATAGGTAAAAGAGTTCTTCTTGATGTCTTTATGGGTTTGTCATATTTTCATAAATTTATAATTTAGAGTCATGTATATGAAGTGTTGTTACACTTGTAAAGGACAATTATTCATGTAAAATATGCTCCAATACTTTGTCTAAACGCTCCTAGAAAGTCAGATAAAATATGGTGAAAAGTTATCCCTTGAACAAGTCAGCTCTCCAGTAAGAGGTCATTTTAGCCTAAAGGAAGTAGGTCAGTCTCTATATAAGGCAAGGTTTGCAGTCTCACTTCTATGGATCAAGTTCAGATCAATTCTACAATTAAGTGCAAAGTCAGGGATTGAAATGAGATGCGAAGCTAAGTGCCATATCAATGAAGGAATAAGGGAGTCTTATCTCTTTCTTTGGGTCATATACCCTGAGATCACTTCTGGACTACCGAGGGTTACTTCAAGAAGAAGCAAAACTATGATATAGTGCGAAGAATAGTACGAGGAAGAATCTAAAGCTAGGAGGAGGATCCAAATTTATGATGAGGATCTAAACTACAGTGCAGAAGAGTGTTCAACAAAGAAACAAGGACTACAAATATCAAAGGTATAGACAGCGTAAAGGAGAGGCTAATAGACTTCAGATATCATAGAGAGGAACTAAGTATATACAAAAAATATAGAAGGATCTCGGTCTTGAGATCAAGGGTATAAAAAATAAGTCTGTGAGAGGATCTCTAAGAGGTCACGAATAGTTCAAGGAAGAGTAGAAAAGGAGATCACTAGGAACCGTGCTTTCCTAGTCCTGGTGCAAAGTAGTGCAGAAAAGAAGATCAACATAAGAAGCCTAGTGGAGAAGTGACAAGGACTTGGAGGCATACTAAATTCAATGGTCTATGTCATGGTCATGGTACTCGTGAATTGAAGATATATAAGAAGAATTACTTTTAGGTTTTCCTCTCCAAGAGGGAGAGGTTTTGGCCCTGGCTTGAAGAGCTAAAATTCTATGTCGCTTATGTTTTGATAATTGACTTCATGAAAGACATAATAAGCCAATGAATATAATATCTAAGTAATATAATCATAACATGTTTAGAAGTAATTATCAAAAAGAGAAATTTGAATTAAAAGCCCTAATTTATCAACAATTCATAAGATAAAAATACACTTATCTAGTCTTCTTAATATGGTTAGAAACTCAAGAAGGGAAAATCACTCTCCACCCATTTGTAGGCACATATATACCACAAATCTCTTGCATCTAGCCACTCCCAATATGAATCTAATGACTATAGGAAAATACACTTAGGGTGTTAGACCAAAGGGGCAGTTTAGGGAAGAGACTGAAGGCTAATCTTCTTCAATGGATAGAAAATAAGGATTCCACCTCTCAAGCTTTGATTCAGTGCTCAATTCACAACAAGTATGGTGATTGAGGCCTACATAACACAAAGGTAGACCCCTTCACCAGTTCCTATGATCCCTCAATGATCCTACTTTTTCAAGTGCTTCACATGCACAACAAAATCAAATAGCATAGTTCTTCTTTACAACCCAATTCATGCAAAGGGATTCTCTCAATGGTTTTCTTAGCTATCATTCATCACACTTAGACTCTCTCATTTCAATTTTCCAAAATACAAGCTATAGTTTCACACAGTTTTCATTGGTTGGGGTCACACAACTAATTCGAGTCTCTCTCTCCATCATTTCCAATACACTTCGGCCTCCAAGAAAAACTCTCTTATCCCATTCTTCCCCTAAGAATTTGTCCTTGCACAATGGTTCAAGGGTTTCCATTTCATGACACAAATTAAACCTGACTACTATGAGGTAAGCAACCCATATCTAGGAGACTCTCGTACCTCTTTCTACATTCCTCATAACTACATGGGGCAGTTGGTAACTCGTTTGACACATAAAGGGGTTTGAAAATTAAATTTAGGGAGGAGTAGAAAACTTCCCAATCTCCCTCACAGGGTTCCTAAGCAATATATCCTTCTATACATCGAGATATGTATAGGCATGTCCTCATCTTCATCTTCAATAGTTTATAATTAAATAAGAAAAGCACTTACATCAAACAGTTTGAAAATGTAGTTGTTAGCACTCTGTAATTTTCCTAGGCTGAGGAAGAAAACTACAAAGGTAACCACAAACCACTTTTAAAGTTGGGATCTAGCCATTCCAGCTTCAGAGAGGGCTCTCTTTGTATGGTTTAATTTTTGCTTTTAGGATTTCAGGCTAGATATTAGAGTTATAGTTGGGTTTTTTCAAAATTTTGGTTTAAGAATATAGGAAATTTCATGATTGGGCATGGACTCATTAGAATTCTCAGTAATCAATCATAAATAAACATAATATTTGTAACTGGGAAAGGTAGGAAAACACTTGGATCTTAAAATATTTATGGTGGATAAGATGAAACAGGTTTAGAATCAATTTAAATATAGAGCATACACAGATGAATTTGTACTTAAATCTAGAAGAAAAAATAAAAATTGTTTCACAAGCAAAAGCAGACTACTGAAAGTAAATTCTAATCATCATTTTCTTGTAAAAAATTAGGAAGGGAAATCCATATTAAAACAATTCAACATGAGGAAAACCATCACCATTTGTTTGACACAAGAATCATGGAACAAAACTGCCTTTGTATTTCTGAAATTGATTATTTTGAGTAAACATTCACAACTTACATCAAGGTAGAGCTCTTTTCTTCATACATAATCCAACACTCTAAGTATTAATACAAAATATTTATAGACAATCTGAACAATAAACTAAAGATAAAAACAATCATTGGAAAAATGCAGGAAATTTGGAATTGCTAGAAAATATTCAGCCTTCAAATATGGAAATTGGCTCACTAATGTCGATCCTCTGTCTTGGAATATGGAGTGGTTGAATTTATTTTCACAAAACCTACTAGCTTCCCTTTCAAACTTGATTAGCTATGCCACTTGCATCAACTAGTTGTCCCTTTGATTGTTATTTCTGAGTCAAAAATATGAAAATAATTGCATGCCTCCAACTAGTTGATCAATGAAGTATTTGTATTTTGGAGTTAAACCAAAATTATAGGTTGACCTTTTTTCACATAGTCTTTTCCTTCATCATCTTTTAAATACTTCACCATTGTCACAAAATATTTGGAAAGAAAATATTTTGATAAATATTTTCCAAATATTTTGCTTAAACTTGTTAATGAATTTCATATATAAAATCTCAAAATATTTCCTTAAATGATTTGTAAACCATCATCTTGTTTTGAAATCTATGTCTTGTTTTTAAATCCGTCTTGTTTCATTGAATTTATATATTGTTGAATAAATGGGATTCATAAATATATTTTATATAAACCATCAATTGATTTCCTTCCCATGGTTTTTAAAAACCATGTCTTGTTTTTCCAAGGTTGGTAAAGTATATTTTACTTTCCCCTTTTACTCCTTTAAAATATTTGGATAAGTATTTATCCAAATTTTGGAAGGGAACCCCCCCCCAAAAGGGAATATTTGGCTGCGTATTTAGCATGATAAATAAATGTGGTTCCTATAGTTTTATAGATTGGATTGATTTGTTATTTTTAAATAATTTTATAACTATATATATATATATATATATATATATATATATATATATATATATATATATATATATATATATATGTATATATATATATATATATAATTAATATATATTTTATAAAATTAAATCTCATTTAAAATAAAAACTATTAAAAATAACTTAGAGACATTTCATCCTTTAGATAAGTAATTGAACAGACAAACTTTTATTACATATATTATAAGACCTTAACAATGGCTCCAATGGGGATGGCATCCTCCCTGTGGGGTGCCAAGAACACCGTAGACTAGTAGCTTGATCCATTAGGTTGATCCCAATCCTGCAACATGCTCTGCCCTGAAACCACTGCAACTGAAAGTCAACTGGTAATATGTTCCAATCCTCAAACTAAACCAAATCCATTCTTTAAACTGGAATCTGAATTGTACACTGAAAATTGAAAACTTTGCTACAAATTGAAGCTGAAAAGAATGCTCAAGGTGTTGAGCTTATTCATAACACTCCTACCTACTTTAGGCTGCTTATACCCCTGAAAAATTAAGTAATAGAAAAATTCCAAAACAACCAATCAAGTAGATGCATACTTGACGTGATTCCCGGATTGTGTTTCAGAAAAAATGGAAAATGGAAAATGTAACTGCAATGACAGTTGATTATAGAATTTTCTTTCATAACAGAAACATAATCATAGCTCTGTAGTGAACAATTCCTCCATATAGACAGATATGGGATCAAAGAAAACATATTTCATTTGTTGATCATCAAGAAATTCTATAATTTTTTCGTCAAAATGAGACTTCCCATATGTGTTGTTTAATCCAGACCCTGGTTTCAATTGTAAAAGGCCCTCGAAAAATTGATTTTGATCTTGAAAATTGTAATGCTAAACTTGAACATTTAAGACCTGAATGTATTTCTCAAGTTTGTCAGCAAACTCTTCTAAAAAGTTGGCTTTAGCTTCAGAGCTACATTTGCATGCCCTCAAATAAATAAGCAGTAAATTAGATAAACCTTCATCAATTTGATCATTATCACAAATATCCTAGTGTTCTTGGAAACCTTCAATAGAAATAGGTTTTGTCACATACCATGTCATTTATATTAGGAAATTCAAGCTCTGCATTCTTCGAACATTGGAGTCACCATGAGTGTTTCTGCAATACGGATTCTTTGACAATGGAGTCGCCAAGTGAATGGTTCAATCTTCATATGTGTTCAATTTTTTTTCACCATCAACAATCAAATCTAAAACTTGATAGTCTTTACTAAGGAAGATGAAAATTTGTGTTCCACAGTATGGTCGCCAAAATGTTAGCACTTTGTAATTTTCCTAGGATGAGGAAGAAAACTACAAAGGTAACCACAAACCACTTTTAAATTTGGGATCTATCCCTTGTAGCTTTAGAGAGGGCTCTCTATGTATGATTTGATTTCTTCTTTCAGGATTTTAGGCTAGTTATTAGAGTTTGAGTTAGGTTTATTCAAAATTGTGGTTGAAGAATGCAGGAAAGGTCCATTGGGAATGAAGTCATTAGACTTTTCATTAATCAATCACAAATAAACAGAGTAGTTGTAATAGGACAGGGTAGGAAAACTCCTGGATCTTAAAATATTTATGGTGGATGAGATGAAACATATTTAGAACCAATTTAAATATAGAACATACACAAATGAATTATGTACTTAAATCTCAGAAGAAAACATAGAAATTGTTTAAGAAGACAGAGTAAAGTACTGAAAGTAAATTCTACTCATCATCTTCTTGTAAAAAATTAGGAAGGGAAATCCATATGAAATATCAAAAAGAAGAACAATTCAACATGAGGAAAAACATCACCATTTTTTTGACACAAGAATCCAGGAACAAAACTACCTCTATATTTCTGAAATTGATTACTTTGAGTAAAAATTCACAGCTTACATCAAGGTAGAGCTCTTTTCTTCACACATAATCCAACACTTTCTAAGTCTTACTACAAATTATTTATAGACAATATGAACAATAAAGTAAAGATAAAAACAATCACTGGAAAACTGCAGGAAATTTGGAATTGCTGAAAATTCTTGAGCCTTCAAATCTGGAAATTGGTTCATTAATGTTGATCATCTACCTTGGAATTTGAGTGGTTTAATTTGTTTTCACAAAACCCATTAGCTTCCCTTTAAAACTTGATTAACTCTACCACCTGTATCAACTAGTTGTCCCTTTGACTATTATTTTTGAGTCAAAAATCTGAAAATTATTGCATGTCTCCACCTAGTTGATCAATGAATTATTTGTATTTTGGAGTTTAAAAAAACTTATATGCTGACCTTTTTTCCCATAGTCTTTTTCTTCATCATCTTTTGAATACTTCACCATTGTCACAAAATATTTGGAAATAAAATATTTGATAAATATTTCCCAAATATTTTTCTTAAACGTGTAAATTAATTTCATAAATAAAATATCAAAATATTTCCTTAAATGATTTGTAAAGCATCCTCTTGTTTTGAAATCCATGTCTTGTTTTTAAATCCATGTCTTTTTTCCCTCAATTTATATATTGATGAATAAATGGGATTCATAAACATATTTTATAAAAACCATAAACTAATTTCCTTCCCATGGTTTTGAAAAACCATGTCTTGCTTTGCCATGGTTGGTAAAGTATCTTTTACTTTTCCCTTTTACTCCTATAAAATATTTGGATAGCAATATTTCTCTTCTCTGTAAAACAACCTTTTCAGGGGGGGTGGCTTAAGGAACCCCCCAAATTCATCGATAACCATTGATTTCATTATTCACATATCTCGAGGTATTTATATTAGGGAAGTTTAATGTATGAAGTGTGGGGTGGGGTCATAAATTTAATTTGACTTTGGCCAACGTATTTAGCATGATAAATAAATGGTGTTCCTATAGATTTAGAGATTGGATTGATTTTTTATTTTTAAATTAAGTTTAATATTTTAAATAAACAATTTTATATAAACCATATAATTATATATATTTTATAAAATTAAATCTCATTTAAAATAAAAACTATTAAAAATAACTTTGAGACATTTCATCCTTTATATAAATAACTAGACAAGCAAACTTCGATTACCTATATTATAGGACCCTAACAATACTCATGATGGCTCTCAAACATTACTATGTTTTAATTACATTACACAACTCAGGGGATATTACAATAAGTTAATTTTCTCTTTTAACTTTAATTATTATTATTAATATTTTATAACATTAATAATATTATGTATTTTTATTTTTAATTTATTTAATTTATACATTACTATAAAAGTTTAAATATCGAGTGAGGATCTTGAGTGGTTAATGCTTTGAATTATACGTATGAGTTCTCAAGTAAGTTTTTAAATTAGTTTCCTTTGTAAATGTTATTGTAATTCACTAGATATCCCTAATAAATTAGGTTTCTGGGTGTGTAAAAAGAGGAGTAATGCATCTATAAAAACGTAGAGGGAACCTGAAAATAGGCCCTAGGAGGTTAACTCTTTTCCCTATCAAGAAGACACATCAACAAGAGCCTAATCCCCAAATTTATTTGATAAGAATTGATTCAGGTTCACTAGAAATTGGTTTGAACTCATGAAAAAATAGAAAATTTTAACCCAAAAAGTTGCAATAGATAAGACCACTTCCTATCATTCCTTTTAGTTAGGTGACACTCCACACATGACACATATTCATAAATGATCACTAGAAATAATATAAACATTTCACAGTGAACACAACCAAGGCTGGCTTCTAATTCATTGGATGTGCAGCAAATAATATTCTCATTTAACATAGAGGAAAGGCTCTCATTCCGTAAAACATTCATATTCATAAAGGAATGAAGTTCAACAATTAGGTAAGCCATGTTAGATATCTAGTACATTGATCATGCATATTCATATCATAATACCACTATTCTCATCATACAAATGTAGAAATTTGAATAACTGTTAAATTATTCACCGAGATTATCATGATCACACACTATTTGAGCTTCATGCATAATACATAACCTCTTCTACCATTGATCATTAATTGCGGAAAATAAACAATCGCATGCGCACATTAAAACCATAAACAATCACACATATAAACACATTATTTATGGGAAAGCTTAAAGCTGAAAACCCCCAACTATCTGTATATTATAATGATAGAGATCATGTAACAATCATTGTACAAACTCCTCACAAGCTCTCATTACAATCTCCAATTGTTACACACTACACAAGCTCAGATCTAGCAAAACACATGCTCCAATCTGCTCCACCTGTTAGCCTGCCTCTACTGCGCAATCCAAGATGAATAATTTATTGGATCAAGATTTCCGAATCCCACAGGTATGCCTTTCGCAATCCTCATTGGCATCTCCATCAATGTGTGTGCAAATCATGCACAGTATAGTCACAATGCGATAGTCGACACCGCTCTTTCACCTACCTCTCCACTGGTCTCCACTGAAACTGTCCATGCACTGTAGTTAACTGATGTATTCTTCAGTTGATTAATGAGTTAATATTTAGTGAATTAATTATTAATTAATTCACACCACTCTCACTAGTGTATCAATCGGTTAGACTAGATACAACTAGCTCAACTATGTCTAACTGAGTTAAACTAAACACAACTCCACCAACTACTTCTACAACTTCACCAAACTCTATCACATGAGTTCTAACTGAAGTCTCCATGAAATAGCTCTAGTAAACCCTCAGGAATAGCATAATTCCTTCTGTCAGATGTTGTGCCACATCTGTGCACTTAACTGAAGTGCTCCAAGAGAATAAGATAATGTTTAGAGTCCAAATATTATTAAGAGCTAATAATATTCGACATATCTATTTTTAGACTGGCAATCTAAAAATAGATTCCGCCCAATCTGTCTAAAAATAGAAGTCCATCTATTTTTCCAACTTGACCAACCATCCACAAATAGCATCCTGCAACTCATAGAATATGATCGACATGTCTAAAAATAGACTTTGTGCCAAAAATAGCATGCGGGCCCACTTAGTGAAGGCGACTTCTTTCCACTAAGCTCATCATCTTGTTGCAATCTCAACAAAAAATGCACACATACTCGGTAAATTGAGATCATATATAAACATGAAGTATTGAACTACATTTACAATTCATTAATAGGATAGAAAAACACTTATCTATTCTTCTTAATATGGCTAGAACTTGAAGAATGGATTTCCACTCTCAGCGCAATTGTAGGCGCAACTACACTACAAATCTCTTGTAGCTAGCCACCCCCGAGCTAGATTCGATGTCTAGAGGACACTCCAATTAGGGTGTTATACCAAAGGGGCAGTTCATGGTAGAGATTGAAGACTAATCTCCTTCAATGGATTGGAAATAGGTATGTCACCTGTCAAGCTATGATTCAATGCAAAATACAAAACAATTATTGTGGCTGAGGTTTGTACAACACAAAGGGATACCCTTTCACTCGTGCCTATGATCCCTCAATGATCATCATTTTTAGTGCTTCACACGCACAAGACAATCAAATAGCAGAGTTCTTCTCTGCAACCCAACTCAAGTAGATGGATTCCTTCAATGGTTTTCTCAACTATCACCAATCATACCTAGACTCTGCAATTTAGTTTTCTAGAATACAAGTTAAAGGTTCATATGGTTTTGAATTGTTGGGGTCACATAACCAATTTGGGTCTCTCTCTCTCCATCACTGTTAATACTCTTCCCTCTCCCCTCCCATTCTTCCCCATAAGCGTTTCGCTTCATGCAAGGGCTCTAGGGTTTCTATTTCAATACACGAAGTCAACTTGGCCTCTATGACGTATGCGTCCTAGGGTTGGGTGACTCCTGTACCTATTTCCCTATCCTTAAATTTTCCTAGGGAAATTGGTAACTCGACCAACACATCAGGGGGTGTGAACATTAAATTCAGGGAAGAGTGGCAAACTTCCCCATCTCCCTCACAAGATTCATAAGCAATCTATCCTTCTAGACATCAAGATTTGTATAAGCATATCCTCCTCTTCATCTTCAATTGTTTATAACTAAAGTAACAAAATACTTACATGAAACAGTTTGGAAATATAGTCATGTTGACTCTCCAACATACTATGCTTTAATTATATTACGAAATTTGAGCAATTAGAAAAAGGATATTACAATAAGTTAATTTTGTGTTTCAACTTTAATTATTATCATTATTTTACAACTCTAATAATATTATGTGATTTTATTTTTAATTTATTTAATGTATACATTACTATAAAGATGTAAGTCTTGAGTGAGGATGTTGAGTGGTTATATGCTTTGAATTATAAGTATGAGGTCACACGTAGATCCTCAAGTGAGGATCTTGAGTGGTTATATGTAATTAATTATAAGTATGAGATCATAGGTAAATCTTTAAATAGGTTGTATTTGTAAATATTATTGGACTTTAGTACATATCCCTAATAAATTAGGTTTTCAAAACTCTTAAAACCTGCATAGATCCATCTAATTCTGGATCTATCATGTGTCGAGAGGGATCAAATATGTGTAGCTGCAAACCTTTCCTCAAATTGAGGGATTTTAAATTGTTTATTTAAACAGTTATTTAAATTTTTTTATGAGCCCACATTATTTAAATGTTGTGTATAGTTACACATCATACTGGACTGTAGAATGAGCCTCTCACCCTTACACATCATACTGGATTAGAGAATGGACCTCTCGGCTCAATGAAAAAAAATTCTTATAAGATTATGGAAAATGTATATTCCATTAAAAAATAAAATAAAAATCTAAAATCTAAAATACATAATCATGAAATCTTAAATTTTATTATTTTTTTTATAAACAATCTAGAGTATTTTTCATTTTCTTATTTAAATTATAACCTTTTTTAGAATGAGCCTCTCACCCTTACAAATCATACTGGATTAGAGAATGGGACTCTCAGCTCAATGAAAAAAAAAACTTATAAGATTATGGAAAATGTATATTCCATTAAAAAATAAAATAAAATTCTAAAATCTAAAATACATAATCATGAAATCTTAAATTTTATTATTTTTTTTATAAACAATTTAGAGTATTTTTCATTTTCTTATTTAAATTATAACCTTTTTCATTTATTAATCTAATTTATTGATATAAACTCATTAAAAAAAATTTAAAATAATTAATTTTATATTAGATTATTATTTTATTGATATAAACTCATTAATAAATTCTTTAAATAATTAATATTATATTAAATTAACATATTTTTTCATAACACAAAATAATAATTTTGTTTCATTTTCAATACCATAACCTATGGGGTAATTCATTTGATACGTTTGTATAATACCAGGCTAGATCCATCTTACCTCTGGATCTATCAAGGCCCGAGAGGGACCAAATATCTCGAGGTGCAAACCTCTTTTTTGAGTGTAAAACTTGAGAAAAGGTTTGCACCTCGAGAGATTTTATCCCTCCAGCGCTTGATAGATCTAAATTTAAGATGGATCTAGGTTGGTTTCAGTCATGTGCGGTCAAGGAAAATATATCGAACATATGATTAATTTTATCAATAATATGCAAATATATCTAATATTAATATAATCATTTTAAATATTTTAAATATGTTTGAGATTAACCCGGTCATTTTACTTTTAATTTTTCTTGGTTACCTTAGTTTTTTGAGATGATAAATATTGTTAATAAATTTAATGATGAAATAAAATTTTTGAATGCAAAGTGACAATACTAGTGTTGAATGATAGAGAATATGAATAATAAGAATGTAGTCAATTACAAATAGTCTTAGTTTTGATCAATCTCAAACTATTTTCTTCTACTATTCCTATTGTCACCTTGTTAGTTTTGTCATTTTTTCCTATCGACTATATGAAAAGTATTGTTGAAATCGTAAACCATTTAAATCTTTACCTCAAGTTGTTGTACTAAACATCATAGCTTGTCTCTCTTGGTATCAAATATTAATAGGTTGAATTACTATGACACAAAAATAAATGTACATTTTCAATAATGTTTTATTCTTACACTGAAATCAATGTACACTCCTAAGCTAATCACCTTAAAATTAATGTAACATCATACATCCAATTACATCAAATCGGAAATCAACGTATACACTGAAATCAATGCATCTAATGCAATCAATCAAATAAGATTAGAAAACGACTTATACACGGAAATCAATGCATCTAATGCGAGAAATCAAATAGAATTAGAAATCAACATCTACACTAAAATCAATGCATCTAGTGCAAGTAAGAAAATAGGACTAGAAACCAACATCTACACTGAAATCAATGCATTTAATGCAAGCAATCAAATAGGATTAGAAATCACCATCTACACTGAAATAAATGCATTTAGTGTAACCAATCAAATAGGATTAGAAATCATCTACATTGAAATCAATGCATCTAGTGCAATCGATCAAATATAATTAGAAATCAACAGATACATTGAAATCAATGCATCTAGTGCAATCAATCAAATAGGATTAGAAATCACCATCAACATTGAAATCAATGCATTTAGTGCAAGAAATCAAATAATATTATAAATCATCTACATTGAAATGAATTCATCTAGTGCAAGCAATCAAATATCATTAGAAATCAATCTCTACACTAAAATCAATGCATCTAGTGCAAGCAATCAAATAGGATTATAAAAAATGATCTGCGCTGAAATCAATGCATCTAGTGCAAGAAATATTATTCCCTCTCTCCCCCCTCCATATATATCTATATCTCCCTCCATCTCTCCTTCTTTGTCTCTCTATCTCACCCCCAAAAACACACATGCTCTCTCACCCCAGATCGATCAATCTATTTGTCCCTCCCTCCCTCTCTCCATCTCTCTCTTCTTCCCTCTCTTCACCTTCCATATATATCTCTATCTTCCCCTTCTCTCCCTCTCCCCTACTTATATCTTTCTTTCCTCCTGCTGTCATCTCTCCTTTTATCTCCATATTCCTTATCAATCCATCTCTCTCTTTCTCCACCTTTCTCTCTCTATTTATTTCTTCTTACCTCCCTCTCTCTCTCCCTCGAACTCCATCTTGGTTTCCCTCCATCTCTCCACCTTCTCACATCCTTTCTCTTCCTTCCTCTCTCTCTCTCTCTTCAGCCTCCAAATATTTTACTATATACATCCCTCTCTCCTTCTCTCCTTCTCTCCTTCTTTGTTTCTTGATATCACCCCAAAACATAGACACTCTCTCTCCATATCTCCCTTGTCACTCCATGTCTCTCTCCACTTCTCACTCGCAATGTCTTTATTCTTCCCTCCCTCTCTCCCCCTCCAACTCCATTTCTCTATCCATACCCCTCTCCTCCTCTCTCTCTCCATTTCTCTCCCACCTCCCTCTCTGTTACTCCATCTCTCTCTCTCTCTCTCTCTCTCTCTCTCTCTCTTTTCCCTCCAATCCTATATCTTCCCCCATCACTCTCCTCCTTTCTCTCATCCTTCTGTTGGGTATGTGTTATATTCTTTCCACGACTAGTCCCACACGCTATACGTTGCATCGAGCGCAACAGGGGGGTCACATGGGGGACAACAGCCCCCCCTGTCAGGGTCCGGGGCAGCGCCTCGGAAAAATTTGTTTTGGTGTGCAGACCCACCCATGGTTTTGTGCATGAGTTTACACATGGTTTTGGGGGACGATGGTTTTCGGCCCTTGGTATTTTGTAGATCCGGTCGAGAGAACTACAATGATGTTCTAATCCAGAGTTAATGGACTGGGGTTTATGTATGCTTCGGCATGTATATATATGTGTTGTAACACTAAAAGGAATATAATGAAAAATCAAGCTGGTCATCCCGATTTGGGATTCAAGGGAAAATCTCTGTGTTTATTTGTTTTATGTTTTATGCTCTCACTATTGTTTATTTTATGTTTTAAGATTCGTTTGTAGATAATTTATGTACAGAGTTAAAACCTACATTTGGTATCAAGGCTGTTCAACTCAAGGGGATGCCTTTGCTGCTGAGGGGTTTTTTTCTCGGGCCTGTGGTAGACCCTATTCAGTGGGAGATTTGCGGGATCGATTCTTGCAGTGAAAGAAGATGGCGAGCAGCGAAAATATAGAGATCGAGAAATTTAATGGTCAGAGTTTTGAGTTGTGGAAGCTCAAGATGGAGGACCTGCTGGTCGATAAATATCAATGGATCGTAGTAGATCCAGGTACTAAACCAACGGCAATGTCAGATGAAGACTAGAAGAAGTTGGATCAGAAGGCGAAGAGACAATACGATTGTGTGTCTCCGATTTGGAATTGTTGAATGTATCTGGGGAAGCTACGACAAAGAATTTTTGGGACAAATTTGGGACTTTGTACCAATCTAAGTCTCTGGTGAATAAATTGTTCCAGCGGAAAAAGTTGTATAACCTGAGGATGAAGGATGGAGACTCGATGACAAAGCATCTGAACGCCTTCAATACGGTGGTAAGTCAGTTGTCATCTGTTGATATTAAAATCTCAAATGAAAATAAGTGCATTAGCTTTTTGTGTTCTCTACTAGATTTGTGGGACAGTATGGTTATTGCAATAGGTAGAAATACAACTACTTTGAATTTTGATGACATTGTCTCAGCCTTGTTGTTGGAGGAAATGAGACGGAGAAATATGGAGGGCCGAAATGGAGATGCCTTATCTATACGAGGAAGGTCCCAAAACAGAAACAAGAATAAGGTTTCGAGTGGGAGATCTAAATCTCTTGGAAAGTTTGTAAAGGTGTGTTGGAAATGCGGAAAGGAAGGGCACTACAAAAAGGACTGCAGATCTAAAGCTCCTGAGAAAGGAAAGGGATCTGATGATGCTCCTTCTACAAAGGCAAAAACCACCTTAGATGAAGGTGGGGATGTGTATTTGGCTTCTTCTTCAAATACACATGTAGATCATGAGTCATGGTTGATTGACTCGGGTGCATCCTTTCACTTCACTCCCCATAGGGAGTGGTTCTGCGAGTATGAGAAATATGATGGGGGTGACGTCTTCCTAGGGGATGATAAGAAGGCCAGAATCATCGGACGTGGAAAATTCAAGCTGAAGCTGCAAGGTGGAAGGATTAGAACACTTTCTGGTGTTCTGCACATTCCTGCATTGGCCGGAAATCTAATTTCTGTAAGCAAGATGGATGATGTGAGTGTAAAAACAGTGTTCAAGAAAGATACCTGTAAGATGGTTCAGGGAGCACTGGTATTAATATGGGGAGTTCAGATTGGAACTCTGTACAAGCTTCAGGGCAGCACTATTATTGATGGGTGCAACAATTTTGTGGTTCCTGAAGGTGGAGCGGAAAGCCTAGCAGTCTCCGGAGAAAGGACCATGCTATGGCATCAAAGGCTTGGACATATTGGAGAGAAGGGCCTTCGGATACTGCATGGAAATGGTATGGTAGAAGGCATGTATAATTTCTCCCTGGATTTCGATTTCCGTGAACATTGTGTATATAGGAAGCAGAATCAGGTGAGTTTTCCTTCTGGTGCTAAGAGGGCAAACAAGATATTAGAACTTGTGCACAGTGATGTGTTTGGACCTGTGTTATTTCTTGAACTTCTCAAGGAATACATGGTTATATTTCTTGAGGAAGAAATCTGAAGTCTTTGACAAATTTAAAGAATTTAAGGCTCTGGTGGAAAACCAGACAGAGAAGAAGATAAAGGTGTTGAGGACAAATAATGGTGGGGAGTTATGCAAGAAGGAATTTGAAGAGTTCTGTAAGAAGTGTGGTATAGCATGACAAAAGAATACTCCATACACACCTCAGAAAAACAGAGTTGCAGAAAGAATGAACAGAACGCTAATGGAAAAGGCAAGAATCATGATCAGTGGTACCGGGTTAAGACAAGAATTCTAGGCAGACGCAGTTGAGACTACATGTTACCTGGTTAATAGATCACCTTTATCAGCGTTGGAGGATAAGACTCCACATGAGGTATGGACGGGTAAGAAACCCTCTCTTTCACATCTGAGGGTATTTGGATGTGATGCTTATGTACATGTTCCGAAGGAGAAAAGGACCAAGTTGGATAATAAATCTGAAAGGTGCATCTTTATTGGATATAAGGATGGTTTAAAGGGTTACAAGCTTTAGAACCCAAAAACAAGGAAGGTTGTGTACAGTCGATATGTGGTGTTTAGAGAGGTGAAAGATGTTGTTAAACATGAATTCCTACCAAAGGAACCTAAGAAGATAGAGTTTGAGCTAAACGAGGATGAATCAAACTCTACAACAGAAGAAGACTCGGAAGAGGAAGAGCCACAAACTCCAGCTGTGAGAAGATCGGTTTGAGTAAGAAGGCAACCAGAAAGGTATAGTCCATCTGCTTTTTGTTCAAGTTTTGCCTTAACTATAACTGATGATGATCCCAAAACTGTATCGGGGAAGCGATGGGTCGAGAGGATGGAAAAATCTCGGAAAGGCCATGGTTGATGAAATGGCATCTTTCATGAAATAATTATGGAGATGCGTGAGTTCTTGAAAGCTCAGAAGGAAGCCCATTGGGAGCAAATGGGTGTTTAAGAAGAAGATGAATGTAGAAGGCAAGGTGGAGAAATACAAAGCTCGGTTGGTAGCGAAAGGTTATTCCCAGGTGCCGGGAATTGATTTTGGTGATATTTTTTCTCCTGTTGCCAAAGTTACTTCTATTAAATTACTTTTATCTGTTGCTGCTGCATTTGATTTTGAGATAGAACAGATGGATGTGAAGACATCATTTCTTCACGGGGATCTAGAAGAGGAGATCTACATGAAGCAACCTGAAGGCTTTATGGTGAAGGGTAAGAAAGAACTAGTATGCAGGTTGAAGAAGTCTCTCTATGGGTTAAAACAGTCCCCAAGGATGTGGTATCAGAAATTTTATACCTATATACGGGGACTTGGCTTCACCAGAAGCAAGGAGGATCACTGTGTTTATTTTAAATTAATTGGTGACCGTGTTATTTATTTGGTCTTGTATGTGGATGATATGTTGTTGATTGGAAATGACAAAGAAATTATCCAAGGTTTGAAGACCCAACTGTTCTCCAAATTCGACATGAAGGATCTTGGGCGCTGCAAACTATATTTTGGGCATGGAAATTAAGAGATATCGGGAAAAGAGGAAGCTCTAGTTAAACCAGAGGAAGTATGTCGAGACTATATTGCAGAGGTTCAATATGCAAGATAGTAAACCAGTGAATGTTCCTATTCTTGTAGGTGTAAATTTGTCTGCTGGAAAGTGTCCCAAGACACAAGAAGAAGAGGAGGATATGTCCCATGTTCCATATGCAAGTGCAGTGAGTAGCCTGATGTATGCATTGGTCTGTACTAGATGAGACATTACACATGCAGTGGGAGTATTGAGCAGGTTTATGTCAAGCCCAGGGAAGCAGCATTGGACAACAGTGAAGCGGGATTTCAGATATTTGCGTGGCACTAGTGATTATGGCTTGTGCTACCAAGGAAGACGAGGATTGGAAAGAGTGTTGGACATTCATGGTTTTGTTGATGCAGACTGGCTAGAGATCTGGACCAAAGAAGATGTACAAGTGGGTATGTGTTTAGCCTATTTGGAGGTGCAGTCAGTTAGATGAGTTAAAGACAATTTGTAGTGGCTCTTTCAACTACAGAGGCAGAATACATGGCAACCACTTATGCAAGCAAGGAAGCAGTTTGGCTGCAGAGATTGTGTTCAAGTATGGGGTTGGTGCAGCGAGCTATAAGGATAGACTGTGATAGCCAAAGTGCAATTTTCTTGGCTAAGAACCCGCATATCATTCAAAGACAAAGCACATTGATGTTAAATATCACTTTGTGAGAGATATGGTTGAGGATAAAAGGGTGTTGTTGGTAAAGGTGGACACTTGGAAGAATGTTGCAAATGCATTGACGAAGTCTATGAGCACTCAGAAGTTCTCTTGGTGTAGAGAAACAATGGGTGTTGCAGAGTTGGACTAAGCTCTCTTGTGCCCCCCTTGTGGAAAGAAAACAACAAGTGGGTGAATGTTGGGCATGTGTTATATTCTTTCCACGACTAGTCCCATGCGTTGTACATTGCGTTGGGCGCAACAGGGGGGTCACAAGGGGGGTGGCAGCCCCTCCTTTCAGGGTCTAGGGCAACGGCCTGGAAAAAAAAAATTTGGTGTGTGGACCCACTCATAGGCAAACCCACCCATGGTTTTGTGCATGAGTTTGCACATGGTTTTGGGGGACGATGGTTTTCGGCCCATGGTATTTTGTAGATCCGGTCAAGGGAACTACAGTTATGTTCTAATCCAAGGTTAATGGATTGGGGTTTATGTATGCTTGTGCATGTATATATATGTGTTGTAACACTAAAAGGAATATAATGAAAAATAAAGCTGGTCATCCCGATTTGGGATCCAGGAGAAAATATCTATGTTTATTTGTTTTATGTTTTATGCTCTCGCTATTGTTTATTTTCTGTTTTAAGATTCATTTGTAGATAATTTTTGTACAGGGTTAAAACCTACACCTTCCTCTCCCTTCCTTTATCTCTTACCTCCCTCTCTCTTCCCACATCACTCTCTCTCTCTCTTTGCCTTCCAACCCTCTCTCCCTCTCTCTCTCTTCCCTCCAATCCTCTATCTCCCCCCATCACTCTCCTCCTTTCTCACATCCTTCCTCTCCCTTCCTTTATCTCTTACCTCCCTCTCTCTTCCCACATCTCTCTCTCTCTCTCTCTCTTGCAATCCTCTCTCTCTCTCTTTTCCCTCCAATCCCCCCCTCTCTCTCTCCAACTATGTCCTACCTCCCTCTTTCTTCCCCCATCACTCTCTCACTCTCTCTCTCTCTCTCTTTGCCCTCCAATATTCTCTCTTGCGAAACCACTCTCCTCTCTTTCAAGTCCTATTTCTCATCCTTCCTCTTTCCCCCTTTCTCTCCTTCCTCCCTCTCTCTTCCCCCATCTCTCTCTCTCTCTCTCTCTCTCTCTCTCTATGTTACTATATCCCTCCCTCTCTCCTCTCTCCTTCTTTATCTCTTTATCTCACTCCTAAACATACACACTCTCTCTCCATCTCTATGTTGTCACTCCCTCTCTCTCTTCACTTCTCACTCTCTATTTCTCACTTCTTACCCGCCCCCCTCTCCCCCTCCAACTCCATCTCTTTATTCCTCTCTCTCTCTCAAGTCCTCTCTCTCGACCTTCCTCTCTCCCTTTCTCTCATACATCCCTCTCTCTTCCCCCATCTCTCTCTCTCTCTCTCTCTCTCTCTCTCTCTCTGCCCTCCAATCCTCTCATTATCACCCTTCCTCTCTCCTTCTCTCTCTCCCCCCCTCCATCTTTGTGTCTCCCTCTCCATATCTTACTGTTCTCTACCTCTCTCACTCATGTCCCTATCTCTCTCTTCATTCCTCCTCTCCCCTCTCCTTCAGTTTATCTCCATCTCTCCCTTGTCACTCCCTTTATCTCTCCACCTCTATCACTCTATGGTTTGTTCTTCCCTCCCATATATATATAGAGTTAATATATATGATGATATATTAATATATATTATAATATAACACATTTGATATTGTATTAATCCAATTTTATTAAATTTAATAATATTAATATTATAATATATTAATATGAATATTAGATTTAATAATAATAATAATAATGACATTAGGGTTAATACTATTTACTTTTACATCATATTAATAATAATTTTCCCCATAAGCTTCACCTAAATAAGACCTCTTTTTCTAATGTTAGTAAATATAAAGAGGATTATGGGATAAATATAAAAAGAAGGTTTATGGTATTTAGCCCATGGTATTAATAATAAATTTTTTCATGGTATTTGGCCCATAGGCTTCACCTAAATAAACTTGTTTTTGAGTTTTTTTTAAATATATAAGGAGGTTTATGGAGTAAATATAAAAAGAGATTTTATTTATTTTCCATGTCTCTAGTATATTTATATTTCTATTTCTATACCATACCTCTAGAGTATAAAAATAGGTTTTATTTATTTACCATACTAGGGTTTATTTATATTTTTATTTATTTGTTATACCTCTTTTTTTAGTGTTCTTTTTTTTTTTGTAAGCCGAGGTGGTAACTTCGATTTTCTATTAATAAAAGTCGGGAAAAAGATACAAAACTAGACCGTAACCTGCCCGTAGGAAACCAGGTATTTTGGCCATCTGAGTTCGAAATAGTTCAACCAAAACATAAAGAGTCCTAATAACAGGAACCAGATCTGTCGATACTTAAGATCATATAGAAACTAGAGAGTATCAAAAACCATAACAGAGAGAAGGAAAAAACATAAATACCAATAGCAACAATTCGAACAAAACTAAGGACATGAAAGAAGATTAGTCATCATCGGATTCAACTGGTGTAGACGCTGTGGCAGTAGCACCAAGAAGTTCTACAAGGACCCGTTGTAAGGCTTGAATCTCCTTCTCCAACCTGGAAAGACGGGTATACTGATGTAATTGTCTTAAATTTATCTCCTGAACATTTCTATTAATATCTGCAAGAATAGTTTCCAACTTGGAGTCCAGCTTTGGCTCAGCAATGGACATAATTGCTTTGGCTAGGAGACATTTAATGACCCAATAGGTTCGGGCTGATTGCTGATAAAGAGATGTGCGACCCCGAGTATGGCCGGGATCAGGGGACACTATCTGCAGATCTGCAGAGGCCATATCATCCTGTGAATCAAGATTATCCAAGATTTCTGACTCCCACCCAAACACACGATCACGGACATGAGGTGGAATGTCATGCATGAAATTACGAACCATAGGTTCAAGGTGCTGCTCCACTATCTTACGACCACGTTCCCTGTGCGGTCCAGGAGAGGCCTGCTTACCCTTCCCCCCAACAGGCTTACGATCGTGTTTAGCCATAGCAAAGACAACTGAACAATCTGTTGAAACTTCCACCCATAAAAGAAGAGGAGTCAGCCGCAGAGAAACCTGAGAAAGAACCATAGAATATATATCACCAGCAGCTGCCAGGGCCAGCTCTTTTTTGAGTGTTCTTAAATATAACTCCGAATACAAAATTTCTTACATTACATCTACACTTGTGCCCTATACTAGCTTAGAGCTCCTTTGACTCAATAAAGTGAATGCTAAAGATTTTATGTTTGATTTTTCGATTTACTTAATCTATTAGTAAATTGAATAATTTTATTATTTCAATTTATTTTAAAAATTATTTATCAATATTAATAAAAATAAAATAAAATGTTAATAGAAATAAAATATTTTAGGTTTTACTTTTTATTTAAATATATATGTTTCTTAATTAAATTTAAATATATATGTTTTTTAATTAAATGGTTTAATGTTTTTTTTTTAATTTATAAATACTTAAATTTTTTACCCATTCATATTTGACTATTTTTGAAAAGCAATTAGTTTTTATTAGTTAAATTTCAACTTCCATCTTTAATTATTTATTTTTACATAATGGAAAAATTTACCATAATTTAGTATTAAACAAGAGAAAATTATTATTGTCTACTATCAATTTATGTATATTAACTCATCATTATTATTAAAAAAAATCAAACTATCTAAAATGAATCCCTAATAAGTTGTAAAGATAAAGGTTTTATACTTACCGTGTTTCATTAAATCCAAAAAAGCAAACTTTTAATTAAACAAAAGCATTTTAAATCATGCTCCAAAATCTATCAAGCTGATCATTAAATTTTTTAATAAATAACAATAAAAATATTAGAAAATATTATTTATTATACATCAATCACTTATCATTGAATTTTTTCATAAATAACATTAATAATTGATGCCTCGGTAATCATAATTCAAAGAGCTAGCATCCTAATGGAGTAGTTTTGTGGAAACAAATTGTGGTCAAATTTTGATTTGTAATGTTTAAACTGGTTTTTTGATTGCATATATAGATTCAGCACTCTAAAAAACCATTAAAATATTCGATTATGAAGAATTCACCCATCAAACTTGTGCTTTTCAATAAATTCTTGTAAAATTCGGGACAAATTAAATCATAAATTAAACTAGAAAATTTTCCAAAATGTAAAAACTATAAGCATAGCAAACACATTTTAGCTAAACACATTAGATAAGAAGAAAATAAATGGAAAACATTTTAGTAAATTAGTGCATATTTTAGAAGTCCATAAAGTATACACATGAAGCTCATCATGATGACTAATGGTAACTCTTGGAAGACTGATTGTAATGATTTACTTATGATTTCATTGCACAATTGTTTTCTTCTACATTGCTATTCATAATACCATTTTTTCTATAAATCTAAATAGAGTCCCCCCTTTTAATCGTCATTGCAGCTACTCCACTACTTCCCCACTGAACTAGAGCTTGGGACATGTTTTTGTTGGAATTTATGAGCAATTCTGAACACACGAAGGAAAATAAAATTCCTTTTCTACAACACAGAGATTAAAAACAAATTGCAGACAAAGATGCTTTAAAAACTTTCTATTTCATTAAACATAGAAATCTATTACAAACTGAGATTTTGTCTTCAGAACGAAGTTTTAGATTTACAAAAAAAATTATCTAGCTGCTACACACGCAGCGCTGCATCAAACTGCTTCACTGTCTCTCTGACTTTCACACAGTGTTTTGCACACACTTTCTTTAAAAAAAAAATTACACACGGTCTTTTTCCAACCTTCAGGCTCTCTCTCTGTCTTGCAACACACAATGCACATGGCATATGCATATATATAAAGTTAACATTACAATATGTATATATATTATAAATATTTCATATTTATAATATATATATTAAAATATATATAACCGAAGTTTAAAACAATCAAATAAAGCATATATGTCACGACAACTAAAAACTAAATCAAAACATTAAACAGCCTTTCCGTGGGGTTCAACCATTATGGAAGAGCCAATTTCTATGCCCCACCCCCCCTCGAAAATGATTTGATTGCTTTGGAGGAAGGTGACGTCACCTCCTTCTGTGGGTTGCCTTCACCCTTCGCAACTCATGCTTGCTACCCCCGGAATGGTGTTGTTGTGCGATAAATGAAGTTGGTGGAGGATTCAATGTGGTTGATGAGTGTTTGAATGTGGAGGTGGCGTGTAATTTCAAAACTGGTTTTCACCGCTGCTACTGTCCTTTAGACTCTTCACATCAAAATTGATGTCGTCGTGCTTCTTCTGCTTCTGTCTGTGTCCATCTGTTGTGTGTGGGCAGTTGGAATTAATATTCCAACACTCCCCCTTAATTACAACTATTGTGTTCTTGCATACCCAGGCATTTTCTAAGATAGTTAAAACTCTTTTGCATTAATGGCTTTGTGAGGATATCAGCAAACTGTTCTTTTGTCCTGCAGTGCTGCAAAACAATCTCACCATTATTAACCAGTTCTCTTATAAAATGAAATTTTGCATCGATATGCTTTGTTCTCTTATGGAAGACATAATTATTTGATAAAGCTATCGCTGAGCTATTATCACAATAAATTGTTGTTCCTTTGTCTTGTTCATGACATAAATCTCTGAGCATTCTTCTCATCCATATTGGTTGGCATGTTGTTGTTGTTGCTGCCACATATTCTGCCTCTGTTGTTGATAAAGCAACTATTGGTTGCTTCTTGGAAGCTCATGAAATGGCTCTTGATCCCAAATGAAACACACATCCAGATGTGCTCTTCTTGTCATCTACGCTTCCAACCAAATCACTGTCAGTGTAACCAATTAATTTAAAATTTTTAGATGAGGAGTAGAAAATACCATACCCCTTCGTTCCATTCACATACCTTAGAATTCTCTTGGCTGCCTATCAATGAGTCTCTTTTGGTGTTTCCATGAATCTGGAAATTAAACTTACAACATACATAATATCCGGCCTAGTTACAGTCAGATACATAAGGTTGCCAACTATGTTTTTATACCATGTCGGATCAACATTCTTGTTGTGATCTTCTTTGCTCAATTTTAACCCCATGACAGTTGGAGTTACAGCTGCCTTGTTGTTCTGCATGTTGAATCTTTTCAACACTTCTTCAACATATTTTGCTTGGGAAATAAAAATCCCATTTTCATTTTTCTCTACTTCTATTCCAAGAAAATATATCAAAAAACCCAAATCAGTCATTTCAAATTCACTCTTCATGACTGCTTTAAAATCAGTGATGAGAGAAACTTCATTGCCAGTAAAGATTAAATCATCTACATATAAAACAATAATAAGAACCTTACCATCATTTTCTTTTATGTAGAATGTGGGTTCTCCATCACATTTCTCAAATCCATTTTCAGTCAGGTAAGCATCTATCCTGTTGTACCATGCTCTTGGTGCTTGTTTCAGCCCATAAAGAGCTTTCTTCAACTTGCATACTTTGTGCTCTTGGCCTTCAATCTCATAGCCTGGAGGTTGTTCAACATATACCTCTTCTTTCAACAATCCATTCAGGAATGTTGATTTCACATCCATTTGGTAGACTTTCCATTTATGTTGTGCTGCTATGGACAGCGCTGCTCTTACTGTTTCCATCCTTGCAACCGATGCAAAGGTTTCTTCATAATATTTTCCTTGTTGTTACTTGTAGCCTTTAACAACAAGTCTTGATTTGTGTCTTTCAATCTTGCCTTCAACATTTCTCTTGGTCTTATAGACCCATTTTATTCCAATTACTTCTTTGCCTTTAGAGAGGTCCACTAAATCCCATGTGTTACTCTTTTCTATTGCACCAATCTCTTATTTCATTGTTTCAATCCATTTTTCTTCTTTTACAGCTTCTTCAAAATGAATTGGGTCATCAACATGGCAATACAAAGCAAATAAAGAGTTCAGACCAACATTATCATTTACCTCTCCTTGTTCATAAATCTCACTCAGATTTCTGAATCTCGATCTTCTTGGTGTACTTGGAGTTCCACTTGAACTCGAGGGAGTTTCAATTCCCTGTGGTGTGCTTGAAGAAGCACTTCCTTTATTTCTCAAGGTTGTTCTGTTTCCAGCTTGTGGTGTGGTTTTTTGTGCTTGTGGTAGTGGAGGAGGAGCCACCAAAGAGGGATTATTTGCTGTTGTCCCTTCCTCTTGTTCTTTGTAAGACACACATATCTTCACATTCACTGTTTTCTCTAAGCTTCCATCCCAACCTTCTTCTTCAATAAACTGCACATCTCTGCTTATTATTATTTACTTGGTGGATGGATTATAGAATTTGTATGCCTTGAACTCATCACTGTATTAAAAAAAAACACACTTCACCCCCTTGTTGTCAAGCTTCTTTCTCAATTGAACTAGGACATGTGCATAAGCTACACATCCAAAAAGTTTCATGTGAGTGACAAACTGCTTTGTTCCACTCCATGTTTTTTCTGCAACTCTGTTCATAACAGCTTTGGTTGGGCATATATTCAAGATATACTCTGCACAATTGGCAGCTTCAACCCAATAGTCATTTGGCAAATGTTTTGCTTTCAACATACTTCTAACCATGTCTATGATGGTCCTATTCTTCCTTTCTGCAACACCTTTTTGTTGAGGTGTGTACCTTGTGGTAAACTGTTTATGTATGCCATTCTCCCTACAGAAACGTAGGAACTCTTTAGAGATGTATTCTCCACCTCTGTCAGTTCTTAACACTTTGATGTAGTGCCCACTCTGCTTCTCAACAAGAGCTTTTAAGTGGCAGAATTTTTCAAACACTTCACTCTTCTGTTTCAATAAATACACCCATGTCTTTCTGGTGTAATCATCTATGAATGTCAAAACGTATTTGCTGCCAACTAAAGATGGCGTTTGCATTGGTCCACACATTTAAGTGTGACGATCTCCAAGGGTGTCTTTGCCCTTATACTCTTCCTTGCTGGAAAGCTTTCTCTGTGTTGTTTGCCCAAGATGCAGCCTTCACAAAGGTTGTCTGATTTCTCAATCAGTGGTAATCCTTTTACCATTCCCTTTCTGTGCAACAAGTTCAGGCCTCCGAAATTGAGATATCCAAATCTCAAATGCCATAACCAGTTTTCATTTTCCACTTCCTCTTGAAAGACCTCTTGTGTTACAGCTACTACATTTCTTCTTTCCTTCAAGTTTGTTCTGAGCTTGAGAGGAAACATCATATTACTTGTCCTCTGCACCTCTGCAATGACTTTCCTGCTTGGAGGTATGTCCATGATTGTGCACACATCATCTTTAAAGAATACATTGTAGCCCTTGTTTATGATTTGTCTAATGCTCAACATATTACATTTCAAGCCAGGCACATAATATACATCTGGCACAAACTTTTTTTCTCCTTTTCTTGTCAGGATACTTACTTTTCCTTTTCCCATGACAGAGACCTTACTATCAGTCCTTGTTGTTACTTCAAATTTAACATTTTCATCTAGATTCGAAAACATTTCTATGTTTCCAGTCATGTGGTTACTACAACCTGAGTCTAAGAACCATACATCATCTTGTCTATCTTGTGCTACATTACATGTTAACAGCACATTCTTCTGGTTCTTTTCTTATTTTTTAAAATTAGCATTCTACCTATTATTCATGTCATTTTGTTTTTTCCTACATTCATTGGCATAGTGCTCATATTTCTTGCAATAATGACATTGGACTTGGGATTTATCATACCTTTGTCCATGAGCTTGATGTTGGCTTGAGTTTTCATTCTGGTTTTGATTGTTGCCGCTTCCACTCATGCTTGCAGGCCTGTTTCTTCCACCTCTATGTGGGCTTCTTCCTCTTCCTCTGTTGTTTGCTCTTCCTCACCCTCTACTTTGGCCAAAAGACATATGAGTCTTGAAAGTTTGTTCCAATGAGGAATATGTTCCTCTGTTCAATCTGTGTTCATGAGACATCAGGGATGCACTAAGCTTATCCATTGTAAATAGTGAGAGATCATTTGTCTCTTCTATTTCCACTACTATGGCATCAAATCTTGAGGGTAGACTTCTCAAGTTTTTCTCCACTATTCTTCTTTCTTCAAGTGTCTCTCCATGAGACCTTATCTGAGTAACCAACCCAATAACATAAGTGAAGAATGAGTCTATAGTGTCAAACTCTTTCATACAGAGAGTTTCAAAATCTCTCCTCAGCATTTGCATCTTTTCTGTCTTCACCTTCTCCATGCCTTGATGGGTTGTTTTGAGAATATCCCACACCTCCTTAGACTATGTTGCTGCTGTAATCCCTGGGAAAATACTCTCGTGCACTGATTGAAAGAGATAGAAGAGGGTTTTGGAGTCCGTCCTATTATCTCTTAACAAGTCTCTTTCTGTTGTTGTCAAAGCAGCCAGCGTTGCTGCGTCTATTGGTTCTGGGTAGCCATTCTCAACTAGCTCCCATATGTCCTGTGAAGCAAACAGGGCTCTCATCGTGATTTCCCAATATTCATGGTTCTTCCTGTTAAACTGTGGAAGTTAGGGATTCGTCATGCTGGTGCCTAATGCTGCCATCGTAACTGTGCAAACATGGAAGTTTTCTTGACTGTGTTAAAAAACAAATGAAACAATCAAATTCTTTTGACTGTGTAAACAAACAGAAGCTTTCTCTCTGCTGGAGAAATCCGCTTCAACAACCTTCTTACAGCTTCTGTAGTGAAGAGCGATCTCTGCTCTGTTCACGGAGCCGCTAGACTAGCTCAGATACCATGTTGGAATTTCTAAACAATTCCGAACACACAGAGGAAAATAAAATTTCTCTTCTACAACACAGAGACTAAAAACAAATTGCAGACAAAGATGCTTTAAAAAATTTCTATTTCATTAAACATAGAAATCTATTACAAACTGAGATTTTGTCTTCAGAACAAAGTTCTAGATTTACAAAAAAAAAATTATCTGGCTGCTACACACGCAGTGCTGCATCAAACTGCTTCATTGTCTCTCTGACTTTCACACAGTGTTTTACACACACTGTCTTTTAAAAAAAATTACACACAGTCTTTTTCCAGCCTTCAAGCTCTCTCTCTATCTTGCATCACACAATGCACACGGCATATGCATATATATAAAGTCAACATTACAAATGTATATATATTATAAATATTTCATATTTATAATATATATATTAAAATATATATAACCGAAGTTTAAAACAAACAAATAAAGCATATATGTCACGACAACTTAAAATTAAATCAAAACATTAAACAGACTTTCCGTCGGGTTCAACCATTATGGAAGAGCCAATTTATATGCCCCCCGAAAATGATTTGATTGGTTCGGAGGAAGGTGACATCACCTCCTCCAGTGGGTTGCCTTCACCCTTCACAGCGCATGCTTGCTGCCCCCCGGAATGGTGCTATTGTGCGATAAATGAAGTTGGTGGAGGATTCAATGCGATTGATGAGTGTTTGAATGTGAAAGTGGCGTGTAAGTTCAAAACTAGTTTTCACCGCTGTTGTTGTCCTTTAGACTCTTCACATCATAATTGATGTCGTCATCCTTCTTCTGCTTCTTCCTGCGTCCATCTGCTATGTGCGGGCAGTTGGAATTAATATTCCAACAGTTTCGACACAAAGGCACCGTAAAGACATAGGCTAACTTAGAGCATTCATCAAGACTAAGGCTTCTAAGATTTTTGCACTGTGCCAAGCCTCTTATGTTCTTTACCTTCACACATCCATCTACCTTCAACTCCTCCAAAGACCTCAAATGTTCAACCCCTGGTAGCTCTTCTAACATGGGCTTACTGTACAGCAACAACTTCTTCAAGTTCCTCAAGTCATGGAGCGAGGAGAGTTCGCTAATGGCATAACTCTTTATCTTTAAATCAGTCAAGTGAGTCATCGGTCCAAAAGCTGGCAAACATTTTAATTCCTTGCAATCAGAGAGGTAGAATCTCTTCAAGTTCCTCAAGTCACGGAGAGACGAGGAGAGTTTGCTTATGGGACACCTCGATACTCTCAACTGAGTTAACAATCCAACAAAAGCAGGCAAACATTTCAATTCCTTCCAATTTTTCAAGTTCAATGTCTTCAAGTTCCTCAAGCCATCGAAAGAGGGGGGGAGTTCGCTTATGGTACAACTCCATATTTTCAACTCAGTTAACTGAGTCAACAGTCCAACAGAATCCAGCAAACATTTCAATTCCTCGCAATGAAACAGGTCCAATGTCTTCAAGTTCCTCAAGTCACCGAGAGAGCGGGGGAGTTCGCTTATGGGACAACTCTGTATGCGCAACTCAATTAAATCAACAATCCAACAAAAGGCAGCAAACATTTCAATTCATTCCAATCATTCAACTCCAATGTTTTCAAGTTCCTCAAGTCACCGAGAGAGGGGGGGAGTTCGCTTATGGGACAACTCTCTATGCTCAACTCAGTTAACTGAGTCAACAGTCCAACAAAAGTTGACAAACATTTCAATTCCTCGCAATGAGACAGGTCCAATGTCTTCAAGTTCCTCAAGTCACCGAGAAAGGGGGGGATTTCACTTATGGGACAACTCTCTATGCTCAACTCAGATAACTGAGTCAACAGTCCAACAAAAGCCGAGTTCCTCAAGTCACCGAGAGAAGGGGGGAGTTCACTTATGGTACAACTCCATATTTTCAACTCAATTAACTGAGTTAATAGTCCAACAGAAGCCGACAAACATTTCAATTCCTTGCAATCATTCAAGTCCAATGTCTTCAAGTTCCTCAAGTCACCAAGAGAGGGGGGGAATTCGCTTATGGTACAAGTCCATATTTTCAACATAATTAACTGAGTCAACAATCCAACAGAAGCGAGCAAACATTTCAATTCCTTGCAATGAAACAGGTTCAATGTCTTCAAGTTTCTCAAGTCACCGAGAGAGCGGGGAAGTTCGCTTATGGGACATCTCCATATTCTCAACACAGTGAATTGAGTCAACAGCCCAACAGAACGTTGCAAGCATCTAGCCACAATGTCTTCAACTTCCTCAAGTTGTTGAAAGAAGGAGGCAGTGTGTCCAGCAAAGGGCTTCCTACATGCAAAATTTCCAAATTTCTTAACTCTCCAATTGTATTTGGAAATTCTTTTATATTTGTCCCCGTCAAAAATAATTCTTCCAGCGACCTTTGATGCGCTACTTTGAAAGGCAATATTTCAATATTTGCAGTCTTGAAGATTTATGTGCTCAAGCGTGCTTATATTTCCGAGTGTTTCGCTTGACATGGTTAAGCGTAAGCATCCCCTTAAGTCAAGATATTTAAGTTTAATCAAATTCCCAAAGGTTTCTGGCAACCTCTCCAACATGTAGTAGTATGAGAGGTTGATGCTTTGGAGGTTTCTTAGATCACCAAAGGAATATTGGAGTGACTTCATATTCACGCAGCTGCCTAACTCCAAGGTCTTCAATGACTGAAGATGACAAAATTCTTTTGGCAATCTTAATATTTTGCATTGGAATTTGTAATACGTGGAAATCCGTTCGAGGTACTGAAGCCGCCCTATAGAGTTGGGAATATTCTCGAGGTCAACTGCAATATGTAAATGCCACAACTGCAAAGGTGCCTACAAAATGTTCCATGTTTCTTCTATAAGAAATATTACTATCCACAAACCCTTCCAACTTTTTTCAAAATCAGATGGTGCCAAATTAATTGAAAATTAACAATACAAATTTGTAATTGAAGAAATTTCCAAGCACCTGCCATTCACCTTCCCATAGTGATGTCAAGTGACCCCCGTACACTTCTAAAACCCTCAAGTTTTTTGTTGGAATCCATGAAGGAAGAGAAGAGTAAGGACAGTTGTACCAACGAAGCCATGTGAGATTTGGTAAGCGCACCCTTGTCAAAATGCGCTCCAAGAGACCATCTTCGCTAATCGAAAGTTGCAATATTCCTCGATGCCATCTTATTTCTAAAACCCCGTTCGGATGCTCAACATCATCTTCATCAGTTACAACCATCCTAATTCCCCGCACTTCGCTTGTTACCTGTTCAATCACGAGAAAAGAAGGAGAATTAAAAATTGTGCACAGATTTTGATTTCAATAATTTATAGAAATTAGAAAGATTTAGCACTTACAGGGGATGACTGCAACAATTCATCAAGGTTGTCTACCCCACAGACCAGTCCCGGAGCCTTGGCAATATCTCTTCCCAGATCACGAAGGTGATCATGCATATGTATCACATTATAACTATCTACTTCTACTAAGCACCTGTCTTCTAAATTTTGAAAACCTTTCCAGTTGCACCCATCCCATATTTTGATGGCCATATCTCTTTTTTGTCCAATAAAAAAACATGCAACATCTAAGAATATCTCCCGCTCCTCCACATCGAGTGCCTCGACACTAATTTGGAGTCTCTGCTTTATCACTGTGGGAAGTATCCGTTGAAGTTTGTCTTATTGGTCTTCCCAATAAGATTCGTTCTTCTTTCCACAAAGAAGTGCCCCAAACACTTTCAAAGAGAGAGGCAGTCCCTTGCAGGCTTCTGAGAACTTATTTACAAAAGATTCAAATTGTGAGAGTGGGTAGGGTTGCTTGAAGGCATGGAAGCAGAAGAGTTCTCGGGATTGTTCTTCATTCAACCCAGTTAGCTTATAAATGGACGAGTTTTCAATTCCTGAGCTTGTGAGAATATCTCTATATCACGATGTAATCAATACTAAACTATCTAATGGGATAAGAGTTTGGTCGAGAAAAAGTGAATCAATCTGATCCACCTGATCTACATCGTCTACAACTATTAAGGCATGACAAGAGGAGAGATGTTGGTTAAGCATCTTCATACCTTGATCGATGCAGTCTATTTCTGGATCTGATCCAATCAAACCCTTAAGAAGTTTTCTATGCAATGAAATTAAATTTCCCTTGTCTACATTTTCTCTTACATCCGATAGAAAACAAGATCTTTTGTACTCTGAACTCTTTCTATTGAAGAGTTCTTTTGCTAGGGTTGTTTTTCCTAGACCACCAAACCCAACAATTCCCATGAGTGGAGGTTTTCCACTTTGCTCTTGATGTTGCAATAAAAATTCATTTTCAAAATGTTGTACCTTCTCATCTAGAACTATTGGATATTTGGCTACATGCAAAGGTGTCTTTTTCACTCTCTTCAAAACCCCTTCAACTACCAGATTCAACAACTCCCCTTCATCGCTAGTTATTCACAATATAAATAAATAAAGCTATTAAGAAACAAACCTTTACATTTCTATCCAAACGTAAAGCAATACAATAACGTGAAACAAGAGATAAGGTGGAGTTCTCACCCATTGCAGGTCTCCAACTCGAAACCGTTTATGTGTCAAACGCTAGCAAGAGCATTTCTCCAACTGTCAATGGTGTTGGATTCATATCTCAACTTCTTTTGGCGAGATTGATCATCATAACTCGTCTTATTTGCCAATGATTGTAGGGCTTCAGCATACTTTCCATGATTGCCCTACATCCACCTAAGCTCAAAGGGCTTTACACCATACAATACAGGGATAATCGTCTTTCTCGATTCCAGCATCAGGAGGAGTTCATTCAGACACCAAATAGAGTCTGCATATCCAAGAGAGAAAACCGCCACATGGATGGAGGTTGTTCTAATAGCGCTTTCTATTTTGGAAGTTAAATAGTCCCCCTGTTGCAACTCCTGTTGATCCAGAAAGACTTTCAAACCCTATGAAACAAGGCGACGATACAAATGGCTCACAAATTTTTTCTTCACATCAGGCCCGCGGTGATTAAGGAAAACTTCATAAGAGACGTAACCAACGATGGAAGAGGAGGCGGCCATTGCCAATTTTTTCGAAATACATGTAGAAATAAAGAAACACCCAAACTTCAGAGGAGGTTGATTAGAGTATAGCAAAGAAATTACAATGGTGTTCCCACTTCTCTTCTCCTTTTGCGTGTAGTAGCCGACCATCAACCGCATGAGGACATTATTTATTCATGGGGTCTGCAAGAATTGCATAGGAATTGTGGTGCAAAGAGAAAACAAAGCGTTCCACTACAGCAGAACGGCTCTCTATGGACCATTACATTTGAGTGGGTGGTGAGGAGTCAGGAATCTCACTTTGTGTGCAGAACCAACACGCTCAATGCCATTGAGCACGGACTGCATGAGGGCTATCACTTCATGAATGGGATCCACACGCTAAATTGCGGAGGTATCAGCATGACAGATTCAGACAAAAAGACAAGTCAAAATATGACGGAGGACTATCGAATTGTGTATGCGATTCATAGATTGAAAAACTGAACTGGAACCGGTAACCGACTTCGTCTACATATGAAAACAATTTTTGAATGAGAATCGAGGAACTGGACTGGTCTACCTATTGAGCTTCAAATATGCCCAGAAAACTATGAAAATTTGGGTAAGATTTTGATAAAGTTAGATATATATTTTTGTAAATATAAATTATAGTTATTTAACTTCAAAATTTTGTTTGATAGTGTTGAATTTATTTTTACCATTAATAACATGATTCAAACAGTCTTATGGCTAGATTTATTGAAAAATAAACATAGTTAGGGAAATTTGCTATCTCTATAGAACAAATACCTAGGTTTTAAAAAATAATATCAAATAATTTTTCAATTTAAAAAATTCACATTTAATAAATATATTTTAATTAAACAAAAAATTATTTTTAATATTTTAAATTATGATTTTAAATTATTAGAGATAAAATATCTTAAGTTTACTCTTTTATATACCATATAAAGGTGAATATATCAACATAGTATCAAGTGAATAAATGTTTGGAATAAAATATATGATCAATGAGGTTTTAAGTAACTTCTAGAGTCCAAAAACAGTACTACAAGCTACCAAGCTACTATCTTACTATAAGACATGCCATCATCAATCTGACTAGGAGTCTTAAGACTAAAACTCCCTCTACAAGAGAACATCATCTGACTAGGAGTCTCAAGACTAAAATTTCCTCTCCAACAATAGTAGTAGCAGCAACAACAAAACTACACCTAACATAAACACTAATTAGTCCACTTGCAAACAAGTGCTTCTTATTGGTCGTTTGCCTTTTGATTTACCTACTAGTTCTACTTCCATTAGCACTCTTAGATCTATGCTGGATCAACCTCCAACCCCAAATTACATGTATAAAGCAAATGAAAAAGTTAGTATAATTTTATAAGCTTGGAGGGGTTGTTTTGGAGAAAAACAACCCTTAGTTTCCCCAAAAAAACACACTCACAACCACCCTAAATCTCTTTGTGTGTGTCTACAACCTTGCACCTACAAGTTGTCAATCACTTAGCTAAGTTAGGTTATGATATTAATGATATGTTCATGTGAGTTTGGTACCAAACCAACCAATTCAAGGCCAATTTGGTACAAACCAGCCTAATGAACCAACTAGTTTCATTCGATAGCAGTTCAATTTGATCTAGTTTTAAAACCATTCTCAGATCTCCAATTTCAAAGTTGCAACATATGATAAGCATTTAAATAAACTAGCAATTGCACCGGGAGGTGCAAGGGAACGTCGAAAGGGGATATGAAACTCGGTATGTAAAATCCCTCCATTCCAAAGGCTTCCTCCACTCATTCTAATACTCTTAAAGAATCCCATCCACTGACCTCCTCGAGCCATTCAAAGACCCAAAATCGAATGCCTTGACACTACTCACTTCATCCTTCACCTTGTATTCACTACTAGAGGTGAATCTACATAGGGAAGATACAGTATAAGTATTGAAAACAAGGTAACTTTTAAATTGGTTTTGGCCATACCTGCAACTACCGTCATTTCGATTTCTCACACGATGATGATGAATTTAGCTCAAACCACCTAATCAGATGGTGTTAAGGTAAGCTAGGTGATAATCCAAGGCATAAATACTATGACAACACCTTAACATTGTACTAGTATCAAGGTAAGGTATTGAGGTAAGTGAAAGTCCAAGGCATCTGGCAAAATTAAAAGCCTACCCCAAACTGCATTCATAAATAGCAACCAAAAATATTGTTTCCATTTCAAACTAGAAAATGTAAATAGTGCCACTATGGAAATTAATATCGATATTAACCCTTTGGGAAAAACAGATTCAATAAATGTTATATGTTTCACAATTACTTTGCAAAATACCAAAACCATGTTTCAAGATAAGTATGACAAGAGGAGCCATTTAGTAAGTATATTACATTTTCATGTTAGTTTTGTATCTTTTCTTTCCAAAGGACAAAGATGCAAATGGAAGACCAATATCAGAAGAGGCTTTGAATAATATCACATTTGAAAATTAATTCTAAAGAAAACTACTCCAATGTGTGGGAATACAGTATTCAATATTTAAAGTCCATAACAACCAAACTTTGCTTGTTTTCCTTGCAAACACATCAAAAAAATACATTTGGTTAAAATATTTCCAAAAACATCAAAGCACATGATAATTAATATATACTATCTTGAATTTATCTTTCTTTTGTACAAGAGGCTCTGAATAATATAACATTTAAACATCGATTACTCTCCTAAGTGTGGGAATACAATATTTAAGGCCCACAATAGCAACCAAACATTGCTTGTTCCACTGTGCAAACATCAAAAAAACATATAATGGCTAAAATATTTTCCTTTGCAAAGACTAATTTTTAGAAATTGGGACATTTCCAAAACCATCGATACATACATACACAGTAAATAATATATAATTTCTTAAATCCTTAAAGGAGTCTTAGAATTGAGATTTATCTAGATCATCAAAGTAGGGATGTTACAATGGTTTTTTCATTGATATTCACTTGAATTGCTGATAAACAAGCATTTTCTACAAAAAGACACAAAAATTACAAATATCAAATTTTGAATAGCCAAGAAATAGACATAAATTTCATTACCAAAAGCATTCACTGCAAAAGACACAAAAATTACAAATATCATATTTTGAATAGCCAAGAAATAGACATAAATTTCATTACCAAATTTATTCAAATAAAAAACCACCCAGTAACATAGCAAGAACTCTTAAAACATAACCAAATTTGACCATGCACATATTGCAATTTGACAAACGATACAAAATTAAATTTGAAAAAACAGAGAACGCTGATTCAGGGCAGCAAAATAACTTTGAAGATTTGAAAAAGAACTTGTAAAAGGTGTTTCCACATTAATATATTTGTAATGTGACAACAATATACAAAGTCGATAATTGGAAAGAAGACCATGCTCGTTGACTGTTGGAAAGAATGGTGTTATTCTATTTGTGTTCTTCAATATTGAAATCAGAAAATATGAATAATGAAAACTTGGGATTAACAATCAAAATTGACAAATTTGTTATTCTATTTGTATTCTTCATTATTGAAAACTAAATTAAGTAATAATTAAAACCATAATTAAGTAAGAGGCCATAATTAGCAATTTTTAACCTATCATAAGACACCATTTGAACCTGTTAAGTCGTGTGGCACGCCACTTAAATTTACAATAGGAAAACAAAACAGAATGGTGTTTTCCAAAAATCTCATAGCGTGTGGATCAATAAGTATATTATATCTTCTCATGATATGTATTGGTTCTCTTACAACTAACTTGACAACTAATAAAATAAACCAATAAACTAATTTAACAATGAACTTAATTGTGGCGTATAACCTATCAAAGAGAGTTTTATCTCTAGAACCTGGATACATATTATTTGAGGAAGGGGAGGGCAACTTTATTATTGAATCTGACTCTCTTCAACTCTCTTCAAATAGAAGTAATTCTCTAATCTACTGTACTCTTACAAGGGTAATATTGTTTTCTCACAGCACCAAACAGATTTATGGTCAGCACTTCAAGACAGTTTAGTTCTTGAAACTTATAACTCTCTCCATATTCTTCTAATTTTCAGACTTTTAGGTCATTATCAGTCCTGATTTTATAGCTGTTTTAATTTTCTCAGAGATCAATTTTTTTCGAGACTTTTCAGAAATTTGCTTTAGCTGAATGCAAGCAAGTCTGAAGAAGATTAGCAAGGCAGCTGGCTCTTTTTTTATGTCTAAGTCAGGAAAAGCACATAAAAAAGGATGTTGTTATAATGTAAAAATGTTGTTATAATGTTGTAATTCAATGTTATACAGCAAAAAAGCATGTTGTTATATTGCTGTTAAATCGAAACAACGCAACATATGTTGGAAGTCATCAAACATTGTTTCCCATAATCGGATTCTCGAAAGATTTTAATTTTTAACGTGTGTCGAGCATATATCACATTAATAGAATATGGGTTGAAAGCTTCACAAATTATTGTTTTAATAAATAAGACTGAAATTACCCAAAGACAAATGAAAGAAAACTAAAAAGCCACCTTTTAAGCATTGAATTTAAGTCTCTTTGTTGAAATCTCAGCAAATTATCTTGTCAAGAAATAAGACTGAAAAGACCTTGAGACAAATTAATTGTTAAGGACAATTAAGAAGCCACCTCTTAAGTGTTGAATTTGAGCCTCTAAAACAATAAAAGAGAAATCCGCAGGACTAAAAATAAGAAATAAGGATTAGAAATTAATCAATATCTCAGCAGTGATTAACTTAATCCAAAACCATGCACTGTTACAACAGGGAAAATACAGGAACATAGGATCCATCATAATCCAGCATTGAATAAGAGAGAAAAAGTTGCAGCAGAGAGCATCAAAAACTGAGTACCATCTAGCATTATGGAATAAATAATTCTAGCCACGTTTTTGTTGATACAGAGAAGACAAATTAAGCTAGAAAATGAATAAATCCTTTGCCAGCAGTAACAAGATCAGGTGAGCTGACATGTTTTGAAGAATCAACCTATTGAAAATAATAAATCCTATTTATACAAAAGATAAGAAGATCCTATGCATCCCTTGCAGCAGAGGCCCACATGCTTATGTATTATATTAGCCAGGGAAGATTCAGATATGATTTTATTTTTGTATATATCTTCAGTTGTTTGTACAAACTTCAAAGGGAATACAGAATTCTAAGAAGAAGATTGAATGACCTATCCCTTAACAAGTTTTTGACAACAAATCAAAACAAGACCTTTGCTCAAAATAAAATAGAAACAATCAAAGTGGCACACAAATTAATGAATTAGAATAACCCAAAACCGCTCAGCAGATAAGGTAAGACAGATTTCATACCTGCTAGCACATAAACAGTGAACAATTATGACCTTCATCCTTGACATCTTCCCCAGTATATAAAACAAGAGAGGCTTGTAGATGTAAGGTATCTTACTAATAAACCCAGTAAGTCAATAAACTACTGGATTTCAGGACATGATTAAAAGGAAATGACAATAGGAAACAACATCATGTGGCATGGGAACTTTTGGTTTAGACAGTAATGTTTGAAATCATATCCAACATTCTACTAAAATTATCCATATTTCTTAAACCTTTTATTTTCTTTTGGAACAATTATTTTATCCAATATGTTCCCTGACAAAAATTGCGAGCAGAGATTTACCTTACAAAGCAAACCATCTTTAACCAAATTGTAATTGCTGTCAGGATGATTTTTTGCTACGACACACTCAATTCATTCAGAGTTTTGCAATAATGACCCAGAACTAATGAGGTGGGGAGAAATTCATTCACATTCTGAGTTGGAAGTGTGGAGCAATTCATTCACATTCCAAGATGTTGCTAAGTGAAAATTTTTTCAACAGACACTGAAAGCGAGTAAGGAGTGTTGTAAACAAACCGTCCAATAAGTAAAGAGACGAGGTCTGCGATCTCCATACAACACCGGGCTCACCTGGAGATCAGTGCAATAACAACACATCAATATCTTAACTTCAAAGTATATCCAAAGACTAAATAAATTTTATTAACAAGAATCACCTGCCAGCCTGCTTCAATGCTATTAAGATCAGAACCATCAAATGGTCCCGAAAGAACCCACATCTGAGACATAATGAATTCGTTTGAGGCTCCTATGTGGGGATTTTTGCACCAAAATATTCTCCACCTTTCAGAAAAGCTATGGCATGCTGCAAAGAAAAGAAAGAACAAAAATCATATGAAGTAAACAAGCGTGCTGAACAGAGAAAAACCATACACCCAGTAATTAAATAATTTCACCAAGAGAAATGGGTATCTACCAAGGAGTTGAGGGAGTAAAGGTGTACAGTGCTTAAAAATTCAATAATTGTAGCAAGAGAAATGGAGTCTCTGCTGAAAACTTGAGGGAGTAAATGTGCACAATGCTTAAAATAATGTGAGGTCCCAGCTTCGTCCTCCATGTCTGGTGTTCTGAACATGTCTCTCTCTTAATATTGAAGGATTTCACTCTTTAATTTCAAGTGTAAATATATTACTCTGTCGGAATTACACTTCTTGAGAGTGTACAGAGACACTACTCAGCTGCGTGAGTATCAACATGAGTGGACACAAAGTCCTTGGATCTTGTATAAATCATCTCACCCCGATTTCATCCCTCCTTCTGTTGCAGGTTTAAACCTAGCAAGCTTCCCCAGCTCCTCAACTCCCACTGCAAAGGTGCTTTAATCTCGCTGTAAATTCTACCATTAGCGATGCAAACGTAGCAAGAGGAAACTCCTCTGCAAACTGAAGTCGATTTGTTCTGTTAAACTTCCTAGAGGAATAATGGCGGCCTAAAGATGGAAATGTAATTAAACAAGCGTGATGCACAGAGAAAAACCATACACCCAGTAATTAAATAATTGTACCAAAATAAATCGGTATCTACTAAGGCGTTGAGGGAGTAAAGGTGTACAGTGCTTAAAAAATCAATAATTGTAGCAAGAGAAATGGGTTCTCTGCTGAAAACTTGAGGGAGTAAATGTGCACAATGCTTAAAAATAATGTGAGGTCCAACTCCAAACCTCAGAGCAACTAAACCCATTTGTCTTAAATATAAATATGGATTGATCACCCTACCTCGAGTTCATTTCCACTAACAACGGTTGATTTCTGAGAGACCGACATGTTAAAATATTTATGTTTACTTGCACGCATCCATGTATAAATTTACATTGATATTCATTAGAGCTCTTAAATTCAATTCACAATGGGTAGGTCTAGTTACTGATATAAATAAAAGAAAATCAAATTCTGATAGACTTCGGGCAGAAGAAAAGGTTGTCCCTCCACATCTCAGGACCCTAAAGGAAGATTGATGGCATGTAAATTTGTTTTGACCCTCCAACTGAAACCCTGGGAGGAAGTAAGCATGGTCAAGTGAAATGAAAAGGAAGTTCACCCGACTGAGCAATTAAGGTGATGCAGTTTTTGCTTTACTCACCCAAGCGCCTCGATGACAACGTAGAATGACAATCCAGAGAATATAATGCAGGAGCGTGAGATGAAATAGTGACCTTCGCCACCAGAGATGCCTCGTGCCCCCTGTTTTGAATTGTATTATGGCCAGAGAATATAATGCAGGGGCGTGAGATGCAATAGCGGCCTTCGCCATCAGAGATGCCCCGCGCCCCCTGTTTTGCATTGTATTATGGCCAGAGAATATAATGCAGGGGCATGAGATGCAATAGCGGCCTTCACCATCAGAGATGCCCCGCGCCCCCTGTTTTGCAGGCAGCAGAATAGAATCTGCAGGAAGCCCCATAAAAAAATTAAAAACTTGTAAGACACAAGGGCTTGCTAAACATTGAGGTGATAGTGGTTACCAAAAATTTAAAGCCAAAAAAAAGAAAAGCAAAACACTCAGCTTACCATCCCGAGAGTATAGCAAGCCTCCACATTTCCAGCATCTGTGCATTACTTTATGAAGCGATGAGATCCCTCGCACCAGCTAGATGCCTTTACAGAGAACGCCAAGGTGGAGGCTTTTACTAAAACAAACTGGTGGAAACCCATTGCACATGTTGCCCTGTTCGAATCCCTCAAAGAACAACGAACACAGAATTAAAAACCCTCGTCTCCAAACCCTCTCGGTGCCTCTCCTGCCGTAATACATAACCTTGGCTCGATTATGAACCCTTGGACAGCTCACCTCTTGGTGGACGGTTACAGACAGAATTGATTTTAAATCATCCAATAATCACATTTTCAAACATTTAACAGCTGGTAACAGAGTGAAATGAAAGATTTTTATGGGTTGAAAGAGGTGTGACATATCTAAATTTTATTGGTTGGAAAAGTGATAAGAAAAGTCTCTCATTAGCATTGGGGTGAATAGTGTTTGCTCA
Source organism: Pinus albicaulis (assembly GCA_034641835.2). NCBI lineage: Eukaryota > Viridiplantae > Streptophyta > Pinopsida > Pinales > Pinaceae > Pinus > Pinus albicaulis. Next base: position 198,139 of record JAXQQM020072028.1, on the reverse strand, counting down.
CTTCAATCTAGGGAAGAAAACACCTTTCAACATAAAAATACATGAAATTATGCATTTTTTTGAAAAATTAATTTTCAATAATTTAAAACAAAGTTTTAAAATATTATAAAATACAAAAAATTGCTGATATTTTGATTCATATAAAACAAGAATATTATATTAAATTGATTTTAAATCATCCAATAATCACATTTTCAAACATTTAACAGCTGGTAACAGAGTGAAATGAAAGATTTTTATGGGTTGAAAGAGGTGTGACATATCTAAATTTTATTGGTTGGAAAAGTGATAAGAAAAGTCTCTCATTAGCATTGGGGTGAATAGTGTTTGCTCACTTCAATCTAGCAAAGAAAACACCTTTCAACATAAAAATACATGAAATTTTGCATTTTTTTGAAAAATTAATTTTCAATAATTTAAAACAAAGTTTTAAAATATTATAAAATATAAAAAAATTCTGATATTTTTATTCATATAAAACAAGAATATTATATTAAAAATTACAAATATAGAAATCGATTAATTAGATATGTATTTAATTTAAATATATTATATTTGAATTATATATATTTATAGATATTTATTTATTTATTAAATGAATTTAAAAAAAATTAAATTGGGTAAATTATTTTAGATTTATTGGATAAGATTTTTTTAATTTGTAAATTGTCTAATAATTTAATTTCATGTTATATATTAATTTTTTTATTCAAATTTTTTATATATTAATAAATTTAATTTTTCTCTATTTATTAGATTTAAATGTAAGATAAATTTAGGTTAGTTTTTTTTTAATGTTATTGTACACATCATATATATAGTTATTTATTTTGTATTGTGATATTTAAGATAGAATTACATGCATTTTAATGATAGCTTAGATTCATCTTATTTTTGGATCTACTAAGGATGGAGAGGGATCAAATCTCTTTTCAGTTTAAAAAATATAGCATATCAAAAAATTTGATCCCTCTTGATGCTTGGTAGAGCAAGAGTTAAGATGAATCTAATTTTCAATAATTTAAAACAAAATTTTAAAATACTATAAAATACAAAAAAAATATTCATATTTTTATTCATATAAAGCATTAATATTATATTAAAAAAATTACAAATATAGAAATCTATTAATTAGATATGTATTTAATTTAAATATATTTTATTTGAATTATATATATATATATATATATATATATATATATATATATTGAAATTAAAAAAATTTAAATCGAGTAAATTATTTTAGATTTATTGGATAAGATTTTTTTAATTTGTAGATTTTCTAATAATTTAATTTCATGTTATATATTAATTTTTTTATTCAATTTTTTTATATATTAATAAATTTAATTTTTCTCTATTTATTAAATTTAAATATAAGATAAATTTAGGTTAGTTTTTTTTAATGTTATTGTACACATCATATATATAGTTATTTATTTTGTATTGCGATATTTAAGATAGAATCACATGTATTTTAATATTAGCTTAGATTCATCTTATTTTTTGATCTACCAAGGGTGGAGAGAGATCAAATCTCTTTTCAATTTAAAAAATATTGCATATCAATAAATTTGATCCCTCTTAATGCTTGGTAGATCGAGAGTTAAGATGAATCTAAACTAGCTTAATTATTAATTATAATTATAAATATAAGTATTAGTTTTATGTGGATCTAGACTAGTTTAATTATTAATTATTAATTATAATTATAATTATAATTATTAATTTTATGTTTTTTATTTTATTTTGACCTAGTCAAAATGTTAAGCATTTCTACATCTCTACCATACTAGGATCAAGTGTTTACATAGGAGTTGAGTTTACTTATAAACCTCAAATATAAATATTTTTTAATAAAAACGACGGCGAGAGGAAATTTTGAATAAAATATATTATTATAGTATTATATTTTATCCAATATTTATTGCTACTCTCACCCATTAAAAAGTGGTCATGGGTGGGCAATTACTAATTAATATTACTATATTTTACCTAATATTTATCATCACCCCCAACCAAAATATTATATTTTACTCAATATTTTCATGCTAATTGTATAGTTTGAGTTTGTTTAATTTTAAACTTCAAATATAAAGAAAAATTACAATAAAAGTGGAACAATTGAGGAGAATACTGGGTAAAATATAATATTACCAGTCTAGATCCATCTTAACTCCGCATCTACTAAGCACCTAGAGGGATCAAATATTTTAATATGCAAACCTCTTTAAGAGTAAAAAGAGATTTAATCCCTTTGTGCTTGGTAGATTCAGAGCTAAGATGGATCCATGCTAGTTTAATTTCTCTCGTTAAATATGTTACATTCCACATGAATACCATGGGTCCTCAATACCATGGGTCATATTTTATTGGAAGAGTCTACGAGTCTACGAAATGGAGAAATCCGTCGACTCTTCCCGACGACTCTTTCGACAATGGGACGTGTGACCCCTATCAGAAAACCTCATCGTCGTCAACCCTGTCAGCTTCATCTTTCACCGTTAGGCTACCTCCAGCCTCTTCCACTCGGTGGACCCCCCATCACTCCACCACTTTCCCTCACCATCTCTTTCTGTCACCATGTACCCTTAACATCCGAGCGCCTGCGGTATAGTCATTTGAATTTGGAAACCCGCTTAAACACGAGCTTGAACCCCACCTTTTATATTTTAACCTGGTTTGAAATTTGAAATTGAATCCGCGTCATTCATATTGTAAGTTAATTTGGAATTTGAAATTGTCCCCATAATGAAGGCTCAGGCCCTCTACGATAGCTCCATGTCGTCATACATGTCCAACAATAAAATGATGGAGATCAACCTGAAGAACGCCATCATTGAGGAACTGAGAAAAAGAGTCGACAAGCATGAAAAATTGGTGAAGGATCTGGTGATGTTTTTGTATGAAGTTGTTATGGTTACCTCAGGGTCTAGCGTGGAGGAGGCAAACACATTCGTTGCCAGAATTCACAGGATGATCAAACATTGCGTAAGCATCAATGATGAATCCAAAAAACACCACGGGCTACTACTGATCGGCTCCATGAGATATATATCTAACTTGAACCAGATTCATGTCAAGGCTCAATGTCAACATCAAGATTTGAGAGGTCAATTCTTGAGCTGCAAATTTTAATTAAATCTTTAGACTGAAAAATATTTGTTATTCAAAATTCTCTTTGAAACACTTAATAAGACTATATCTGATCCGGATTGATGCAATAATGTAATAAAATATAGAAATATACATAAATGCAGATATGCAATGGAAATAAAATTCATTTCATTAAAATCAAAAGACTGAAATATGTTTACTGACATAATAGAAATAAACAAGCTAGGGTGTTGGTAGGTTATCTTTGAGAAGAGATGTGGCGGCTATAGGTCTCTGAACTATGTTACAATGAGGCTCGAAGTCCTATTTATTGTTGAGAAACAATGGGAAACCCTAAACATCCAAAAACCTAACCCTAGGAGATGAAGCACCAAAACTATGGGCCCTGTTTGGGTAAATTGGTACATTAACTTCCCGATGACGTAAATTTGGCATAGGATCTTCGTTTGACACACTAAATACATCGTTAGAAAGATCTATCTGAGGAATACAGCTTTTGATGTGAAAAAATTTAAAGGAACTTCCATGTTGCACCCATTTTTCCAAAAAAACGTCGTTTAGGGCCTCGGCTCCAGAAGTTCAGGACCCGAAAAACTGCTAAAAATAGTAAGTTGTGCTCAAACTGCAAAACTAAAAGAACTGATGGTGGGGATCCAAATGGAATAGGTGGGTGGCCACCAATATCCACCTGGATCATTCCTCCCCCCTTAGGAAGCAATGGTCCCCATTGTGTTGAGTTCCTCCATGAGATGCAACAACTTCTGCTGAACTTGTCGAAGATTTTGTGCTGGCGGACTTGCTGGATGCATTCAATAAATTTGGTTGATTTATCAACCTTAGATAGTACATGTGTGGATTTTGTCTGTGTGGTCGCATGAGGTATGGAAACATCAGGCGGCGACGCACCTGGGGTCAGATCAATGGAGTGCTTGACCTGACACTATAGAGGAACCTCTGTGGGTGAGGAGAAAATGTCCTCGTATTCCTCAATGACTTTGTCCATCTTCTACTGTCGTGCAGGGGAGCCCTATTTCAAGGCAGTGTCCATAATCTTCTTCTTGCCCTGTGGGAAAATTATAATGCAAATAAATTTCTTGGTTTGGGAAACAATCTTATTGCGTTTTTTTTCACTAGTCAAAGAGATGGCAGGAGGCGGGTACTACCTCTGGTATCCTATACAATTTATTTCCCAAAGTAATAATAACAGCACAAGGCCTAGACTCATACACACCATGGCGCTTCCACAAGTATGGTTGGCCCAATAATACATCAGACACATCAAGAGTAGCAACATCACATAATACCTCATCTATGAATGACTTAATTCTGTATGAAAGTCGGCACTGCTCGCGGACGTGGAGATCTCTTCCTTGGTGAAGCCACCCAATGGTATACGGTTGTGGGCGTGCTATGATCGGTTACCGAGCCGCTTCACAACATCTTCTGAAATGAGGTTCTTTTGGCTTCCGCTATCGACAAGGAATTACAGTGGAGAACCCTTCACCCACATCTGCGAATGGAAGAGGCACTCCCCCTCCTCTGGATCCTCGAGATCCTCCCTCTGGAGCTTGGTGGTAGAAAAAATGGCACTGGGATCTGCATCAATGATCTACATCCCTTTATCATCGCCCTTGTCTAGTTCTGACTCAGGATCCAAACATGCAACGGATTCAAGTGCCTTCAGTTCGGCCACTAGCAATTGTTTGGCCTGACACTCGTTTGTGCTATGAGTGGGGTTGTTATGAAATTTGCACCACTTCCTCGTGTCATTTTTTGGATATGTGGTGTTGTTTCGATTCACCCCACTTTGTATTTTCCCCTTGTTCTATTGTTCAAGGGTTCCTTTCCCTGGCTTCGGATTCGCGGATCCAAAATCTCGCTTCCTCTGCTTGAATTTCTACTTGATCTTGGCGGCATAGTGATATGTCGTGCTAAGCGATGTAATGTCAAGGAACTCCATTTCCTCTTGAATGTATTTGTGAAAGCAGCTACGGTATTTGAGCACCAAATGTCTCTCTGAATATTTAGTACCCAATTTTGTGTTCGTGCACATCTTGATCCCTTTGTTGCCGTAGTGTGGTCCACTGGATGTACTTGTCCTCATAGCTCCCCCTAGGGTAATATTGTTCCTTGTTGCTATCTCAAAACGAATTCTAAGTGGGTGAAATCTAGAACAGAGAGGGTTCCCTCTCATCCTTCTGCTCACAGTAGGTTTCCCACCAGTCTTTGACATGCGGGGCAACTTTAAGGAGTGCAAAAGTAATCTTTTCTCGGTCGAAGAAATCATGGACTGAGAAATACCATTCCAGCAAATTCAACCATCTATCTACAATGTCTCCATATATATGGCCTTCAAATATAGGAATGTCGAAGTTGACGTATACCTTGAAAGGAGAGGTGCTTCCAAAGTGGCTGCTAGATGTAGATGCACCATCGGTGGGTAGTAGTTGAAGGATCTGGGAAAATGTATCCATCATCGCATTCCTTTGTTTCTCAAGGGCCTCCTCAAGAAATAATTTCATAGGATCTCCTGCTCCCTCATATTTCTTTTCTTTTTCCAAGGGAGGTCGTTGGGGTTTGCGAGGCTGATCTTGCAAGGGTTCAACCAGATTGAGCCCTAACTCCCTATACCCTAACCTCGTTGGGGACATGCAAAGAAAAACAACGAAAGAGAAGACCAATCTGATACCACTGATCCGGATTTATGCAAGAACGCAATAAAATATAGAAATAGACATAAATGCAGAGATGCAGTGGAAATAAAACTTCATTTCATTGAAATCAAATGACTGAAATATGTTTACATACATAATAGAAATAAACTAGCTAGGGCATTGGTAGCTTATCTCTGAGAAGAGATGTGGTGGCTACAAGCCTCTGAACTGTGTTATAATGAGGATAGAAGGCCTATTTATTGTTGAGAAACAATGGGAAACCCTAAAAATCCAAAAACCTAATCCTATAAGATGAAGCACCAAAACAATGGGCCCCGTTTGGGTAAAGTGGTACATCAACTTCCCGGGGACATAACTTTGGCATAGGATCTCCGTTTAACGCACTCAATACCTCATTATAAATATATATCTGAGGACTACAACTTTTGATGTGATCAACATCGAAGGAACTTCCATGTTGCTCCCAGTTTTCCCATAAAGCGTCGTTTAGGGCCTCAAACGGCTTTAGAAGTTCAGGACCTAAAAAAATGCTAAAAATAGGAAGTTTTGCTCAAACTGAAAAACTAAAAGAATCGATTGTGGGGGTCCAAATGGAATAGGTGGGTGGCCACCAATTTCCACTTGGATCATTCATCCCCCATTAGGAAGCAATGGTCCCCATTGCATTGAGTTCCTCCATGAGATGCGACAAATTATGTTGAACTTGTCGAAGATGTTGTGGGCCTACTGGCGGACATGTTAGATGCATTCAATAAATTTGGTTTCTTTATCAACCTCAAAAAATACATGTGTGGATTTTGCTTGTGTGGTCGCATGAGGTATGGAAACATCAAGCAGTGGCACACATGGGGCCAGATGAATGGAGTGCTTGACCTGACAGTGTAGAGGAACCTTTGTGGGTGAGGAGATAATGTCCTCATATTCCTCCATGACTTTGTCCTAGTTTGGGAAACAATCTTACTGCATTATTTTGCAGTATTCAAAGAGATGGCAAGAGGCGGTACTACCTCCGGTATCATGTACAATTTATTTTCCAAAGTAACAATAACAACACGAGGCTTAGACTCATACATAGGATGGCGCTTCCATAAGTATGGTTGGCCCAATAATACATCAGACACATCAAGAGGAGCAACATCGCATAATACCTCATCTGTGAATGGCTTGATGTTGTACGGAAGGCGGCACTACTAGCAGACACGAAGATCTCTTCCTTGTTGAAGCCACCCAATGGAGAGAGAGTGAGTGACAAGGGAGAGATGGAGAGAGAGTGTATATGTATGGTGGTGAGATAGAGATATAAAGAAGGAGAGATAGAGAGAAGAGGGGGAGAGAAGGAGAGATAGTGACAAAGTTGGAGGGCAGAGAGAGAGAGATGGAGACAAAGACATAGATAGAGACAAATAGATGATGGAGAGATACAAAGGGAGGCAGGATAGAAAGGGAGATAGAGGAAGGAAGAGAGCGAAGATGTGAGAGAGAGAAGGAGAGAGGAACATGGAGAAATAGGGAGGTAAAAAGAAAGACAAAAAGAGAGAAAGGTGGAGAGATAGAGAGGGAGTTGTTTAGTCAATTTAGTGTCCTAAATTGATAGCATAAATTATCAACCAAGGCTAGTAAACTGATGAAGGCTAATGCACTATATGTGCCTAAGTATCATTTTTCTTACTTCGTTGTTTTCAGTATTTTATTGATGTTTTGGGGTTTTTTTTATGTTTGATTTCTAATATGTTACTCTATGCCAAAAAAAATGAAATTAAATCTATGTCAAAAAGGAATGCATTAAAACAAAATTTGATTGCAAGATCTATTCCTAACTAGGAAGCGATAAAAACAGAGAATCCTAATCCATGGACATTACAGTTGCTAAATGAACATTCATGAAATAAAAAGTAACTCAAAACACTATAACTTAATCTGATTCATTTAGTTAGAGATTTGTTGGAAGAGCTTGTGAAAAATATTAATTCTAATGCAATGAGGATCTCCTAAAATTGAAACAAACAATAACTCAAAACATTACAGTGGAATCTCATTCATTTATTAGAGGTTTATTGGAATAGCTTGAGAAGAAGATTACTACAATGTAGTAAGGATCTCCTATGAAATGCTGAAACAACTTATGACATTACAACTAGATCTCATTCACGAGTTAGAGGTTTATTGGAAGAGATTTTGAAAGAGATTAAGCATAATGTGATAAGGATCTTCTATAAAACAACAATCAGTAACCCACAGTATTACAACTAAGTCGTATTCGTGAGTTAGAGGTTTATTGGAAGAGCTTTTGAAAAAGACTGTTTACAATAAGATGAGGATCTTCTATCTAATTGAAGAACAGAAAATGCTAATAACTCAAAATAGTACAACTAAATCTCATTCATATAGTAGTGATATATTGGAAGAGCTTGAGAAAGAGAATTGTTGTAAGATAATGAGGATCTTCTTAATCTAAATAACATAAATTGAAATGTTAGTAACTCAGAATATTACAATTAAATCCCATTCATTTAATAGAGATATATTGGAAGAGCTTGAGAAAAAGACTAACTATAATATCATGAGGATCTTTTATCTAAGCAAATAACATGAAACATAATGCTAAAAGATATAATTTCATAAAGCAGTCTAAGTAAGATAATATGACAAAACATAATTGAAAACTACTTATCTAGAAAGCATGTAAAACCTCCTCGAATAGCAAGGAACCTCTGCTATCAATTCGACATTAAATCTTTAACTCCTCAAGGTTGTATTCAGAATAGCATCAAATTTATACTCATTTTATTATCAAAATGCTTGAAAAATAGAGTATCACAATAATTATAAAATATGTATCAACTTGTTTCTCTCGGAATTAACGAGCTGAATTTATATGAAATTACATAACTAACTTTGAACAAAAGTAGGTACAGGTGTAGTTTTATAGTCAAAATCAAATTGAAACTCTTTTTAGGATTCCTGATTTGTTATAAAGAAAAATCAGGAGTCTTGATTCCTGTAGAAGACAGTTTGATTGACTTTTGCTTTGACCACGTGCATAGGTACCTCTAGCTATAGATCCAGTCTTCGTGGAAGGGAACAAATGATGTAGGAAAGATTTGGAATCCACCTATGTGTGCATTTTCTCCAGATGACACCTGTAACATACTTAAACACCAAAACAGCTACAGAACGCTTGACTAGCTACAGAATGACTGCATTATGTAGCTAAATTGTTCAAAAATCATTAAGACAGCAAAAATCACAAAAGTACAATAGGTTAATAATTGTATGCAACCTTTAAGTAATCTTAGTCATTCTCATTGAGTTTTAGGTTTATGAAATGATAAAGGAATGATGAAATGAAGTGAAGTTTGGCAAAAGAGAAGACAATTTCAGGGCTCAACATACCCCCACTGCAAAACTCTTGCATGTCCTCATGTAATTTCATCAAAACTTTATTCCATTTGTACTGATACTTCTGCAAGAACATCCAACCTCATTTTTCTGCTTCTTTTGGTAGTCAATGCCATTCTGGGTTTCCTCATAAATAATTTGAATCTAAGATCAATGAGTGCCCTATTCATTTTCTTGTTTCTCTTCTTTAGCTTCCTATTTGCTTTATACAGTGTTTTCATTTGCTGAGAGAGAGAGTTGTTCATGCTACTCTTCAATTTGACCTGCTGTCTTAAGATTTCATTTTCATTCTTGATATGGTTATTCAGTATCTCCAACTCATAATTGTCTTTTCTCAAAATTTCTATTGGAGGTTCTTGTGGACTGAGAGATCTTTCTCGATTTTCTGAGGCCCTTTTTTCTAGTGATTCCACATAGTCATAAATCTGTTGTTGAGCTAGATCTATATCTAGGGTTCTTCTGTTAGGGTTTTCTTCATACTGGTGTAAAGGAGATCTATCAACTGGATATTGGTTTGGAGTTTCTTCTTCTTCAATATTTATAACTCTTGTTTCCTTAATCCATGTCTTTTTCACCATGCCTTTAAGCCTAGAGTTTCTTCTCAATTTAGGTGGATTTTCATCTTTTTCTTCAGCACATTCACTTGTTAATTTCTCCTTTATTTTATTCCTGAGTTGTTTCCTGATCTTTACCAATTTTTCAGAGATTACTTCTTCACTATCTTCCTGTGTTGATGTATCAGGTTTGATCTCAACATATTTAACAATTTTCCCCCTCCTACTTCTTCTTACAGGTTCTTCTTTAGATAGTGTTTCTTTTGGTTCTTTAAAATGGTTTCTTAGGAGGAATTCATCCCAGCTACCTCCTACTTTCTTCAAATGAAACTCAATTAATATTTTAATTAGGCCATGATGATATAAAGTATTTTCTAGGAACTGAAGTCTTTTCTGAACATTAGAGGCCATCATTTTCAAACTATTAAGCAGGAAGAAGGGTAGATTTATTTCATCATCTAAGAAATTCATCATCAGTCTAATATGATAGACATACAAAGTGTCAAATCTACCCTCACAGGTTATGATCTTTTGTAAAATCAACAACATATTCCTCCATTTATTTTTCAAAGTTGTACTAGGAATACCTTTTCTAAACACTAAAATGTCCATACCTGGGCTTTTTAGCATTTGTTTCCAGGTTTCATTATGAAACTCTTTGTTTTTAAACCAACTTTCTCCCTGTCTTGGCAATTTTGTTGCTTCTGCTATGAATGATTCTATGATGGTGAACTTGATATCCCCAATTTCTACCTCTGATCCATTGAATGACCTAGCAAATGACTTCGTGATTTCTTTTTGGAATCCATTGAACTTCTCTATAAAGCTTAGCCATCCAATCTGCTGTAATAATCCCTTAACTTGAGGGTATCCTTCTAAAATATTTAGTCCCAATTGGCTCTGATCTCACAATAAGCCCCATTTCTCCTTGATACAAATTACTTCCTTTCTTTGGCTTATATCCACTACTCTGTTTTGGATCTTCTATCTGAAGAAAGAGTAGTTGTGGAAGGTTGTTTTGCCCAAAAAATTACTTCTCTGTTTCTGCAAATGAAAACTGGCTACGAAATGTAATGGCAGTGAGTGGATACGGATGAATGAATAAGGTAATGGTAAATCATGAAAATGATCAGGTAAAGAGTTTGATATGGGATAAAAGACCGCGAAGAGATCTTATGATGATTTTCAAAATTCATCAATAAATGATACAATCTAAGGACATGACCTAATAGGTCACATCTAAGTTTTGTCCGTTAATATTTTAATTAATGATGAATTGTTATGGAGTGGGATATAAGGGATTTGGTCGAGGAGTTTTTATGATAGGCAAGGATCAATTTGAATGATAAAATAACTTTAGGAAACATATGATTTAACCTTATTATATCTTTCATGTTTTTCTATCAAAAATAATTGCACACAATTTACCTTAGCCTTTTTTGTTTTGCTGCTTTGTTGTGCTTGTCCTTCATCCGAAAAATATTAATCTTTTAAGCTCCATAATCTTCTTTGACTCATCCTTTGTTTATTGAAGTAGGATTGCAGAGTCAATTGGCTGCAGAATAGGCCTGGCTATAGAACAGATAGTTGCAGAATGTACCTGTTAAAACTCTGAAATATGGAATGGAATGGAATGAAATGGATTATGAGTATGGAATGGAATCAAATATGGATGAAGTGAAATATGGAATGAAATGAAGTATGAAGTGAAGTATGAAAAGTGAATCTACAACTTATGATTTTATGATACTTAATTGCAGAAAAAGAATTAATTTTGAAAGTCTAAAGTGTTAGAAGAATTTTGATTCTCACCTTATACTTTCTATATAAACATGTCAATCAATGATTGGTTTTCATATTTATACTTTTATTTATTTATTTTTATTTTTATTATTCAAATGATTGAAAAAAAATACAATTAAGTTAGTGAAGAAGAAGAATTCTTCTTCACTAACTTCATATCAATGTTATCTTGGAATTTCTTGACAAATTCTTCTCTTGAAAGTGGCTTATGATACAATTTCAGTCTGTGTCCATTTACAAGAAAAGCTACCTTTCCTTCATCTATTGTCCTGATTTTTATTGCTCCATTTTCAAAGATTTTCACAATTTCATATGGCCGAAGCCAATGAGTTTGGAATTTACCTTGAAAATCCTTGAACTTTGAATCAAATAAGAGGGCCCAGTCACCTTCTTTAAATTTATTTTCTTTGATATAATTATCATGCCATCTAGTCCTTTGCTCTTGGACTATGCTTATTCTCTGGACTGCATCTTGTCTGATCTCATTCAATTTATTAATCTACTCTAGTCTGTGTTTTTGTGCTTCTGTTAGGTCAAGTCCTAACTGGATTGCCATTTTGAAAGTTTGGATCTGAAACTCTATGGGAAACGAGACTTGTTTTTCATAAACAAGTTCATAAGGGGTGTGACCTGTTGTGTTTCTCCATGTAGTTCTGTAGGCCCATAAGGCTTCAGGAAGCCTTTTTGCCTAATCTCTTCTATGTAAATGAACAGTCTTTGTCAGGATCCCTTCAATGACCTTATTGGTAGATTCTACTTAACCATTTGCTTGTGGATGGTAAGGAGTGGATTTCCTGTGTCTGATTTTGTACTTCTCTACCATTTGTTCCACCATTTTTTATGTGAATTGAGCTCCTTGATCTCTAAAAATTTCTCTTGGGACACCAAAATGAGTAAAAATATCCTCAAAAAGAAAATTAACTACTGATGCTTCAGTAGCAGAAAGTAAAGGCTTGGCCTCTACCCATTTGGTAACATAATCAGTGTAAACTAATATATATTTCTTTCGCTTTGATGGAGGAATAATAGGTCCTACAAAATCCAAAGCCCATTTCTCAAAAGGTTCAATATGTACCTGAGGTTGCAATGGAATCTCACCTGAAGGGGAAGGTTTCCCCACCCTTTGGAAACTATCACACCTTTTGACATACTCTTTAGCATCTTTAAAGAGGGATGGCCAATAATATACTAGGTGAAGGATCCTATAAGTTGTCTTCTTATCAGCAAAGTGTCCACCACAAGGTTCATCATGACATGCCTTGAGAATATCAGGCATCTCGTCTTCTCAAACACATCTTCTGATAATAAATTCTGGACCGGTTTTGTATAACTCATTAGAAATCCATGAATATTTTGCACTATCAAAAATGATTTTCCTTTTGTCTCTTGCATTCATAATTGAAGGAAATTTTCCTAAAACTAGATAATTGGTAATATCAACAAGCCAAAGAGTTTGAGTAGTAATTGCAAAGAGATATTCATCCAGGAATTGATCTTCAACTGGAGTATTGTCTTTAATGTTTTGGAGTCTAGATAGGAAATCAACTACTGTATTTTGTTTTCCAAGCCTATATAGAATGGTGATGTTAAATTCTTGTAAAAGCTATAACCATCTTGTGACTCTTCCATTAGTAATTGATTTGTTCATTAAATACCTAATTGCAGAGTGATCTGTGTGGACAAAGGTTTCATAGCCTGTTATATAGTGTCTGAATTTATTTATGGCATGAACAACAGCTAAGAAATATTTTTCAGTTACAGTATAATTCAACTCTGAAGGAGTCAAATTTTTACTTGTATAGTAGATGGCATAAGGAATCAAGTCTTTTTGTCCCAACATAGCTCCTAAAGCTGTATTTGAGGCATCTGTCGAAATGTGAAAAGGTAATTTCCAGTTAGGTCCACTTAAAATAGGTGCTTCAGAGATTTTTGTTTTCAGGGTTTCAAAGGCTAACTAGCAGTTAGGATTCCAATTGAATTCACAATCCTTGGTAAGTAGTTTGAAAAGTGGAGATGCTATCTTGGTGAAGTTTTCTATAAATCTTCTATAATATCCTATAAATCCTAGAAAACTCCTAACATCTTTCTAACAACTTGGAACTAATATTCCGGAGATGACTTAAACTTTTGACTCATCAACTCTAATCCCATCTCTTGAAATATGATGTCCTAAGACAATACCTTCAGTGAACATCATGAAACATTTTTCATGACTTAATGAAAGTTTTGCCTCTTTACATCTTTTTAGAACTTTTTCCAAGTTTTCTAAGGCTTCTTCAAATGTGTTACCATAGACGATGAAGTCATCCATGTATATTTCTACATAGTCATGTATTAGATCTGAAAAGATTCCCAATACTGCCCTTTGAAACGTTGTAGGTGCATTGCACAATCCAAAAGGTAATACTCGGTAGGCATAGGTACCCTAAGGACAGGTAAATGTGGTTTTATCTTGATCCTCAAGTACAACTTGTATATAGTTTTAACCACTGAAACCATCCAAAAATGAATAGTACTTTTTGTCTGCTAATGTATCTAACACCCGATCTATGAAGGGTAAGGGAAAATGGTCTTTAAGAGTAGCTTTGTTTAATTCTCGGTAGTTACCATCCATTTTCCATTTTTCTTGGGTACAACTACCAAAGGAGAAACCCACTGAATATCTGAAATGGGATAAATAAAGTTGACATTTAACAATTTCCGCAACTCTTCTTTAACAATCTCCCTAAGGTTTGGATTCATCCTTCTCTGAGGATGTCTGATTGGTTTACAATTTTCCTCTATGTAGATATGATGAGTGCAAGTCTTATGGTTTATCTCTTTCATATCAATGTACTCCCATGCATGTGGAAAAGAGTGTCTCTGTAATATTTTGATTAGATTTTCTTGTTGAAATTTCTCTAGGTTTTTGTTTATGTTTAAGGTTTTTTCTGGAAATATTTCAATTGTAGAGCTGCCAAATTCTTCCATGGAGTAAAGAGACATCTGTCTTGATGACAAAATCTCAATATTGGATTTTTCTTGAAATTGTTCATGTTTGTATTCTGAAGAAGATTCATGATTTTCTAAAGTATTCAGAATCTAACCATCTTCACTAATTTCTGAAATAGTGAAGAGAGGTTGTATATCTTCTTCATCATCAATCCGTTAAGTATCATCTAATTCTGTGATTTTTCTTGCTAGAGTATACAAGGTGAATTTATTGGTTGAACTTCCATCAGAGATGTACATATCCCCAGATCTACAACTAATGAAAGCATCAGCCGTAGCTAACCAAGGTATTCCTAATATAATAGGATGTCCTCCTAGATCATTTTTAGGAGTTAGGATCATGAAATCCACAGGATAATACCAAGAATATAAGGACACTGGAATGTCTTCTAATACCCCATCTGGTTTGATTACAGATCTATCTGCTAATTGTAATAGTGTGGGTGTAAAAAGAAGATTAAGAAGTTTTAGTTTTTCCATGATTTGCCTACTCATGATATTGATTGTTGCTCCTAGATCAATAAGTGTGTTTGGAATTTCTATTCCATTGATATGTATCTTAACAACTGGATTTCCAAGATCTAGATATTTTGAAATGGAAATCTTTACCATCATTATGTCTGCTATTTTTCCTACCAGTTGTAATCTCTTTATCTCTTTTATTATTTTCCTTGTTTTTTTCATACTCAACTCTTTTATTGTCTTTGCTAGAATTGGGATTTCTTTGATGGCCTGTAATAATGGAATCTTAATACAAAAACTTCTTAACTCATCTAGGAAATTATAGTTAGGCATCATAATTTGTTTCTCTACACCCCTATCAATTTGTAATCTTTCAGGAAAATGAGGTGTAGTAGTAGATGTTGAAGGTTGTTCTAACATAGGAGTTGAAATTATTGGTTCTTTCTGTTTTTATTTTCCATTGTTTTTGTCTTGAGGAGATGTGTTTTCTTCAAAACTTTTATTTACCCGTAGAGAATCTTCCTCGGAATTTTTTTGTTCTTATATAACTACAGAAGGTTTCTTTCTTTCAAGTATTCTTCCAGACCTAAGTTGAACATCATTAAGGTCTAAAGGAGTAATCAAATAGGTTGGAAATTGTTGACCTTCTATCATATATGTATTCTGAGGGTTTTTATTTTTAGGGTTTGGTATTGGCTGGGCAGGTAACTGATTTTCTTTTTAAGGAAATGGTAATGGAAGTGGTGGATTTTGATTTTGATTTTGATGTTGTGGATTCTGCTGAGGATTTTGTTGAGGAGGAAAGTTTGAATATGATGGATATGATGGATAAGAGGGTGGATATTGATAATACTGGGAGAACCTTCCTTAAGGATTTTGTGCTCCTTGAGCCCAAGGTTGAGATTGATTTTGAAATTGGGGCTAGGGTTGCTGCCAAGAATTCCAATTAGGTGGGGGCTGATTATACATTTGATTACTAAACCCTTGTGTTTGAGGTCCCTGCCAAGGTCTTCTAGAGAAAAAATTAAGAGATTCTGTGGAATTTGTGGTTGTTTCTTCTTGAAAGACAACTTTAAGGCCAGGGATTGAGGGAAAATTCTTGGTCTCATGTTTTTCTGAACAAATTGCACAAGTCTCTATTACTTTTGCATCCAAATGAAACTCTCTTAAGGCATGCTTCTTCCTACATTTGGGACAAAATATTGCTAAGGCATCAGTTTCAGCTTTCTGCTTGTTTTGTAACTTAAGGGTGTCTATTTGCTCACTAAGACTCCCTAGAATGTCAGTTTTGAATTCATCAAGCATATTTCCTATTTCTGCCCTACTTACTGTTCCAGCTGCAGATTTTCTTGCCCTTGCAAGAGCAAGGTCTCTTGGTCCTTTTAGAATCTTAGATTTTCCTCTTGAAAGATTAATACATAGTTCTACTATATCAGGTAATGAGAGTTGAGATATGTCTACTTTCCCCATCATATTAAGGATATCTATCCATTCATCCCTAATTGTCTTCAACAAAAGAGATTTCAAAGTATCTTGGTCTAAGTTTTCCATTTTTTCCCTCTTCATGTTATAGTTAAATCTTTCCAACAAATCTTCCAGATTTTCATCCTCTTTTTGCATCATCTTGAACACTTCTTCCTTATAGTTAACTGGTATATAGTAATCCAAATATATGTCTAGAAATGCTTTTCTCATTTCATCCCATGTCCTAATAAACCTAGTGATTAAACTCATAAACCATTTTAAAGCTGCTCCTTTCAATGTTGAAGGGAACAGTTTAAGTTTCTAAGCATCTTGTAGGTAATCATAGGTTCTACATAGAACTTCGAATTCAAATAAGAAGGTCTCAAGATCTTCACTTTTTAGTCCATGAAATTTTGGAAGAACAGAGGGTGAGATATTTTTCATAGTTGCATTAGTCTCTTCATCTATTATAGGGAATCCAAAAGGACTTCCAGTTTCCCTTCTACCTCTTCCTCCTTCTGAATTTCCTCTTCCTCTACCTTCTTATGTACCTCTACCTCTTCCTCTATCTCCTCCTCTTCCTATACCTCCTCCAAATAGTGTATGTTCTCCATTAAAGACTTCTCCTTCCCCTTCTTCTTCCTTGATAGATTCCTCTGAACTGATATAGGTTCAGTTGGAAGAGCTAGTTGTTCTACTGGTTCTTCTATCAAGGGTATATTGAAGAAATAGTCCTCTTCTTCCCCTTCACTAGGGATTTGTAATTCTTCTGCTTGAATATATTCCCCTGTGGAAGTGAAAAAGGTTATCTCTTCTGTAGGAGTCCTTGGATCTTCTTCCTCTAGAATTGCTTCAATGGATGAAGTGGGAGATCTTCCTGATGGGATATCTGATCTTGAGACTTCTGGAAGCCTCTGACCAGTATAGTATGGAATGTGGGTTTGATTTGGAGGTGTGTTTCTTCTTGGTCTTGGTGGAGTGAGTGGAGTTGTGGGAATTAAGCTTCTACCTCTTATAAATATACCCCTAGAATCTCTTTCTCTACGCATATCATTGTTTTTGGGAAATAGGAAATAAGGCTACCTAGCTACACTTCCCCAGCAACGGCACCAAAATGTTTAGTCAATTTAGTGTTCGAAATTGATAGCATAAATTATTGACCAGGGCTAGTAAACTGATGAAGGGTAATGCACTATATGTGCCTAAGTATCATTTTTCTTACTTCGTTGTTTTCAGTATTTTATTGATGTTTTGGGGTTTTTTTATGTTTTATTTCTAATATGTTACTCTATGCTAAGAAAATGAAATTAAATATATGTCAAAATGCATTAAAACAGAATTTGATTGCAAGATCTATTCCTAACTAGGAAGTGATAAAAACAGAGAATCCTAATCCATGGACATTACAGCTGCTAAATGAACATTCATGAAATAAAAAGTAACTCAAAACACTATAACTTAATCTGATTCATTTAGTTAGAGATTTGTTGGAAGAGCTTGTGAAAAATATTAATTCTAATGCAATGAGGATCTCCTAAAATTGAAACAAACAATAACTCGGAACATTACAGTGGAATCTCATTCATTTATTAGAGGTTTATTGGAATAGCTTGAGAAGAAGATTACTATAATGTAGTAAGGATCTCCTATGAAATGCTGAAACAACTTATGACATTACAACTAGATCTCATTCATGAGTTAGAGGTTTATTGGAAGAGCTTTTGAAAGAGATTAAGCATAATGTGATAAGGCTATAAAACAACAATCAGTAACCCACAGTATTACAACTAAGTCTTATTCGTGAGTTAGAGGTTTATTGGAAGAGCTTTTGAAAAAGACTGTTTGCAATAAGATGATGATCTTCTATCTAATTTAAGAACATAAAATGCTAATAACTCAAAATAATACAACTAAATCTCATTCATATAGTAGTGATATATTGGAAGAGCTTGAGAAAGAGAATAGCTGTAAGATAATGAGGATCTTCTTAATCTAAATAACAGAAAATGAAATGCTAGTAACTCAGAATATTACAATTAAATCCCATTCATTTAATAGAGATATATTGGAAGAGCTTGAGAAAAAGACTAACTGTAATATCATGAGGATCTTTTATCTAAACAAATTACATGAAACATAATGCTAAAAGATATAATTTCAGAAAGCAGTCTAAGTAAGAAAATATGACAAAACATAATTGAAAACTACTTATCTAGAAAGCATGTAAAACCTCCTCGAATAGTAGGGGCCCTCTGCTATCAATTTGACATTAAATATTTAACTCCTCAAGGTTGTATTCAGAACAGCATCAAATTTATACTCCTTTTATTATCAAAATGCTTGAAAAATAGAGTATCACAGTAATTATAAAATATGTATCAACTTGTTTCTCTCGGAATTACCGAGCTGAATTTATATGCAATTACATAACTAACTTTGAAAAAAAGTAGGTACAGGTGTAGTTTTAAAGTCAAAATCAAATTGAAACTCTTTCTAGGATTCTTGTAGAAGACAGTTTGCTTGACTTTTGCTTTAACCACGTGCATAGGTACCTCCAGCTATCGATCCAGTCTTTGTGGAAGGGAACGAATGATGTAGGAAAGATTTGGAATCCACCTATGTGTGCCTTTTCTCCATATGACACCTATAACATACTTAAACACCAAAACAACTATAAAATGGTTGACTGGCTACAAAATGACTGCATTTTGTAGCTAAACTGATCAAAAATCATTAAGACAACAAAAATCACAAAAGTACAATAAGTTAATCATTGTATGCAACCTTTAAGTAATCTTAGTCATTCTCATTGAGTTTTAGGTTTATGAAATGATAAAGGAATGATGAAATGAAGTGAAGTTTGGCAAAAGAGAAGACAATTTCAGGGCTCAATAGGAGTGATAAGGGAGATGGAGAGAGAGGGAGAGAGGAGAGAAGGAGGGAAGAGAGATAGAAAGAGGGAGAGAGGAAGATAAGGGGAAGAGAGAGAGAGAGGAAGAGGAAGAGGGATGGAGAGGTAGAGGGAGGGAGAGATAGATAAATATGGAGAAAGAGTATGTATGTTTTGAGAGTGTTGTACGTAGACAACATGTATATGTATATATGAGTTTTAATCTAACCCCTCATCATTAAGTAGAGGAAGGGAGAGAGATAAATATCGAGAAAGAGTATGTATGTTTTGAGAGTGGTGTACGTAGAACACGCGTGTGTGTGTGTGTATATATATATATATATATATATATATATATATATATATATATATAACTCCTCATCATTAATATTGATTATTATACAATTATATGTCAAGCATTAAATTATAATTATATTTTGAAAAATCACTTATTTGTTAATATAAGAATAGCACAAAATTATATATATATATATATATATATATATATATATATATATATATATATATATATATATATATATATATGGATCTGGAATGAATTACACATGTATAAAACTTTGTCTTTTTATTTAGCCTTTATTTATCCTTTTATTATAGATAATCATACAACAAAATAAATAATGTATAGCCATCTTTATTGGAATGTATTTGTGTTTTATGTATGTTATGGATCTAGAATTAATTATACTTTAATAAAACTTTTTCTTTTTATTTAGGCTTTATTTACCTTTTTATTATAGATATTCATACAATGAAATAAATATGTTGTTTAACATGGAAATTATTGCTGTGTTCCATGCTATTATTTGTAATCTTATAAGAAAATAAATAATGTATTGCCATTTTTATTGGAATGTGTTTGTGTTTTATGTAAGTTAGGTGAGAGCGATACAATCAACATGATGCAATTATAGTAATTTATAATGAATAATATAAGATTTTTGTCCATTAATAATGTTAATTTTTTTAGTCAATGAAATTTAACTCAAGTGGTATGTTTAGTGATTTATGTCCCAAGTAGTGTAGGTTTGAAGTATGTGTAGACATGTTGGGCCTTACGACATTTATGAAATATTGGTTCTATCAAGTGGTAATAGTGGTAGTCATTTATGAAGTACCTAGGTGGAATAATGGCATCAATTTCTACTAAGTTACAAATTGTGCCTAGGTAGAATAGTGGTAGTCATTTCTACCAAGTTACTTAGATGGAATAGTGGCATCCATTTCACTAAATTTGGTATTCATTATTGTATAAAAAAATAAACAAAATTGTTCAAATAAATAATAATAAAAAACAATATTAAACAATATTCCAATTAAAATAGTATATATATATATATATATATATATATATATATATATTTCTAGAATTTTGTGTCTTCTATGTGTCTATAACACATAGGAAAAATTATTTCTTAATTAAATAAAATTTATTAAAAATATAACTAGCAATTGCACCATCATTAAATGTTGCAAAGGAAACATCGTAAGATTGTTAAAGAGATCAAATAGTTGCTAAACAAGATATGTGTAGTGAAATCGATGTCTACCCTCAACTTTCACTTCAGCAGGTTCAACAACCTCAACAACCTCTCTGCCTCAAGAGGATCAAAAACTTCACTAGATGGTTGCGGTGCATCCACATTAGCAGCTTATGAGCTTGGAGCTCTCCATTTTCCAGCAAGTGCTACATCCATCATATTGTAAATCTTTCCACCCAATTCAGTGGGATTATCCGGCTGGATAGCAACAACAAAAATAAAAGATCCATTGTCATATTTCTCCACTTGATGCTAAAAAAATATCCAAGGACCAGATGGAAACACAACATTGTAAAAATAAAATTTATTGTATAACCACTGGAAATTAGAGACGTATTATATAATATATCAATTGCTCTTAAGGCATGAGGATTCTGGGGTTTCTCTTTGCAAGCAGCGTGCATTAGTTTACGAGGTTGATTAAATCAATCAAGCTTGATTTCACAACAATTCATTTTACGGAAAAATACAAAATAATAATGATGGAAAAATACATCTGAGTTGCCTCACTAAACCTATTTCAGTTAGAAAATATCATATTTTCATTGACCAGTCTGCAAAGAAATATGAAAACTGCTTTCACTGACCAGTCCATAAAGCAACACGGAAACTGCTTTCACTGACCAGACCACAAAGAAATATGAAAACTGCTTTGTTACTCATATCATTTTTCAATAAAATTTCTTAATTAGTCATTAAGCCAAATACACCTCTTAAGAAACAAGTTCAGTGAACTAAGCCACGCACCATTCAAGACTAATTTGAACAATACTACAGAAACAGAGATCAGTATATGTACAACTTGAATGATCACTAACATTCAAACTTTGGATAATGGGGTGATATGGGTTGATCTCCAAGATGCTTCTTCCATGCATGAACAACATGCTAGATGTATCCCCAAGAGATTGAGCTTTCATGATCCTTCGGTAAAAAAACATATTAATATCAATAATTGAAGATATTTAAATGATACATAAAAATACAGTAAAATATTCTCCGAAAAAAATTATTCACTCACAAAGAGAATTTCTCATTCATTTTATTAAATGATAAGTTGAAGTCATAGAAATACACTAAAATATTCTCCGAAAACAATTATTAAGCTGACATAATAATGCGATCCAGTGTTGATGTAGGAAAAGTATAAGAGTAGGTTAAATAACCTAATCCATGACCAAATTCAAATACAGTTTCCCCTGTATAAAACCGGTATGTTTGGCCAAGGTATCCTATGGAAGAATTGGAACGCATGTCCATGATGTTCATGGGAATTTTTATGAAAGCTTGAGGGTACCATGTCATAGGCAACCGCCCACCTGCAATGTTTTGGAAGGTTAGCACTTTTGCAACAAATGAGCTTAGTTTCCAACCTGCTATAATTGGAAATTAACCTTTGGAATTGGCTTCATAAAATCCTAATTTCAAACATTATGCTTGGAAAAAAATGTCAAAATTTAAAATTAAAGGGGCACGGTTACTTGGATTTTAATCTCCAAAAATAACTTCAGCCAGTGCTTGGCCACCAGCTTCACCGGGGTAGCCAACCCACAAAATACTAGAAATTTTAGGATTCTTTATTGAAAAAGAGACATCAACTGGTCCTCCACTCATGATGACAAGCACCACTGGTCCTTTAGAGACACTTGCAACTTCAGTTACTAATTTCTGTTGTTCTCCGGGAAGAGTGAGAATTTTTCGATCATGATCTTCTGTTTCCTATGCTTGATCCAATCCAACCACCATAACCACAGCATCAATCTTCACTGCAATACTTGCTGCTTCACCAAAGCCCTCAGTGGAAGTACAATTGATAGAATGGCATCTTAGGGTGTATATTATTGTTTTGATGTAATTCTTAAGACCTGAAACTGGAGTTATCATGTTGCAAGGAATGCCTAGAATACCAACAAGAAAACAACAAGCTCATGAAACTTTTTACAGATATTTTTGCATCATTTGCAATCCATCACAAAAAGCATGAAAATTTGAATGCGAACCTGGATAATCTCCAATTGATGTATTAGGAGCATCTGCATTAGGTCCTATGACTGCTAAAGAGGTAATATGTGATTTTGATAATGGTAAAATACTATCCATGTTCTTCAAAAGTACTATCCCCTGTCTAGCAGCCTCTAATGCAAGGTGTCGATGATCGTCAGAACAAACATTTTGGGGCCCCAGATCACCATACTTCTGATGCTTAGGATGACCATCAAAAATCCCAAGACACATTCGTACTGAGAATAAGTTGAAAAGGGCTGGGTCAATTGACGATTCCTTAACCTTCCCTTTCTTCACTGCAGATATTGTGTGCCTATGCAAATAAGTTCCACAGTTGATATCCATGCCTATGAACAGACATAACATGGGGTTGATTACACTACAGGTTCCATGAAAAGGTATAGTGATCCAATCAAATAAGCTATTTAGCCAGCAAAATCTTGATAAGTATTCCAATACTTGAATTATGTTTAACAAGCAAGCTCTAATTCAACAAGGAAACTTAAAATGCACTAAGAAATATAAACTCTAATGTTGGAATTAAATCACTATTATTCCTACCAGCTGTTAGAACATCGGCAACTGCATCCTCAGGAGATTTTGCATAGCTTTGATTCTCATAAATGATTGCAACAACGTCACAGTCAGAAGTAATATACCTCAATGGTTTTTGTCTCTTTAGTGCAACAACTTGGCCATTTTCAACTATGCATAAAATAGTATTGTATAGTGGATATCCCCGAAGTATGTAGTTCAGTAAGGATCAAATAAAATTGTACAAGATCAACATACCCTTGAAATCTCCAATCAGATCTTGCTATTTGAGAAATGAGGTCATAATGTGCACATGTTGGGACTCCATTTACCTGGTTGTAAGAGCACATCATACAACTTGAATGCCCTTCTTCCACACAGCTCTTAAAAGGTGGTTGAAACATGTCTTCTAAATCTTGTTGAGTAACCTACAAGCATAGATAGTTGGACTAGATCAGAGATGATTCAATCTCAACTTCAAAATCTTTTACACTGTACAACAATCATGCCCCGATGGAATCACAATTAGGTCTCCAACAACAATAACAATGGATCTAAAATAAGGTTTGTTCCAACACTTTAAAGAAAGTCAATGGGGTCTATCCAACCTTTATCCTACTATCTACATAGACAAAACAGAGACAAGAATGTATTTTCGGTGCCTAAAGCATGCATATAAAACATAAAATAATCAATTACCCAAATCCAAGTCTTCTTTGGTGATATCCACAAACTGCTTGTCCTTGTAAGACTTAAGGTTTTGAATGGCAACCTCGTCAATTGGATCAATAAGGAACAATACCTGAAAGATAAAATGTGATGTCCAGTAAGACAACCATGAATCATGAGTTCCCATAACAAAAGGTGGCAACTATCTACTGATGTCTTACCTCATAGTCTTTCTCTACAAGTTTTTCTAAGAAGGGTGAATTTCTTGCACTGGTGATGTTGTCTGCAGCAATATAAAATATTTTTCTAGCCTTCTTTCATGCTATCAACATAATTGTCCAAGCTAACTAACTCATCCTCATTAAACAATGAATAGAAGCGAAGAAGAGGAGCCAATTTCTTGTGATTTCCATGGTCCTCAATGACACCCAATTTCATATTCTTTTCAAATTTGTCCCAAAACTTCTTATAATCATGCAATGGTCCAAACAAATCTTTGAGAATTTCTCATTAATTTTATTAAATGATAAGTTGAAGTCATAGAAATACACTAAAATATTCTCCGAAAACAATTATTAAGCTGGCATAATAATGTGATCCAGTGTTGATGTAGGAAAAGTATAAGAGTAGGTTGAATAACTTAATCCATGACCAAATTCAAATACAGTTTCCCCTGTATAAAACCGGTATGTTCAGCCTGGGTATCTTGTGGAAGAATTGGAATGCATGTCCATGATGTTCATGGGAATTTTTATGAAAGCTTGAGGGTACCATGTCATAGGCAACCGCCCACCTGCAATGTTTTGGAAGGCTAGCACTTTTGCAACAAATGATCTTAGTTTCCAACCTGCTATAATTGGAAATTAACCTTTGGATTTGGCTTCATAAAATCCTAATTTCAAACATTATGCCTGGAAAAAAATGTGAAAATTGAAAATTGAAGGGGCACAGTTACCTGGATTGTAATCTCCAAAAATAACTTCAGCCAGTGCTTGGCCACCAGCTTCACTGGGGTAGCCAACCCACAAAATACTAGAAATTTTAGGATCCTTTATTGAAAAAGAGACATCAACTAGTCCTCCACTCATGATGACAAGCACCACTGGTCCTTTAGAGACACTTGCAACTTCAGTTACTAATTTATGCTGTTCTTCGGGAAGAGTCAGAATTTGTCGATCATGATCTTCTATTTCTTGTGATTGATCCAATCCAACCACCATAACCACATCATCAGTCTTTGCTGCAATAATTTTTGCTTCACCAAAGCCTTCACTAGAAGTAAAATTGATAGAATGGCATCCTGGGGTGTATATTATTGTCTTGATGTAATTCTTAAGACCTGAAACTGGAGTTATCATGTTGCAAGGAATGCCTGGAATACCAACAAGCAAACAACAAGCTCATGAAAATTTTTACAGAGATTTTTGCATCATTTGCAATCCCTCACAAAAAGCATGAAAATTTGAATGCAAACCTGGATAATCTCCAATTGATGTATGAGGAGCATCTGCATTAGGTCCTATGATTGCTAAAGAGGTAATATGTGATTTTGATAATGGTAAAATATTATCCATGTTCTTCAAAAGTACTATCCCCTATCTAGCAGCATCTAATGCAAGGTGCCGATGATCATCATAACAAACATTCCGGGGCCCCAAATCACCATACTTCTGATGCTTAGAATGACCATCAAAAATCCCAAGACGCATTCGTACTAAGAATAAGTTGAAAAGGGCTCGGTCAATTGATGATTCCTTGACCTTCCCTTTCTTCACTGCAAATATTGTGTGCCTATGCAACTAAGTTCCACAGTTGATATCCATGCCTGTGAACAGACATAACATGGGGTTGATTACACTACAGGTTCCATGAAAAGGTATAGTGATCCAATCAAATAAGCTATTTAGCCAGCAAAATATAGATAAGTATTCAAATACTTGAATTATGTTTAACAAGCAGGCTCTAATTCAGCAAGGAATATTAAAATGCACTAAGAAATATAAACTCTAATGTTGGAATTAAATCGCTATTATTCCTACCAACTTTCAGAACATCGGCAACTACATCCTCAAGAGATTTTTCATAGCTTTGATTCTTATAAGTGATTGCAACAACGTCGCAATTAGAAGTAATATACCTCAATGGTTTTTGTCTCTTTAGTGCAGCAACTTGGCCATTTTCAACTATGCATAAAATATTATTGTATAGTGGATATCCCTGAAGTATGTAGTTCAGTAAGGATCAAATAAAATTGTACAAGATCAACATACCCTTGAAATCCCCAATCAGATCTTGCTATTTGAGAAAGGAGGTCAGAATGTGCACATGCTGGGACTCCATTTACTTGGTTGTAAGAGCACATCATACAACTTGAATGCCCTTCTTCCACACAACTCTTAAAAGGTGGTTGGAACATGTCTTCTAAATATTGTTGAGTAACCTGCAAGCACAGACAGTTGGACCAGATCAAAGATGATTCAATATCAACTTCAAAATCTTTTATATTGTACAACAATCATGCCCCGAGGGAATCAAAATTAGGAATATAGTTATTTGCAGGAATATTTCCACCCCTTCTTTGTATTCTTGAGGGTGCTGTGAGAAGCATGGACACTAGCGACCCTGTAGAGAAAAACCTGAGACTGAAAGTACCTTCAGGGAGGGAGCAACCCGGTTAGGCGCTCGAAATGCTCCTCCTCTTCCTCTGCTGCTGCCAAATCCACCACTATCTCCTCCGATGCCCGCCCATTCATGGCCATGGTCAATTCTAGATGCATTTCTGCAAACCCTGAAGAGTAAATGTGAGAAATGAGGCATTACACATATATGAAAAAAAACTAGTACCAATGATGCTTCGCCCTTTCCAACAACAATGAGCTGGATTGTAACAGTTGCATTTTCCAGCAGCGATGAGGCAGGCGCAGGCATTGTAACATTTATGCTTCTCTGAAATTCGAAAATGTACAGATGAAGGGTCGCCCAATGCCCTACCTTCCACATTTTCTCTTTTCATAACTGCATTGTAAACTAACTTTTCCATCAAGAGTTGAAAATGTTTGAATCGTCTAACATATAATCTAAGGGTTTCACATTATGACATGATGTACATCAGGAAAGTTGTTTTCAAATAATAATGCCTTACGGCATAATTAATAAATATAAATAAATTATAATATTAATGATCCAGTTTATAAAATTTTATATATATTTCTTATAATTATAAATTTATTAGAAAAGTTATATCAAAGTTATGGAATTATATTAAAAGGTTAAAAAAAAAACTCTTAGAAAAACTTATTCTCAAAACCCTATTTAAAAAAAAAAAACAAAATCTCTTAATTTTTAAAAAAATATATATTCAAACAATATAATGTTATAACCATTCTTAAACAAAACAAGAAGATGGCTCCAAGAATGTGTTGAAGCTTTAGCAGGGTTTCGTTAGGGTTTTGATCATAAGCCGCCACAGCTGTCTGGTTCACGCCATGGCAGCATCCTCGGGAGGAGGGATGCCACCCTCCTACCACAATGTTACGAGTGGAGACCATTCACTGCGTCCACCCCACTCTGCAACTGTTCAACAAAGGACTGCCCCTGTCTTAGGTGTAGAATGGCAAGCCAAAATGAAGGGACAATGCTTGCCACGAGCAATCAAGAAACCAAGATTTGTTATTCCAGCCTCGAAGTTGGATGAATACAGAGGATACATGAAGAATCATGCACTAATCTGTAAGTTTATAGGTATTTGGCCTTCGGAAAAGGATTTGTTAAAATGGATTCAAATAAAATGGTAGCCCAAGGGTCATATTGATCTGAAATTTGGGGCGAAGGGTTTTCTTACAGTTCTTTTTTCTAATTTACTAGATAAAGAACACATTTTTGAGGGAGGGCCCTATTTTTATAGCAATGCTGGGATTTTTCTCAGACAATGGGAGGAATGTTATAACCCCGAACAAGAGCAATTTCTGGCAGCTCCTGTTTGGGTTCGGTTATTTGGGCTTCCTATAGATGTGGAAAAAAGGATACAGAATTGGGCTTTCAGAGTCCTGAATGCACCGGGGCGCCTTATACTGTTAAAATCTGTGCTTCAAGCTTTACCATTATATCAGCTGTCTGGAAGAGCTTGCCTGAAAGGGATTTGTTCTCAATTGGTGTGCATGTTCAATAAAATTTTATGGCAGGGTGCCCAAGTTAACCGAAAATGGGCTCTTCTCTCCTGGGATAAGTTACTTAAACCGAAGGCTGTAGGTGGATTAGGCCTTCGTGATCCATTAATCTTGAATAATGTGTTGGGAGCTAAACTCTGGTGGCACTGGATCCAGGGAGGCCTGGATCTTTGGAAGAATATTTGGATTACAAAATATGACATGCCACTCACAGTCTCTGGTCGATTGAAGGTAGACATGGTCCCAAGAGGCTCATCAATTTGGAATTTGGTAGCAGTGAACCACTATTTAATTCGTTCTCACAGTTTTTGGGAAGTTAGGGAAGGATGTACAACTCTTTTTTGGGAAGACTCTTGGCAACAGAGGGAGAAACTGTTTATTGGACTCGACTTGGGCGAAATTTTTCTATACACGAATACACCAAATCATAGGCTCCTACAACACTACTGGTGTCATAATCATAATGACTTGTGGCGGAAATGGAAAGACAAAACATACTGGCCGGCAGCTCCTGAAACGCAACAATGGGAAAATCTTGCCAAAGAACTCAAAACTAGAAAACTCAGACAAGTTTCTGGTTCTGATATCCTCAGATGGGGATATTTTACAAAAGGGTTGTTTACAATTAAAGAAGGATATTATATTCAATCTCAACAAGCTCAGTAGAATATTCGACCCTTATGGAAAAAAAATCTGGGTATTGAAACATTGGCCTAAGGTGGAATATTTCTTATGGATAGTAAGCCATCGAAGGATTTTGACCTGGGAGAATCTACAGAAACGTGGAATGTTAGGCCCCTCTCGCTGCTCCTTTTGTCAAACTGAGATTGAAATGATAGAACATCTTCTCAACTCTTGCCCAATGGTGCAGCCGCTTTGGAGGAACTTGGAACAACTGTTTCGGCAAACAGATAAAAATAATGAAATAATTACGGAAACCATCCGCAGTTGGCGACAGGGGAGGTTTCATTGTCAAGTGATTAATAGAGCATGGACACTCTCATTTGGATTCCTTCTTTGGAACATTTGGAAAGAGAGGAATCATAGGGTTTTCCAAGAAACCGAACAACCAATGCATCACATTTGGCAGCGTTCCATAGACAATATTCGTGAAACTATACTAGTAGAAAGCTGGTCAGAGGAAGATTGGCAGACAGTGGGTTTTGAATCTCAGATATTAGATTACTTAAATCTTAAACCACAGATGATTTACAAAATTTTATGGAAGTACAGACCACCCAGCAAATCTATTGAGGAAAACTGGTTGCCGCCTCAACAAGGCTTTCTTAAACTTAATTATGATGGGGCTTCGAAAGGTAATCCGGGGCAAGTTGGTTCAGGAGGGATTTTTCGTAACTCTCAGGGGGTAGTCTGCCAGTTTTATGCCTCAGACTTGGGCCATGCCACAAATAATGAAGCTGAACTTATGGCAGTCAAACAAGGTATTCTTATTGCAATCAGAGAAAATTATCAGCGAATCATTGTTGAGGGAGATTCTGCAATGGTCACAGGAGTTCTCCGAAAGCTGCAGCAAGGCACACCCTGGGAGAAAATATCTCAAAGTTTGCGAACAGCTGCTCTCATTCAAGAAGTGAGCCAGTTGTTGAAACAGATTCAGTATTTGATCCCAACCCATATTCGACGAAAAGGTAATGCAGCGGTGGATTATTTGGCTAATTGGGGATGTAAACATCTTGAGCATTCCATCGATGTTTGTCCCATTGATGCCATATGGGATGTGGAACTCCATTCTCTCCAACTGATTGTGCATAAGGATCTCCAACCCTCCGATCGGGGTGTACATCTATCCGGAGGGATATCATAAACGATGATAGTTGGCGTTTGCTCTTCCTTCTTGCAATTAAGGTTCATAATGGTGCATCATCATTTCAGCTCAAGGCAGTGTGCGAATGATCAACCTTTAATGATTTTGCAGTTTGGCCAGCCTGTTCTATCAGACTGCCAAAGGAATGTTTCTGTTATGGTAAGTGGGTTGCCTCCCTCCCTTCATTCGTTCATGCATTGTTTCTTGCATGCAAGCGTTTGGGGCAGCAGAGGAGGAAGCCGAGCGCCATTCAATCCGTCAGTCACTCAACTTTGTGGGGGTATGTATATGTCTTTCTTCTCGCTCTCACGGTTGCAGTTGCCACGGTTTTGTTTTAGTTGGTGTATATTATGGTTGTTTCGTTTCTTTTAATGGTCCTCAACTTTGTTACTCCCATGTTGAAGCCTCTCAAACCTTGCTTCCGTGACCCCTATAATTTGTTAGCCAACCCATTTCTTTATGTTGCAATTCCGGTTAGTTCATGGACCAGATTAATGTCAGCCTTTTCAGGCACCTTACAGTTGGCCGGGTTGAAATCTCATGGTAGGTTGTGGGGCTCACGGTGTCGGGGGGTAGGCTTAGCTGCTGCTTACAGTGGAAGCTGCCGACTTAGCGATTGTAGGTGGTGCCTTCTTCATGATCAATGGGACAATTTGCGAAGGTTCTACTTTCAGTCATTTCTGTCTTTTCTCTGTTGGGCTTTTAATTGGGTGATGTTTCATATGTTTCATGCTCCTTTTACGTGCTCTGTCATTAGCCCTGTTCCTGCTTACTCTATGTGCTTGGACAATTTCTTTAGCATGTGGTCAGTCATGTTATATTTCTTCCAGCCCATCCTAGATAAGGGTTTTCATTCTTAGAATTGGGTTATGGGGTTCGCGGTCCTCTGTTCTTCGGGCAGACATACTGTCTCTATTCACTGTTTTCGGAATTGGGTTATGTGGTTAGTTTTCCCATGCTTGTCAGGTAGACACACCATCTCTGTACATTGGGTGGGCACTGGGTGTTTATATGCTGTTACTCATTCCCTCATCATTTTCTCTTGCCTGTTTGTGTTGCTGAATAGGCTTCCATCCACCATGGGGAAGCGTCATTCTAGTTCTCAGGCTGCTAAAGGGAAACAACAGGCCCAGTTTAAGCCTGCTCCTAAGAAACGCGGTCGGAAATCTAATCTAGAGATTCTTGAGACCCTTGTTGCAAACTATGTTATGGGTAATTCATCCACTGTTCGCAAGGAAATCCATGGTTGGGAACGGGACATTCAAACTGACGCTGAAGATAATGAAGTTGAAGCTGAGATCTTGGACTTCATAACTGACCCTGGCAATACCCGGGGTCGTCTCACTTTATTCCAGCAGACTATCCATACGTACTATATAGTCAAGTTCCTTATAGCAAAGGCTATACAGAGTTTCCCTCCCGTCCAAGCTAAGCCGGAATCTACAAAGATTGAACCTCGCCTTCTAGACCTGCTCCAGGACATGTAGAACCAAGTGCAACATATCAAGATCACTTAGTATCAGGCAACTGATCGCATTAGCAGATTGGACGATCGGGTAGGCCGTATGGAGAAGCAACTCCAGAAGCTACAACAACTTGATATGCCTGGGTCCACAATGAAATACCCAGCTCCGGTTTATTCATCTAATGGCTAGTTGTTTTCTTTATCATG
This sequence comes from Pinus albicaulis, assembly GCA_034641835.2. Lineage (NCBI taxonomy): Eukaryota > Viridiplantae > Streptophyta > Pinopsida > Pinales > Pinaceae > Pinus > Pinus albicaulis. Next base: position 166,352 of record JAXQQM020072028.1, on the reverse strand, counting down.
CTTTTTGATGCAATTATCGGTCTTGTATGAACTTCCTTTATTTCATCAGTATGTCGATATTTCTGTAATAGGACAGATAGCTCATGTGGCTTATAGACGGATGAAACAATTTCAATTTTGGTTTGCTTTTCATGCTTTAAGGTGGCCAATAGACCTGGTTTCCTCCGGGCAAGTTGAGGCCACAGACTTGATTTTATATTTTTGTAACCTGCCTTACAATTATAAATAGAAAATAGTGAGGTCCTACCAAATTTTAAAAAATAAAATAAAGTAACATATATATATATATATATATATATATATATATATATATATATATATATATATATATAATGTTATAACCATGAAATATTTAAAAAATCATTGAAATAGAATAAACCTATTAAAAAAATTAACATCTAAATATCATCATCCATTAAAAATAGGAGTTTTCTACCAAGGCCGCGTTTTGGCCCGGACGGCAGAAATCTGCCGGAATCCGGTCAACTAAATTTTAAAAAATCAAGTAGTTGCAGTGCTTGGAATCCATTTTTGGTAGTGGAAATGGATTCAACACTATCAAAAACCCCCGGGGCACTCAAAATACTAATGTTTAACAAATGTAAACAAGATTTTGGGCAAATCTTTGCCAGATTTTTTGAAAATCGTTACCGGATTCTGGGTCAAAACGCGGCCTCGGTAGACTACGCGTTAAAAATATCATAAACATTGAGGAGCCTTAACATATTGCGCACACTAGAGTAGTTACATTTCAAAGATCTTAAAGTCTATAGTTACTAAGATGGAAGAGAAATAAAGAAACACTCCAACCAAGCACTTAGAACAGTTGGTTTAAAGAGACATAAGTATCGACTATTTCTTCATTCAACCTTAACACACACAGAATGAACACATTCAACCCCAACATAAATAATTTGGCTATGAACGTTAAGAAGGCTTTGATTCAGTCTCAACCCCATGTTCAAATGTCGTTGAGGTTGTAGGAAACCATTGATTGCATTATTTATTTCTTTCTCAAATACTTGCATAGCTATTGACTAAAAATAAACAAGAACTAGGAATCCTTCAATAGCATTCACAAAATGCCTTAATAAAAATGAAACATGGTCACCATGGATATCGAAAGCCTTTTCTCTCGATTACACATGCTGATCGTATTAGTTTGAATGGGTTGGGATGCTTCACCCCTACTACTTGGCTTCCTAAAGCTGCAATTTCCTCTTGCGTTGCAGGAAGGAAAATAAAAAAGTTTTCATCTCATTTCCTCTTGCGTTGCAAGAACTTATAACATTGATTCACGACATTGTTTCCAAAAATCATAATATTTATGGACGATTTTTCCTTTTTTTATATTTAGTTATTCATATTTTTATTTTATTTTGACCAATTTAAAATGTTTACATTACATTAATTTTTTAATTTAATTTAATTTAATTTTTACTGTTATGTAATTTGATTTAGTCAAAATATTAAACGTTATTTAAACACCATTATCATTCTCCATTGAAGAGTGCTTCTTGGTCGCAATAATATTATATTTTTCCTAATAATTCTAGCAAGCTAATAACGTGGATAAAGGCAGGCATAAATATTAGATAAAATGTAATAATTGCATTTTACCTAGTATTCTACCACCTTCTCTTCTCATCCCAAATCATTTTTATAGTTAAGCTTATTAATTTCTAAACTTACCATCCTAAGTCTATCAATGCTCTATTTCTATATAACACAATATTACGCATAAATTAAGAGAATATATTACATTATTTTATATTATAGTGATTATCAAATAAGCCATTAGAATGAAGAAAAAGCTATTATTATGTACTTTGTGCAATCGTGTTTAACCTTACACTTCTTAAAAACACTTTCCTGAATCACCCAATAGTCTCGGGGAAGCTCTAAAACTTCTACACATATATACACATTATGTATTCATCCATTCAACGATAGAAACAAAACATAAAAAAAGGCATAGGGCTACTGAATAGATCCATACAAATGTCAAGTGCCAACATATCCATAAAAATGTTCTACCTTTACAGGCTACATGGATTCAAGGCAATTATTTTCTACAGCTAATTATGTATCTAAATATAGCATCAAACGAAGATGGATCTAGGCTAGTTTTAATTTCCCTTTAAATAGGTTATATTCCAGATGAATACCATGGGTTAATACCATGGGTTATTTTTATTTTTTGATTATTAATTTTCATATGGTTATTTTATTTCATTTCATTGAGTTAAAATATTTACATTTTAGTAAGTTACATTAAGTTACACATCTCTACCATATTTTATTTTTGTCGAGTCAAAATGATTATATTAACGTTGCTTGAAAAGTATTCCAAGTTTTTTTTTGGGATTTAATTTGTATAAAATCCAGCATGAATTCATTAAAATCCCAATTTTGATGAGTAAACTCTACACAAAAACCAGTTTAAATAACACAAATCAAGATTTCACCTCAAATTTTTTCCCCAAATCCAACCAGAAAATTTTCCACAAACTTAAAAAAATCACATTAAAGACAGCTAAAAAACTAATAATTTTATTTAAAAAATAAAAAATATAATATTATATTTTAAAATAAAAATATTATATTCAAAATCTAGAGTCCACCAACATTAAATTAACTATTTTTCACTCTTTCTCACAATCAGAATTCCACTTTGCACTGCCAAATGAAATCAATGCCACTTCTCTTTCCCTAAAACTAATGTTGAATTTATATTTTGTTTATACACAATAATTATATCTATTTTTAATTAGGGTCGACATTGACATTAGATTATATTTTTTAAATGTTAAACATTTTCTCTTGACATCTACCTCATACTGGATTTTAGAGGCGTAATAATATATGTTGATTTATTCATTTGTTTATTTATTTGTTCCAACTTATCACTATATTGAATTATAAAACACTTCATTACACTCAATATAATAATTAATAATAAATTATCTTAATACGAAAATTATTATAATTTATTTTATTTTAATAAAATTTTATTCATTGTATTGTGTTAGAGAAGTCTTGTATGGAGAAATAAGATGGCTTACGAGGAAACCCTAGTAGTAATGAGATTAGGGCGCACTAGAAAATTGTAGAATAAGAAGATGGGAGTGAGATGTCTTGTATGTTTCATGGAGATATTTATTTTGTGTGAATTTTAGTTTTGCTAATGTGATTCTAGGGTTTATACTATGCATGCAAATCCTAGAGAAGAACATGGAGTTGGTGTGATTCATGATGATGAATGTGATGGATCTTATTGTACTACTATATTTTCTGTTCGAGTAAAATAAATGTATAGGGGAGCTAACACCCTGAATGATTTTAAAATCTTGTTTTTATGGAACATGAAGCTAGAGTAAGATCATGTTGAGATGAAATTGATGAGACCTTAGCATGGTGTGATGTCTTAGAAGAAAAGTTGGCTATTATATCTTGCATGTTGTTCCATTGAGGTACTGTTTTTTATGTTAGGAAAAGTATATGTGGAGACTAGGACTAGAGTTTTCTTTTCATGCATTGTTGTGATGCAACATGTCTAGGGTTCATAGACTTGAAGGAAGAAAAACATGTTAGTGTGAAGAGGATATGTAATGAAAGTTTGTTGAATCCAAGGGGGGAATTTTTGGTGTTGATGCTAGCTTGTTGTGGATCTTTGATGTAGCTAGGGTTTTAATGATTTTACCTTGCAATAATTTTGAGAGATAGGTATTGTACCAATTTTGTGATATATTTTTTCATATATATTTCATTTCTTCATAGATGTATAATGTATATTTCTATCCAAATTTTTGTGTTTGAAATTTCTATTTTTCTTCTTGCATTTCTTCATATTAAGTAATTTCAAATATTTACCATTCATGTTGATTTAATATAGCATAAGGTTGATATTATAAAGTTATTTAATATATAACTTGAAGATAAAAAAACATATTTTTGTTATTGTATAAGTTATTGTAAAAAAAAAAAATTTAAATTTAGCATACATTTGGAGAAGTGTGCCCTAATGGATAAAAATTCTTGCCATTTGTTTGGGATCCTCAACTACATGTATCACTAGGAATATGTATAATTGACATGTCTTTAAAAACCTAATCCAAACACCATCAATCACACACACACACACACACACACACACACACAAACACATATATATGCTCAAAATTCTCAAATGTACACTTGTAAAAAAATCACGTAGTGTGCCCAAAATAAATAAAAAATGACATATCATGCCTAAACATGGAAATATGCCATATGGTGACCTAGTATATAGAAAATGACTCAAGCTCAAAAGCTCAAGCTTTTCCCTTCCACATAGATGGATACAACAATATGGTGATTCATGAGCCTTGAAGGTAATAGTATCACCTCTTGGGACCAAATGCAACAAGCTTTTAATACTAAAAATTGAGATTATTGTAGAGCAAGGTACACCATAGAGGAAGATTTCAAAATGAATCGAGGGGAAAATGAGTCCTTAGAGGATTATGAGGAAAGGTTCCCAATAAGTTACAGAAGGGCACATATATGTTCTTTGGGACCAAATTATTTAATTCTTGTAGTATTGAGAGGATTTACAGAGGATCTCATGGAAACCCTCAACTTATTGGCTAATGGATATATCTACCAACTCATCTATGATGAGATTAAGAAAGTTTTTAAAACCATTTAGATCCACTAGGAGAAAATGAAGAATGGAAAAGAGCTTGGTAAGTCCTTCTTCTTCCTCTATGATTACTAAAACTGAAATAGTAGGAATGTTAGGAGATATGAAAACATAAATATTACACAGACTTTCCATGTAGATGGGTACTTTGAAAATTAGGAAAAAGAAAGAAGAAGCAAAAAAAACATTGGTTGTGTTTTTTTCCCAGTGCACAAATATACACCCTATGAATGAATGTCCTTTAAATTTTATAGATTTTTTTTTCTTTGTGTGAAGAAAATAATTTTATTAACAAGTTTCCATCTTTACCTAGTTTGAAGGTTGTTTACCAAGGAAAATTTATGTAAAATCAATATGATGTTGCAATGAAAAATGATGGGATGAAAGAGTTATCTCTAGGACAAGATATTTTCTCTAAGGACATTTTATGGGTATAATTATCGACTATTTATTATGATCATAAAAACAATAAAACTGGTGGAAATCAAACCCTCCAATTTGTAAAAAATTATCTCCTCACTTTTAGCTCATCAAGAGGATCAATTGCTCATTGTCTTGACACAATACATTAATGCATTTTAATGGGGTTACAAGGGTATGAAAGGTATACATACATTTGTATGCACCCATCACATATACATAAATAGTATCATAAGACCATTTCACAACCTCAAAGGTGAATGAATCTTGCTTTAAAGGACATGGTTAAAGAAGAATTGAGAAATGAATTGATGTGATATTCATCTATCTAATTTTAGATAGTAAATGGGTATCTCCTTTGGTTATTGTTCTTCAAAAAATGAAAAATATAAAAATTTTGTTGATTATATGGAAGTTGATAAAGCCACAATGAAATATCATTTTCCCTTGCCCTTCATTGACCAAGTCCCTAATGTGATTTCCATGAAAAAAAATCCATATTGGATGGGTTTAGTGGGTATAATCAGATCCAAATCAAAATTGAAGGTTAGGAAAATACCACTTTGAATTTTCATTTGGGGAATTTTTGTTATAAGTTACTTACATTTTTCCTATGTAAATCTCCTACCACTTTCCAAAGGATTATTCTTAGTATATTTTCTGTTCTTGTACATGATTTAGTAAAACTTTATATGGATGACTTCACACACTATGGTAAATACTTTCAAGAATCTCTTAGCAAGGTATTGAAAATATGTGGGGAGATGAAGCTCCTCTTAAGCCATGAATAATGCTTGTTCATAATGAATGAGGGAGTTTTCTAGGACAATTCCTCTCCTCAAAATGGATCCAAGTGGATCCTAGCAAGGTAGAAATCTTCAACCACCTTCCTGTACCTAAAAAAAAAGAGATGTCTAAAGCTTCTTAGGTTTTGCAGGATACTATAGGAGGTTTGTAAAGGATTTTAGTAGAATTTACTCTCCTTTGTTTTCCTTGATGATCAAAGATGCCAAGTTTTTCATGATATATCCATGCCAAAATGAATTTGAGAGCATAAAGGAAAATTTAATGACAAAATTTTTTCTTGGAGATACTAACAGGACCTTTCCCTTTCACGTTCATAGAGATAGATCAAACAAGGAAATTGGAGTAGCTTTAGGTCAACTTGAGTGTGTTGATGATTTTTTATAGAATTCTAGAACAACCCTTGAATCCTTAGGCTGGCTAGGCCAAGGATATGGGAGAGTAGCCCAATTTAAAGTCGATGTGATATGATACAACTTTGAAGTATCAAAATAAATATAAATAAATTAAAATCAAAACACAAAACCTTTAAATTCTACAAAATATTTACAAGTAACCAAAGTATGTCATTTAAGTGAAAAATAATCAATAGTTTGTATTTCAATCTAAATTCACAAACAAATGATTAACCATAATCAATTGCAAAATAATATTATTGCTTCTCCTTTATGCCATACATCACAAAGAAGCAAATTGTAATATACAATATACAAATTACAGTTAATAAGATAAAAAATAATATAAAAATAATTATCAAGGCACAAGATTCTAAGAAGAGTGAAAAAGTCTTCATTAATATCATAAAAAAATAATGTTCAGATAAGGTATCCATAGACATGGTAGATTAAATTCTGCTCAATGAACTTATTTAACAAATGACCTCAATTACAAGGCCATGTGGCCATATGCTAACAGATAAAATAATCAAATGAAACAAAGACTGGTATATCATTGCCCAAAGAGCCAACATTAGAATTGACCATTGCAGTAAGATTCAACCTTTAGTAACTTAAATCAAATATACCTCTGATACCGAGAAGTAATATGAACCTCTGTCAATGTTTCTACTTAAAATAAGCCCCATAAAATAATGTCTCTCAATAACAATCACCTAAATACAAAGATATTGAAACCCAAATGAAGAAATAATAATTAAATCATACCACTTGTGATGTAGCTAAGAGCTCTTGGCTTCCTTCTAAAGCCTGAGTTTATACTCATGTTTTTTTAAACAGTTGCGTAATTGTTTTATATTTTAATAAAAATAATTAGACTTAATTAATTAAGGTAAGAAAAAAAGGGCGGGCTCCTAAAAAGTAGTAATGACTCGAAAGGGTATGACCCACATTCGTATTACATTAATCATAAAATAATATTTTAAATGCATGATCAACAACCATATAGGATAGGCATGCAACTCATATAAATTAGCGATTTAAATGAATTTCCATATTCACCATAATATGAGATGGCCAAGTATAATATTACTCAAAATTTTGAAAAAAAATATCTTCTTCATCCAATTCAAAGATAAAAAAATATCAGTACTGCAATACCCTTGTGCAAGATAAAAAATATTAGAAATAAGACAACAAAGTCCTTGCCAAAATTAAAAGTTGTGCAAAAATACTATGAAACCATCACCAAAATTCCTGTCAAATATTTATCATCACCATGTATTAGAACTTATAAGCAACATGGGAGGAATTATTATTATATTCTGATAAGAATATTTTCATAGAGAAGCAAGGATATTTTACCTCATGTTGTAGTTTATCCTGGACACTTTCTAGCACACTGACAGTGAGATCAGGACCTGAACCTACGTTGGGATTTTGTTCTAGATCTTTTGCATAGGAAACATTGACAAGTAAATAAGAAATGGGACAAAATGAAATAAGGTTGGGAATTTTAGAAATATTACCCTAGGCACAATGATCATGTTCATGTGGATTTTGAATGGCATTCCAACCATCATGTGCATCCACAAGTGCACTAGAAGGTGTAGGTTCTGGGATTTCTTGAATGTTGTGGTGAGGTTGGAGGGTAGGAGCTGAAATTGTAACAAAATTTCCCCACCTTACCCTAGTGGGATGGTTTGTTACTGATAATCCAACTCCTCTTAGGTTTTCAGAGAAATGGAGATTACACCATTATAAAATCAATACTACCAACTCCTTTAACTCGATAACCATTGGAATCAAGTGTGGTAGGAAATAAAATGTAAGGAGAGAGTGATTAAAAAGTATTTCAATCAAAATACCTTCTTAAAATAATTTCAAAATGGATATATGGGCTACTTTGAAATAAGGATAAACATAATATTTCAATCCTCTCCAAATTTGATGCATTGTGGATTAGTCTCTATCATATTGATAATAAATGTGGCTTCATTTTTTATTTACTCAACATAATAGATGAAAATATTGAGTATTTCCAATGAATGGGAAACATCTCAAGCATTTCTTTATATAGTCATATTAAAATTATCTGAATTTTATACCATGTATTACTATCACTATACTTATCATATCCTTTACTTTTATTTGTATTCGATAATTTATTGTTAAGTCTATATATATTCTTAGTGACTTCTTAGGATTCAATATCTCACAATTGGAGCCATTTGTTACTAATGTTTTGTTGAATCTCGATTTTATAGGTCTTTGAGTCTATTATCCACGTTCAACATTTTGCATGTATTATGTGGAGTATAGAGTTGATCATATATAGAATCTTCTATTTTTCACCTTCATACTAGATTCCACATTTCTCATGCAAACTACACAGTATCAGTATTTTCCACTTTGTTTCTTATGGCCAATGTTATCTTCCACATTTTACATCCCATGTGTGAGTGTGTGGAGTGTGTATTCCCTTACATTAATAAGTTTCTTGTTCCTACATTATGCATGAAATAACCTTGCAATTATCACCTTTGACCTTGCTCATTCTCATTTATGTATTATTGGCATGGTCATGATCATGTTACATCTATGAAATATCAGCATGGGATCAAAAGAGTCCCTTCTAAGATAATACTAAATTTCAAAGGTGGATAGCCTTTATTGAATAACATCATGCCACAAAAATTTCATAGATAGACATAGATACACTTTATACCTTCTATGGATTAGGGTTAACCATCCTAGGTTCTTTCATTTCATAGGTGTGTTACATGGATTAATCCCTCTTGCGGACAAGAGCGATCTCCCTAGTACTCCAGCGAGTAACTAGAAACAAATATCCATTTGGAAGCCTTTTCCTCTAGATTAATTGCATTTCAAAATTATTATAATAAAGTAGAGAGGACATGCCCCTACCTTGAAATCCAAATGTTTGATATAGCCTTTTGTCCAATCACTCTAAAGTGGTTTCTCTAATAAGTAGAACCTGCAATCAAAGACAAGACAAAGGATCAACGCATATGCAACATATAATAATCGGAAAATTCTAATCCAACTTAGTGATCAAGGAGTCTAAGTATTGATGTTATTCCAATAAACATGGAAACAAATCAATGAGAACAAGATATCCATATGAATTATCTTGAAGAAAAAGAATAATCTTATAACCTGATGCCTTGATGTTGTACAGATTTCTCCTGGGGTCTTGAACAATCATTTCTCCTTCATTCTGATAAGCCTTCCTCTCTGAATACTAGCATGGAGTTATAGACACAATGGTGTGATCATTCTCATGCCAACAACAACTCGCTAGTGTAGAAAGTATGCACTCTTATGAACTCTCTTCAGCTTAGAAACTATATAAAATAGTTTCTATCATTCACAATCTACCATGTGTGTCTACAGTCTACAGTCTACCCTTCAACCTGAAACTTGATGTCAATTTATATGGAAATGGAGGTAGTTTCAGTTCCATGAAGAGGGGGATGGATTCCTCGCATGAAGGGATTTGAGCTCCATGGACCAAGGGATACGCTCCATGAGTGGAGGGATAAAGCTCGAACTGATCGCGACTCTAGAGGCTTCCAGTTGGGAGAATATTCAACCAACTAGGCTTCTAGAATTCAATTTTTCTTTTATTTGCTTTTCATGGGGGTGCGTAGGTAATAATGGCAAAAAGTGTGGAAGTTGCCGTAGTTTATGGACAAAACAACATCATATGCGCATGGAAAGGTTAGAAAAACTGCGCAGGTAGAATTTTAAGGGTTTTACAGAGCTTTTCTCCAATTCCAGGACTTGATTTAGGAACATTGGTGGTTTTTACCTCTAAGGGAACATGATATGGATGGTGATAGACCCATATGAACAGTCAAATGTCACGGTGACAAATTTTATTGTAACAGATTGCACCCTAAAGTGTGAAGTCTAAAGTTATTCTGAAGGGTGAAGTGCTTTATCATTCTGAGGATTGGATTGGATACACCGGTCAAAAACCTATAAAAATATTCAATGCATATATATATATATCATTGCTGAGGTAGGCATTCCAATACTTAGATCAAAACTAACTAAATGTTCTGGTACAGATATGGTTTCAATATTACATCAAAAGTAGACATAGTATGGGCACAACCATCTGTCATGAATAGTCTATTGTATCATGAATAATAAAACTCCTCGCAACCTAGATGGTGGAAACTAGATCCAGGGTCTTGATTTTTGCTTCCCGAACTAGTACGAATCTATCCATGCGATTGATTGTGTCGAAGTCGAACATGGTAGAAACCACTTGATTACCGGTCAATGACGTGAACCATTAACAAGTGTGAGACAAACCACCAATAATGACAATGGATCTCAAAGTACTCCAATACATTATATGAAATGTGAATGAATGATTTGCAGTCGAACACTCATATAATCGTTCGATCGAAGGTCAATGATGAAACCTATCATCGAAGGTGAGAAACCTGCAATTAGAGCATGTAGATCCCAAGGTACTGATAGGATTCTAGATGATGAAATGATGTTGATAGAATGTGATCCATCGCAGGAAATCCTACGACACGAAACCATTAGATCAATTTTTGTAGAAATATCTTGCAAGGACTGACTCAGGGATGGTCAATGTGAATGGAGACAAATGTTTGCAATGAATGGTTTATTTGAACTCTCTCTTGAACACATAACGACACTGCATATGGCTTAGCAGAATTTGACCTAAAGCTAATACCCAAAAACCAGCTGAATACTTTCAATATGGTTTGATTAACTATTAGACAAAGGATTTACCAACCCAGGTATAAGTGTGACAAAGTGTCGTGTTCAAGAGTGGCATGTTGCTTTCTAAACAAGGGTGAAAACTATATTCTTTTTCTCTCATTTCCCCCCACCATTACTAGCAAGTACCTTTTTATTTTTGTCAAGCTTAAGGAGGATAAAATTTGCTTGTTTGTGTAAGCTCATCCTTCGGATGAGTCCATCTTAGTATTAAAATCAAACCATAAGAAGGAGTGGTTTGGTCGTGTTGTAATCAATAGGTCCTTTACTATTAAATTTTAATGAGTCCAGTATAGGAGAAATTTGGTGTTTTTCAATTTTAGGGAGTCAGAAGAAAAACATAAGTAAACTCCATGGTTATTATTTTTCGTAATTTTAGTCTCTCGGGCCCGAAAAAGGATAAAATAATGCAGGAGAGAACTCTATTGACTGTGATTAGTCAACGTATACCTTTTTCGTAATTAGTACAGTTCAGTCTGGAAAAGGGGTAAAATTATACTAAGAGGACGACTGTTCATTTACTTTAACGAGTTCGAATATTCAAGTGCTCGAAAATATTTTCATGTTTAAATATTCTAAAAAGGGCTTAAAATAGAACTCCATGGTTTCTCTTTTTCGTAAGTTTTAACGAGTTCGAAAAAGTGATAAAAAAATACACTCATATGGCTGATTTTCAATTTAATTTACGAGAAGGAAAATATGGAAAGAACTCGTCATTTTCATGTGTTTTACGAGAATGAAAATATAGCAAAATAATCTTGGGATTTTCACGAGTTTAATGAGTCCTGAAAATAATACCGAAATGGACTTGACATAGGCTTCATTTTTATACAAGCTTGAAACAGAGGAAAAATATACTTGAAAGGTTCGTTTCATTTTTACACAAGTTTGAAACAAAGGAAAAATCATGCTTGAGAATGGTTTGTTTCATTTTTACACAATCTTGAAACAAAGGAAAAACCATGCTTGAAAGTGGTTTAATTTTTACACAAGCTTGAAACAGAGAAAATTGTGCTTGAGATAGGTTTGTTTCATTTTTACGCAAGCTTGAAACAAAGGAAAAATCATGCTTGAGAATGGTTTCAATGCCCCCCAAGCGTAACTTGCTAGAGCACATGCCCCCCAAGCTTCATTTCATTCAACTAAGTAGACTACTGGTTACTAATATTTGGATGGAATGAAGGTTCATTTATGAGGTCTGATGAAAGAATCAACTTGACACTTACAAGATCTAATCAAAGATTCAACTAAATTAGGAGAGTATTTGTTTCATTTTTTAATGAGCTTGACACAGGAAAAGAACTATGCTTAAGGAACCTTGTTTCATTTTTTAACTAGCTTGACACAAGAAAAGGAACTATTCTCATAAATATATGTTTCATTTTTTAATGAGGTTGACACAGTAAGGAACTCTCCTCATGGATCCCTGTTTCATTTTTTAACGAGGTTGACACAGGAAAAGAACCATCCTCATGGGAACCTGTTTCATTTTTTAATGAGGTTGACACAGTATAAGAACTATCCTCAAGACCTAATTAATTTTTTAACGAGGTTGACAAAGTAAAAGAACCATCCTCATGGGAACCTGTTTCATTTTTTAATGAGGTTGACACAGTAAAATAACTATGCTCAAGACCTGATTCATTTTTTAACGAGGTTGACACAGTAAAAGAACCATCTTCATGGAACATGTTTCATTTTTTAATGAGGTTGACATAGTAAAAGAACTATCCTTAAGACCTAATTCATTTTTTAACGAGGTTCACACAGTAAAAGAACCATCCTCATAGGAGACTTGATCATGGCTTCCAACTGGAAGAAACACATGTCAAGGGACACACCTCAATCATGGCTTCCAAGAGGTCTTCATCAGAAGGAAGAATAGTTCTCTAGAAGGAACACATGTCAAGGGACTCAATAGGGATAAGAACATTGTGTTCAAATACCCCCATTGAATTCACCATGTAAATTACCGGATTTAAGTCAAAGGAAGTCGAGCAAACAGTGAGAGGCTCGCTTGCATCGGTAACTGAAAACATGGGACTGGTTGCCACATAATTAACCCATGGTAGGGTAGATAAGACTTCCAGATAAGGAACATTCATGGATGTCGGGTGCTTGGTAGTCGAATCAAGACTAACGAATGAAAGTTGGTCAATAGTCACAATGTTTCCATTGTGAGGGAAAGACATCACGTGAAAGAGTGTCGATACGACAACTTTCATTACATAGACATAGTCTCTCCTAAGGAGTAAATTGAAATCCAAGGGGCCTTGAAATACCATAAGATCAATACAGACAATTTTACCTTCCAAGGTAATAGGAAACTTAGGAAGGATCCCTAAAGGTTCACTAATGGTTGTGTTAAAAGTGGATAGATTTTGTGTAACAGGCACAAGATGAGGGGAACCCAAAGCTTGCCAAGCAGTTGAGGATAAAATACTAACAAAAGCACCTTCATCTACATTCGTGCAATGCACATTCTTACCACAAAATTTCACAATGATTTGGAAAGGATTGGAAAAAGGAAGACGAGGTTTTGTCAGTCTATTCCAATCAAAGGAAAAGACCTCAGTACTTGGAGGGGGCTCTGTGGAAACATGTGAAATGTCCCCTGGCATAGAAGAATCTGATGTAACAAGAAGAACCTAAGCGGTATGAAGTTCACTCTCTATAGGGAGAGTTAGATTGAATGAATGTGAAATCAAGTCGACCACTTGATCAACTAATGGATAATCAACCTGAGTGATATGAGTTTCACTCTCCAAGGGAAGAGTGGGATTGACTGTACTTGGACTTATATCAATCACTTCGTCAATTGACAGTGGGTTGGGAGAAAGTTTACGGTAACTAGTTAGAAGTTGGAAGTTGTGGAACAGTAAGGTTTTCCAACAATTTTGAGGCTTCATCCATGTGTGGGAAAATGTGAGTTTTATGACTCCCTTTACATAACCTACAAGGAAACCTAGCTTTACCCTTTTTCCCAGGAACCTGACAATCATTGGTTGATGGATCAACAGTAAGTTGATAAGATTTTTTCTGACCATACTTCCAAGACCTTAGGAATACAAGGAAAATTGATAAGGAAGTGGTCATCGTTACAAATCTTGCAAGGGTATTTGGGTTTACGATGCATGTTGGAGGTTTCCTCAACACTACTAACACTTACAATCATGGTTGGTTGGTTGACTTCTTTCTTATCTTGCTTCTTCTTCTTCTTCTTCCCTTTCTTGTTCTTCTTAGCCACCTGGTTACTAGCGTCAAGGCTTTTACCAAGCGAAGAAGAAGAAATGGAGGAAGACATGTTGGGTGAAGAAGGTAAAGGGTCAACATGAGGTTGGTGATGTTGACATGGTGAACTTTGTTGAGGTGAAGCATCCAGTTTAGGTGGAACAATTTGAGTATTCAAGGCCAATGAAGTTGAAAATAACCATACCGGTAAACGTATTATAAATCCAGGTAATGATAATGTAGCCATATAAGGAGTACTAACATTTCCAAAGCAAGGAAAAGTACTAGGATTATCATTAAGAGGAATTCCCTAGATGGTAAATTCCGGAACAATTCCCATTAAATTGAACTTCAGTGAATTTTATTAACAATTCAAACTCACAATTCACACCTAAGGTCTCTAAAAATTAAAAACAAACAAATGAACACGTGTTATCAAATTTAGGAGTCAAACCACACATAAACAATATGTTTCCACAATAACAGCACTAGTTGGTGATGAAATCCAATGTCGTGGAAATTAATGCGGAAAACTGGCGGTTGGAACAGTTACCCTGACAACCTACTTAATGAAACCGTCTGGTGCAAGTAACTTCACTATGCCATCTTAAAGTGAAAAGTACCCTCCGGAAAGTCCAAGTGAGTCTACTCAACATTTGCTGCAGGTACAGTGGGACCTACCCTCCACCGTATCCTTGGGAAAAATCCTAAATATTATGGCCACTAATGTCACCAACAGAGACAAATGCACCTGGGGGAACAGTCTACGATCCGATATACACGCAAAGGTAGAGTATCAAGCTCAATCCCCTTGAAGGCTCCTCGACATGGTAAATCCGAGGTTTGCCAAAAAGTGACCCCAGGCTCCTCGAAAATGGTTAATCCGAGGTTTACCATTTGTATTACATTCACATCTTCTATCTTTGCCAATGAGATAGGTACGATTACCTCACTGGATCCGACATGATCTCGTTCTTGACTCTTTTAAGAAGATATTCCCAGAGCACAATTGCAACATTTGGAATTTTTCCTTACCGTAAGATGCTATTGTTTGTTTTAACTGCTTTGGAACGTTAACTACAACCTATTCCAAAGCACTAACCTAATCTAGATTGGTGGAAAGACCCTAGAAAATGTAAAAACTATCTAGATTAATTTTATTTAGAGTTGTGTTATTTTGGTTGTTTTTTACTCAAAAGGGTAAATGGATATGAAACCAATGGTGTTATGACATGACCCAAAACTGAATGCAATCGAATATGATAATGTAATCTTTTCAATTCGATGAATCCTAACTAAAGTAAGGAGAGATTTTCCATTCACTGCCAACAATGTAAAGGTTGATAAATAAGAGAAAATATAACAAATTATCCAATGCGCTAATTTCAGAAAGGAAAACTAATGTTTTTTCCAAAATGTAAACTATGCATATGTAATCAGGGAGATTTTAAGGATAGAAAATTATCTTTAAGTTTAAAAACATTGGAAAATATCACTTGTGTCTAATATGCAAACTATAAAATGTGTATTGATGTATTTCTAAAATAATTCAAATTTATAATGATTTTATATATAGTCTCTATATAATTTTGGCGATTTTTAAGGTAAAATAATTTTATATTGTAAAATTTGGGTGAATCATTTTTATAAAAAATGGAAATTGGAAAATCTTTTTTTTGGAAATATCATGGAAAACTAGCCCACCTGCGAATATTAGCCCCTAAAATTTTCCATGGATGTAATCTATGCACAATTCACTCGAAAACTATGCAAATTTAATCTATGCACACTTTTCATTCATATCCTGAAAATGAGAATTCTAACTATGCAAATGTAATCTATGCAAGAGAATTCTCAACCACAAGATGATTCCAAAGCAATGAAAGAACAACAATACTATTATCCTTCACTAATGTAATCTAAGGAACCAATCAAGTGTAAGTAAATAAAATTGGGTGAGAATTCCAAAGGTCAAAAGTAAAAACACTCAAAGGCGATTAACACTCAGACACAAATTGTCAAGAAACTGAGCCAAACCTCGAAGTAATGACCAAAGGAAATCAAATTAAGAATTTCTTAAAAATAAAATTCAAAACACCCAATTAACTTGACCGAGACTGACGAGACTGTAAATGGATCAGGGAAAACTTGAAGAATTAGGTTATCTGGCTCTGAAAAATAGAAATTTAAATTTTCCAAAAATTTCCAGGGGGTGCACAACTTACAGTGGAATCCAGTGTGCATGCACACTGAATTGAACTAAAAGTTGTGCAGGTTGCCGCACTCTTTTTTGACAAAAACCGAGCAAGCAAGGAAAAACTTGGAAAAAATAAATAACAAGCTTTCTTTTTCAGGGATTCTTAAAATTTATCTACCCAACCAAACTCAGAGAAGTCAAAATTAGAAAATTTAAAATTCAAACTGAATACAAACAAAGAAAACTAAGCTCTAGATCCCCAATGGAGTCGCCATTTTGTTACGTGGATTAATCCCTCTTACTGATAAGAGCGATCTCCCTAGTACTCCATCGACGAACTAGAAACAAGGATCCATTTGGAAACATTTTCCTCTAGATTAATTGCATTTCAAAATTATTATAATAAAGTAGAGAGGACATGCCCCTACCTTGAAATCCAAACGTTTGATGTAGCCTTTTTTCCAATCACTCCAAAGTGGTTTCTCCAATAAGTAGAACCTATAATAAAAAACAAGACAAAGGATCAAAGCATCGACAACATATAATAATTGGAAAATGTTAATCCAACATAGTGATAAAGGAGTCTAAGTATTGATGTTATTCCAATAATCATAGAAACAAATCAATGAGAAAAAGAGATCCATATGTATTTATTGAATAAAAAGATTAATCTTACAACCATATGCCTTGATGTTGTACATATTTCTCCCAGGGTCCTGAACAATCGTTTCTCCTTCAGTCTGATAAACCTTCCTCTCTGAATACTAGCATGGAGTTATAGACACAAGGGTGTGATCATTCTCATGCCAACAACAACTCACTAATGTAGAAAGTATGCACTCTTATGAATTCTCTTAAGCCTAGAAACTGTATAAGTTAGTTTCTATCATTCACAATCTACCATATCTGTCTACAGTCTACCATTCAACCTGAAACATGAGCTAAATTTATAGGGAAATGGAGGTAGTTTCAGTCCTTTTATCACTCCGTAATTTCTGAAGGCTGAAGACAGAACCACAGAGGGAAACATCAAACCGCTTTGGAATCCAGGACCTAGCCTTCTTGGACTCAGAGAGGGCTCTCTCTGTTAGATATAGCTTTGTTTATAGGGGCATTTTAGGCTAGCTATTACTGCATAGGGTTTTGTTTGAAGATTTGGTTGAGGTAGAGGAAGAGGGCCATTGGGCTATCGAGTCAAATAGGTGCAAACAGATTCAAATGGATGAACAACTGAGGTCAAGTGCAACTAGGAAAGCTAGTCACGTCAATGGATCTTTACAGCTTGTGAAATGGAAAGGAGGAGGAAATTAAGGTTCAACATGGATGTAGAGCAAACTGTCTCTCAATTCCGCATTCAGGTCTCAAAGGAAAACATAAAATATTGTTTCAAGACTGAGTGACCCCATGGTAAATCCTACACAAAAAATTATATTTGCAATAGAGAAAGAACAACAATATGTGAAAACAGGAGAATAAAAAACTACATGGGAAAACACTTCACAACATATCATAACACAAGAATCCAGAAAACAACATAATCATTCCTTAATCCAAAAGAGAGTGCTTACAACAGGATGAGTCTATTACAATAGTTTTTTCCCCTTCCGGACCTCATTCATATTGCTAATGCATGCAATATTTATACAAAGCTTAAGTCGGTTAATTTGTCTACTGCAGTGATTACGTTCAAGCAGAAACTAGACAAGTGGAAACATGCAGGCGGTGATAAGACAAGATTGGCCTCCAACAGTGGCTTTTAGCAGTCCGTTATTAATTGTGCAATGATCAGGATCTGGCTAGTGTGACGCTGAAGAGGGGAGGAAAGCTCTGATACTTTGGCTCTTCATCTTCAAAAAACCATTCTGGAATTATTAAATTTATGAGGTGTTGGCGTTTTCATGGATCGGTGATCATGCTACCGCCTCTTTGTTTTCTGCTGTTATATCACAAATTCCCTTTTTTCTTGACTTGAACCCACTGGCATGTTCCTTTTTTAATGAATCTTCCATCCTGGTAGCTTTGGCGGATAAACCCTTTGTTCTTTTTATGTTTGGTAGAAATCCCCTTTTCATGGGTAAATAGTGGAAAAACCCTTTAAATGTGTAGCCGCATCCTGCTGTCGTGCTTAGCCCTTGTTCTTCACAAATCAATGTATTTCACCCTGTTAGACTCCTATACCAATAGGTGTCATATTTCATGATTGACATGATGAACTATGTAATATGTTCATACCTTTTCTGGTTGCAAAGGTTTTCCATATTTTCAAAAAAATAAAAAATAAAAATTTAAAAATGTAAAGAGGGTATACCCTAAAAGAAAAATCAAAGGGTGAAAAGAATAAAATGGTCAAAAAAGTGAAAGAAATGAACCCCAAACAAAAGAAAGGCCAAGGAAAGTGTGCAAATCTAAATACCACTACTATTTCATTTTTTGTAATAAACAATTGTGTGCAGCTTGTATCTTATGCCACAATTGATGAATAGTCAAATAGTTTAAGCTTGGCTAGTTCATCTTTCAATTTTATGTTTAAGAGATAGAGAATAAAATCTGACCAAACTGTTTAATCTTGGCAGATAAGTAGTTAGGTAGAGTGAATAAAAGGAGTTCAACAGTTTAATCTGAGCCCTTGGATGTAATAAGGCTATAAATAGATAGATTTCCATATGTAAAAGAAAAAGTGTGATAAGGATTTGCCAGTCTAAGTGCACCCTAATAAAGAAGAAAAAATGGTAGAGTAAGTAGGTAGGGTAGGTAGATGATGTTGCTGAATTACATATGATGAATGATGGTTTTAGATGGTTAAATTTTAACTTTCATCACAAATGCAAAGGTAGAAATTCTACTGGAAGAGCTTCAAAGCAAAACAAAGTCAAATTATTAACTTCCCCTCTCATATTCCCTAAACATTTTACTAATTTCCCCAAGTATTAAGGTATTTGAAGATTAAAGGGGCTCAAGGCATTTCCTTGACTTTTGGAGGGACTGGACCCTCGGCCTAATAATTGAAGAAAATCTTAGTACTTAGAAAACATTCATCATCATACTCTTTCACTCATAAAAATCTTTTCCTAAGTAAAATCCCATTTTACTTAGGAAAATCATGCAACAATTCATAAAAACCCATTTCATACAAACATAAGTTAAATACATTATTTTGATGTTTTATACTTAGTGCTTTGACTCATTTTGTCATATTAATTTCTAACTTAATATTTAAATCCTTATTGAAATAACCTTCTCCTATTATATATAACTCCCTTTTATAAATAACCCAAAAAACCCACTTATATAATTTTAGCCAAAGTTAAAAATCCCACGTGTTTAAATAATCACCCACTTTACAATCCCTTTTGGCTAAATATATCTCTATATAAATATTCCGCCCCCATATGGTAAGCGAATCATGTTGGTTTAATTACCATATAATAAAAAATATATGAAAAAAGGTTTAAACATATGTATATGTGTTTAAAACAAAAAATAAACCCAAAGTTTAATTAAAATCAAACTTTGAAATAATCCATCTCCGCGCATTTTTCATCTCCGACCATACAAAAGAGATTAATTAATCCTCACGATTAATTAATAATCTAACCCTCCAATTAAACCACCCCCAACAAGATTAAATAACAAATAAACACGTTGGTCCCGCCTGTTAAACCTCTGTCATCTCCACACCCTGACCACCGTTCGATCAACTGACCCAAGATCAACGGCTCTCATCTATTTCGCTGGCCATCCGCGTCCGAACAATAACGCGCGATGGCCAAGCGGTTTTCCAAACCGTACAGAGCCACGCATCACTCATTCTATGTGATCGCTGCCCATCCACCCAAAACCACCATTCCCCAAAAGCGGTGCAATGGAAACCGCTTACTGCCTACCCTCTGTGACAAATCCACCGTACTTGCTAACATCATCAATCAAAAGCCCGCCATCCTTTGACTTTGTAAATAAAATGAAAAGAACTTGCATTTTTTATTATTATATCGTGCACAGTGAACGACCAGACTCCCATGCAGTAAAACCCTTTATAACCCAGCTGCGCCACCTAAAGCCTCTGTTAACCAATTCGAGCATCGTTTACCTCTCAAAAATCATTCTAGATTCACTCCACAGACCTCTCAAAATCAAATGAAACCTTTTCGACCTCCCCTGCAAACCAATGCTTTCTTAACAATTTGTTTTGTTTTACAGGTGATCAGAAGACCATATCCTTGGATAAACAGTCTTAATACTAGTCATAAGACTTGTTTACTCCAAGAGTGTTATCAAATCTATTCAAACAGAGATGGAAGATAAAACATACAGTTGAAAGACAAGCAAAGGAAACAGGATATTAAACGATTTACTGATGAAACAGACAGTAAAAACCTAAAACTACACATTGAAGGTAAAAGGAAATATTAAATAACAGTCAAAGAGTATTAGGATTAAAGAGTATCAGATTGAAGACCAAGTCAAGTAAATCAGCTAGAGTGAAGATAAACAGCAAAGAAGATAGTTACAAAACAAAACATACAAGTTCATGACAAAGTGAAGATAGATAAAAAATAGAGCAGTCAAAGGTAAACAGTAAAAGTAAATACAGAGGCAGTAAAATGGTAAAAAGAAATGAAAATACTTTCACCAACATTTAATTTTGTCTAATGTGAAAGTAAAACAGTTAAAAGAACAAAAAGTTGAAAAGGTGAAAAGATGAAAAACACAACAAGAAGGAACATTTTTGCAGAAATTTCATGCTTTAGTCATTTTTTTGTAGAAGCTATTGTGATCAATCCAAGATGAATTTTTCAAAACTGAAGGAGGTTTATGTTCTTAAGAGGACCATCTACAAAAAATTCTCTCACTTTTCTAACACCTATTATGGTTTTGAAAATATTAAACAATGTTGGAAAGCACTTTTTGCATAAAATTCCAGTTAAGTCATCATTTTGCAGAGAGGATTGTGGAAAATAAAAAATACATCATACAAAACTGAAGGAGGTTTTTGTTCCTAAGATACCTATCTACAAAAACATATCTCACTGTTTGCACAGTGATTTCAAGATCAGAGATACATGCACATCTTTACAGGCTATTGTTCAGACTCTGTAAAACTCTGTTTTACACATATTTTTACAAAGACTAGTGTGCACATCTGGAGAGGAATTTTTGGAAAATGAAAGAGGTTTATCTCACCAACATATTAATCCACAATAACCTCTTTCACTGTTTACATATCTATTACGGATTGAGAAATAAAAATATATCATTGGACCCCAAGTTTGCAGAATTGTTGGAGCAGAATGCACAAAGAAAGGAAGCAGTTAGTGACTTGGATGCCTCATCATCAACTAAGAGTTGGATCAAATTCAAATTCTCCTTTTTTTCATCACCCATCCATAAGAAATAGTTCCAAATAGATGCATTAGTTTGAGTGTCTTTTACTTAAGTTCTATTTATGTAAAATAGTTGGAGAGATTTGTGAACCAATCTTGATATTTTTTCAAGATATTTTAGTTAGAATTTGTATAAATACTCCCTCAATTGGAGTATTGAGGGTGGATTCATATACTTTGCTGTAACATTGATTTTTCGGAATAAAGTGTTGTTGGAGAAATTTCTTTGTGGCTTGCTGGATGATGAATTGATGCTGAAGAATTTTTACTGGATTCATGTGTCAAACTACAGATCAATAAGTCTTTTCTATCCTAAGTTTTAAGTTTTATATATGTTTACTATATCACTGTGTTTCGTTTCTGAATAATTAACAAAAAGGAATAAATCAGAAATTGCTTAAGTGTACTCTGATTTCAATTGTTATTATTCTAAATGTTTTCTTCTAAACTGGTTATAAACAATGAATTCTTAATTGCTCTTGTTTCTCTGGTTTAAGCGTTTTGATTATTTAATAAAGAATTCTTAATTGCTCTTTGTTAATAATCATTCATTTTTCCCTCTTTTAAATATGTTGAAAGATTCTTAATTGTCTTTCATCCATTTAAAAATCCATTCCATTCACTTTAAAATTTTAAATTGTTCTCTGTTTGGTTATCTTGCCCTGTAAAGCCATCTTTCGTTGATAAAATTAATCCAGTGAAGCCATTTTTTTGACTACATAGCCCAATGGCCTGAAATTATTCAATCTTTCCCTCAGTTACTGAATTCCACCACCTAAATTCAAACAAAACCCTTGAACTTTATAACTAACCTAACATCTTAAAAAACAAAGTTAAATTTTACAGAGAGAGCCCTCTCTGGGTACAGATTGGCTAGATTCTGTACCTAAAAGATTGGTTTGTGGTTACCTCAGACCCCTTTCCTCTTCCAACAACTTCAAGGAAAATCTGAGTGATAACACACCCAATGCACCCAGGTCTGAAATCCTTTAGATTTCAACGATATAACCACATCGCATCCATGCCAACATCGCACTTCGCATGGCTCAAGACTTAACTTTACCTTTGCACTTAACGTTTAAAACTCGTGTTGTGTTATTGCGATCGGGCCCCACCACATCGCATATCGCACTTCGGCAATTATAACATTTACCACCGTGCTTATCCATTAAAAATTTCGCTTTGCGATTTGTGATCGGGCCCCACTACATTGCATATTGCACTTCGGCGATTATAACTCTTACCTCTACACTTATCTATTAAAACATTGTGATTTGTGATTGCGATCAGGTCAAACCTGGCATCACACGTCACACTTCGAAGACTTTACCATTTACCTCCCACGTATATTCTTTGACATTTGCGATTTGCGATTGCGATTGGGTCCCACCTGGCATCTCACTTCGGCTACTTTAACATGATCCCTTGCAACTTAACTTTTAAAACTTGCGGCCTGCGATGAGAGGTAAAGGTTTTAAGGGGGAGATACATTTTTTGTGAGGTAGTGTTCGAACTTAGGATATAAAGGAAATGCATGTGTTTATTGCGGTTTATATGATATATGTAAATGTATCAAGCGGCCTAAATGGGGTGCGGAGCTGTGAACAAGGCCAGTTTAAATGAGAAAATGATATGGCCGCTATTGGGTGGGAAGAGCTATAAAAATAGGATTTCAGACTTTAATATAAATGGGTTTATAAAGTAATAAGTCCCAAAGGTTATGTATCTGGGTCTTGGAGATTGAATGGGATTCGGAGCATTGGAGTTCAGTATTTGGGAAAATGAAAGGTAAGAAGAGGGTAGATGGAATGAATGAGGGCAACATGGATTTTGCTCACCATCACACTTAATCAGCAACACTTTCCTCTTTCAACTGAACTATAAGGCAGATAGATTGATTTGATGCTCTTGATAGTTCAGGATCTCATGTTCTTTCTCTCAAAATAAATGATAACCATGGAATATTATTTTCAGTAATGAAAAATCTAAGCAATAATCAGTCACCTCATGATACTGTGAAATACAGGAGTCTAACAGTGGCTCCAGCTAGGGATGGAAGCTCCTTCAGGAGGTGTCAAGAACACTGTAGTCTAATGGTCTGATCCCAAATTTGCAACTTAGTCTACTACAAAACCTTTGTGGCTGACAACATGAAATCAACACTCTCTGGAAACTGAAGTCTAAAAATACACTTGTACTGAAAACTGGAAAGCAATCTGAAACTAAAAATGAAAATATGCTCAGAGCACTGAGCTTATTTGCACACCTGCCTACCCTACTCTACTAAAATTGTTGATGTTCTAAATGATACAATAATTCCAGTGCAGCCAGTCAAGTAGCAGCAGAAACAGATGGACAACTTTACTGCTTATCAGGAAAATCAGTAGTATAACTTGATTATGTTTCCTCATAACCAAAGTTATAATATGTAATGGCAACTCTTGATGTATTTGATCCTGATAGAGAATACATGTTTGAAAATTTGAGCTAAAAAGAACCTCCATATAATCTACTATAGGATCAATAAAAGCACGATGTAAAATATTTTCTTCTAGGCCTTTAATGACTAGTTGATCAGTTATATCCTCAGTATCAAACCTTGAAACCTCATCTTCAGTATGGTACTTGAAAGCACAATCATCCTCAATATGTAATTCAAGAGGTAGTACAATTTCCTCTTGCTTAGGGGAAGGAAGATTTTCCAAGAATTCTTTAGGATCTCGGAAATTATATGACTAAATTTGAGAATTCAAAAGTTCATACTAGTTTCGTATCGTTCAAAAACTATCTCTAGAAAACATGTTCTAGCTTCAGGACTAAATTTGCTTGATTTCAAAATGAGAAAGACAGCCTCTAGGAAATCTTCATCAAGCTGAATTTCTGATAACTGATTCCTAAATGCATTTAAAACTTCACTAGATAGAAGGTCTACCACAAACCTTGTCATCTTGTTCAGCAGGAACTCTAGTCAGCATGTTGTGGAGTCACCATGAATGCTCAAAAGTCGGGTTCTTTGAATCATGGAATTTCCAGGTGAATAATTGCAGCCTTCTTGTGTCTGGTCACTGTCCACCATTAGTAATCAGATCTAAAATTTGGCGTACTTTCTGAGGAAGATAAATTTCTTCCCTAGTACGGTCGCTATTATGTTATCACTCCGTAATTTCTGAAGGCTGAAGACAAAACCACGGAGGGAAACATCAACCCGCTTTTGAATCCAGGACCTAGCCTTCTTGGACTCAGAGAGGGTTCTCTCTGTTAGATATAGCTTTGTTTGTAGGGGCATATTAGGCTAGATATTAGTGCATAGGGGTTTGTTTGAAGATTTGGTTGAGGCAGCAGAAGAGGGCCATTAGCCTATAGAGTGAAACAGGTGCAAACAGATTCAAATGGATGAACAATTGAGGTTAGCTTCAACAAGGTAAGCTAGCCATGTCAATCGATCTTTACAGCTTGTGAAATGGAAAGGAAGAGGAAATTAAGGTTTAACGTGGATGTAGAGTAGACTGTCTCTGAATTCTGCATTCAGGTCTTAGAGGAAAACATAAAATATTGTTCAAGGCTGCGCAGGTTATCCCATGGTAAATCCTACAAAAAAATTTCTATCTGTAGTAGAGAAAGAACAACAATATGCAAAATAGGAAAATAACAAATTACATGGGAAAAAACTTCACCATAGATCATAACACAAGAATCTGGAAAATAACATAATCATTCATTAATCCAAAAGAGAGTGCTTACAATAGGATGAGTATATTATAATCGTTTTTTCCCCTTTCAGGCCTCATTCATATTGCTAATGCATGCAGTATTTATACAAAGCTTAAGTCAATTAATCTTTAATCTATCTACTGCAGTGATTACATTCAAGCAGAAATTGGACAAGTGGAAACATGCAGGAAGTGATAAGACAAGCTTGGCCTCCAACAGTGGATTTTAGTAGTCCGTTATTAACTGTGCAATGATTAGGATCTGGCTGGTGTGATGCCGAAGAGGTGAGGAAATATCTGACACTTTGGCTCTTCATCTTCAGAAAACCGTTGTAGAATTATTAAATTTATTAGGTGCTGTCGTTTTCATGGATCAGTGGTCGTGCTGCCGCCTCTTCGTTTTCTGTTGTTATATCACAAATGCCCTTTTTTATAGACTTGACCCCATTGGCACTTTCCTTTTTTAATGAATCTTCAATCCTGGTAACTTTGGCAGATAAACCCTTTGTTCTTTTAACATTTGGTAGAAATATCCTTTTCTCAGATAAATGGTGGGAAAACCCTTTGAATGTGTAGTCGCGTCCTGTTGTCATGCTTAGCCCCTGTTCTTCACAAATCAGTGCATTTCACCCAATGCACCTGGATTTGAAATCCTTTAGATTTCAATGATATAACCACATCGCATCCATGCCAATGTCGCCCTTCGCATGGTGCAAGACTTAACTTTACCTTTGCACTTAACATTTAAAACTTGTGATGTGCGATTGCGATCGAGCCCCACCGCATCGCATATCGCACTTCGTCGATTATAACATTTAGCACCGTGCTTATCCATTAAAACTTGCGCTTTGCGATTTATGATCGGGCCCCACTGCACCGCATATTGCACTTCAGTTATTATAACTCTTACCTCCTCACTTATCCATTAAAACATTGCGATTTGCAATTGCGATCGGGTCCCACCTGGCATCACATGTTGCATTTCAGCGACTTTACCATTTACCTCCCTGCCTATTCTTTAACATTTTCAATTTGTGATTGAGATTGGGTCCCACTTGGCATCGCACTTCGGCTACTTTAGCATGATCCCTCGCAACTTAACTTTTAAAACTTGTGGCTTGCGATGAGAGGTAAAGGTTTTAAGGGGGAGATACGGTTTGTTGCGAGGTAGTGTTTGGACTTAGGATATAAAGGAAATGCGGGTGTTTATTTCAGTTTATACAATATATATTAAAGTATCAAGCGGCCTAAAGGGGGTGCAGAGCTACGAAAAAGGCCAGTTTAAATGAGGAAATGATATGGCTTTAATATGAATGGGTTTATAAAGTAATATGTCCCAAAGGTTATGTATGTGGGTCTTGGGGATTGAATGCAATTTGGAGCACTGGAGTTCAGAATTTGTGAAGATGAAAGGTAAGAAGAGGGTAGATGGAATGAATGATGGCAGCATGGATTTTTCTCACCATCACACTTAATCAACAACACTTTCCTCTTTCAACTAAAATATAAGGCAGATAGATTGATTTGATGCTCTCGATAGTTCATGATCTCCCTTTCTTTCTCTGAAAATAAATGATACCCATGGAATATTTTTTTTAGTAATGACAAATCTAAGCAATAATCAGTCACTTGGTGATACTGTGAAATACATGAGTCTAACAAGTTCCATGAAGAGGGGGGTGGATTCCTCTCATGAAGGGATTTGAGCTCCATGGACCAAGGGACAAACTCCATGAGTGGAAGGATAAATATCGAACTGATCGCAACTCTAGAGGCTTCCACTTGGGAGAATAATCGACCAACTAGGCTTCTAGAATTTACTTTCTCTTTTATTTTCTTTTCACGGGGGTGCGCGGGTAATAGTGGAAAAAAGTGTGGAAGTTGCCGCAGTTTATGGACAGAACAATAGCGCATGCATAGAGAAAGGCTAGAAAAACCACGCAAGTAGAATTTTAAGGGTTTTACAGAGCTTTTCTCCAATTCCAAGACTTGATTTAGGAACATTGGTGTTTTTTACCTCTAAGGGAACATGATATGGATGGTGATAGACCCATATAAACAATCAAATGTCATGGTGACAAATTTTAGTGTAACAAGGTGCATGAAAGGAGATGGATCATATAAAGAGTCATGAACCATAAAGTGTTGATACATTAAATAGTCTAGCTTCAAAAAACAAGGAATTTCATTCATAGTCAACCCAAAGGTGGTATTCAAAGGTGTAGGAATGCTCCTATATAGAGGAATTATAAAGTGTGTATTTGAAGTTTAGCTAAGGCCAATTTCATTCTTGAAGTACATGATTTATGACAGGAAATCTCCTAATGTTCTAGAAATTTTGATGCCAAACATTGCCTTGTAAAAATGAACAAAACCAACAAGTCACATGTGAATTTTATGCCCACCA
Organism: Pinus albicaulis; assembly: GCA_034641835.2. NCBI lineage: Eukaryota > Viridiplantae > Streptophyta > Pinopsida > Pinales > Pinaceae > Pinus > Pinus albicaulis. The sequence continues at coordinate 138,332 of JAXQQM020072028.1, read as the reverse complement.
CCTATACAAATATTCTAAGACTCCCTACACCTAGTTGTGTTTTCAATGTTAAAGACTAGTTTCCCTTATGACCGCAAATGGTGATGGGGTTTTTGTTATGAGGAAATGATTGATGTATCCAACCACTTAGAACATCATAGCATACTAAGTTGACATTATATACTTGACAGAGATACTAGGAAGTTTCATGGTATTTTTCTAGGACATTTGGCTAACAAATCATGTCAAAGGTTCTAAAGCATGCTTTTGTTGGGAATCAAGATAATATTAAGAGGGGGGTGAATCAATATTATATAGTTTTAGCAATGATTTAACTAGTTAAACACATTAAATCACATAATTAAATGTGTAAATAACATGAGATATTGAACATAGGAAATTTACGTGAAAACCCATATGGGAGAAAATGACAAATTCCTTTTTATTATCATGTAAAATAAAGCACCAAATTTAAATTACATCAAACTATGTAGGCTCTAACCCATAGGAGGCTACAACCCAAGTTTTATTTGTAAGCACCCACTAGTTGGAAGCACCAAATCCCATTTTTTGTAGGAAATAACTTGTTGGAGACACCAACCCCTTAACATTTACAAGTGCCAACCTAAATGAGACTCTAATCCCCTTATCTATAGGCACCAACCGGAAGAAAACTCCAATCCTTGGATTTGTAGTCACTAACCTACACCAACCACTCATATCCATTTTCCATTCATTTTCAAACTCATACCTAAGGTTCTTTTATGAAAATGGTACATCTACACAAATATTAATTCTTGGATGTAATTCTCCCTCTTTGTAGCCACATTCCTTTGTCTAATTATTTGATTCAATTAAATCTACACACAAAATCACACCCCCCTTAATAATTTACTTTTAATTGAATTAATTTACTGCAAATTAATACTCAACACTTCAAATCAACAATCCTCAAGCTCACAACAGTTCCATATCTCTATTGTTCTGCACACTTAGCCATTAATCAACAATTTTCTTTAACTCTACCTCAGTTTAGCTTCACATATATCTACTATTCAAATCCCATTTTTCTCATCATTAAATTTGAGCTTTTTGTGCTTCTCCACATTATAATAGATACCACTATTCGTTCTACATGGGAACTCAAACTTCTTAAGGAATTTTATTTCCTTTTATAAATGCTACACATTTGATTTTCATCTCAAAATAACATATAATCATTTATCTTTTTTCTGGCACCCAAACACCAAATTTCTAATTGTGTCCCTTTATCTTCATGCTTCGAGAGAATATGACCATAATCCAAAATTGAGGGCTTAAGTTGAAGTTGTTGAGAATTTGGAGGGCTTGAGATTAATTCAAATTCTCTTCTTGATAATTACTTGTTAACTTACTTGAGTTACTTATGTCTTCTCTTGCTTAGCTTAGTTAGTCTTTCATAAAGTCAATTACCAAAATACAAAAGACACAAAGTTAGGCTCTTCGATCCAGAGCAAAACCTCTCCCTCTTGGAGAGGAAAACCCATGATAAATTCTTCTTATAGATCTTCAAATGACAAGTACCATGACCAAGACTTAGACCCTTGACCTATGAATGCTTCAAAGACCTTGACACTGCTTCTAAGTCTTCCTCCAATGCTAATATTTCTTTTCTTCACCAATGTGCATTGACCTGCATCAACATTAGAGAACTCGGTCTCTAAGTTTATCTTGAGATCTTCCTTCTCATCCTTTGCATGCACATCAAATTTATCCACTGTTTAAGAATGTAAACCTTTTTTTCTTATCTAATTTTATATCATAGATGTATCTACAAAAAAGTATCACAGATCCTGAATTTGTCTGAATTCCTTACTTCTGTTCTTACTGAAATCCACACTTCTCTAACCTATGAAATCAACACCCTTTTAACCTTTGTGATCCGCACTTGTTCACTTATGAAATCCACATTTCAGCATTGTTGAAATCCACACTTTATCACTATTGACATTTTAGAGAAATCCACATCTTTTTCTTCCTTAAGTACGCACTGTTGTCTTTTTGTAAACCCGCATTGTTTACCACTGTAATCCACACTTTCCTATTGTTACTTATTTAGATAGATCCACATATTCTTCCCCACTCAAATGAGTTGCATGTCATGCTATATATACATTGTTTTGTTATTCTTTTAGGCTGACCCTACACCAAGGTTGTAGGTCGACTTCTTCACTGTAGATAGGCCGAATTACTCACTGTAGAATTAGGCTTATCTTCAACGCTGAATGAGGGAAATCTTGAGGGCTATTATGAGCCATTCTTACACAAGGTCTTGGAGGACATTCTTCAGAATAGACACTTTATTTTCATGACTCTTAATTACATTTCTAAACCGAAGACAATCCCTAATATACATCAAGAAGAAGTCTATTGACCTATAATAAAATCTTGCTCATGAAACCCATGAAGAAAGTACAAAAAAATACATTTATTATCTTTTTCTTCTTCTTTACATAAATTCATAATTACATAGTCAAGATGAAGACCGATCCTAGTTACACTTTTCAACACTCCCTCTTAACTAGGGAGATATTCATACAGGTACATGGTCATTTTCAAACGGAAGAATCTCATAAGAAGAATCAGATTGGTAATCGCATATGTATAACATCATATCAACCAAGATTGTCCTAGTGCAAGGCCTTTACTAACAGCCCCATCTCTCAATGAGACAATGTGCTACAATGCTGGTGAGACACATGACTTATATACACCATAGTCATTATCTCTCCAAGGTACATACTCCACCTGGATTTTCCCAAAGTATGACCTTCTTGGACTATTCTTCTTTTGGGTATCTAGCCCTCAAATAATATTGGTCCCCGACTACTCTTATCTTGAATGCCCTAACACATTATCAAAGAGTATCGAATGTTAGATGATTACCCAATCCTCCATTCTGTCTTCCCAAGTGAAGACCATAATGATGTGTCTATCTCTCCCTCTCAGCCCAGGATGACCAATTCCACAAGGAAATGTACTCATTCCTGTATAAGGAATGCACCTTAACTTGTTCTTAGGAATTACCTAGTTTTTTCAAGTAATAAACTTATCACCAGGCCCCCTCTCAATCAGGGACCTGTAGCAACAATGGTGAGACACACAGCTGCTCATGAATAATTCCTCCCGTCGATGTCCTGGATTTCGATATTGAAGAATCCTCAAATTTAGCTCCATAGGTCACAAATCATCCATCACTTTCATTCATGATTCATGTCATCTACCAGAAAGTGATTGATTTTTTTTTCTTATCTGGTCCACCTTTTATACCATGCTAATTTATTTTGAATCATCTCCAAGGATATTACATCCTTTCTCATGATTATCAGCCCTGCACAAATTCATCCAAGTAAACATATACACATGAACTTTTAAAACAAAAGTTACCTTAGTGATGATCTTTCACCATGAAATCTTCTTGTAGGCATCGACATCCTTTATTTAGATTGACACATCTCTTAATGATATGTTTTGTCAAGGGCCTTCTTCTTTACCAGACTTATACTAGAGTATCCATATCCTCCCAGGAGATATTCTAGTCACATATTCTTGGCTTCCAGATGATAATTTCCTCTTGACGTGGTTGAACTTCATGATCTCTTCCTTTCTGCACATCTTCATTCCCAGGAACTTCCAATTTACAGTTCCTTATTCATATACAACCACCTCATATTCCATATGAGGATATATTATGTTCACTTCATATGTCAGTGCACTAAGAGATCCTCCTCCATAGATCATACTTCTAAATATAGAAGTCTATTACCTGCAACCATATGACATGACTTCATAGCACCCAATGTCAACATATATATGTGTGTGTGTGTGTGTGTGTGTGTACACACACACACACACACACACACACACACACACATATATATATGTATGTATATACATATATATATATATATATATATATATATATATATATATATATATATATATGTATGTATGTATGTATATACATATAGATATGTATATATACATATCTATATGTATATATATATATACATCTATATGTATATAGATATATATATCTATATGTATATACATATATATATATATATATCTATATGCATATACATATATACATATATATATATATATATATATATATATATATATATATATATATATATATATATATATATATATATATATATATATACCTTTTTCATTTGAGTCATCATGTAGCATTTTTACTAGAATTAAGAGCTTCATTCCCTTGACCTACTCCATCAATATGTCGTCACATCCCAGAATTCTGTAGCATAGAATTCTTGATGAAACCATTCTTCTTTCTTTCTAATCAGTGAATTCATAGAGAAATCCATTAGAAAATTTCAGCACCAGTTTCCATGATGACCCTTGATCTTGAGGACTGCCTTCCATCAGTAATATTATCAAAGAGGTTTTCCTGGAGCTATTTCACCAAGAGCTCCTACCATGATTTTATCATGATGCCATCAATATACATTGCTTCCTATCATACTATTTTACAACCAACAGAAATCACTTAAGGAGGAAGATGATCTCCATCATAATAACAATCTTTCGCTTCTTCTTGCTTAAATTTATTTGTATCAGGTTTTTCCCTCATATATGAGACATGGGATTCTTCCCTTTTTCTCTTGTCCTTTTCAAATTTAGGAAAATCTCTTTTATAATGCCCAATTTCACTACATCCAAAGAATCATACTTTGTCCATATCTCTTCTTTTATTCTAAGGACCAAATTTACCAAATCTTCCTTTCTTCCTAGATATGGCTACAAAGGCTTGATTCCCTTCACTTGATCCTGTATCAACTTTGGCTTTCAATCTTGTTTCCTCTATTTTACATAGAGACGATAAATCATGGAATTGCGTAGCTTCTTTCTTCCCGTATAAACTTGAAGTGAAGTTTTCCCATTCTTCAGTAGAGAATTTAGCACCACTATAGTCATCTCAGTGCTAGACATTACTTCTCCCAGTTACTGCAGTTGATCTCTTATTTCAGAAATCCTCTTAAATTTTGGAGTGATTCCTTCTTCCCTTGACAATTTCATTTTATATAGTTCTTGTCTCAGAGAGATTTCTTCTCCTGCAGTACTAATAGAGAATTGCTCCACCAGTTTCTCATATATTTCTTTAGTAGACTTTATTTTTGATACATAGGGAATGAGAGAGTCCTTAATGGATTTTATGAGAATCCTTTGGGCTCTGATTTCTCCCTTCATGTACTTGGCATGAGCTGAAGCATATTATTTTGGTAATTGAATTGTCAATCCTTTGATGTAGTCCATAACTTCGTCTTTAATTAAATTCAAATTTTTCCTCTTCTTCCATGCACTAAAGTTTGATGGCCCAACCAACTTGTTTCTCTCTTTAAAATAAGTCATCTTTGATAGATTTAAGTAAGGTTATAGATACTTACTTGAGTAGATTCTTTTCTACTTCTATCAGCTTCCTTGTTGATGATCATGAAGATGATGGCAGGAACTCCCTCTTATATTGATTCCAAAGTAGGTGATCTTGGATCCTTGATGGTCAAGGATTAATTCAGAATGAAGATGCCTTCAATAGTGTTGGGTGGTGCTTTATGATGTGTCTTCCAACAATGTCTTCAATATCAATAATCTTTGATGTCAAAGACTTCCTCCTTGATGTGTGGATTCTTTGAATAAGGTTGAAGGTCTTCTTGAGATGGCTTGAGGATTTCCTTGCAAACTGATTTTAATTTTCATTATATACTTTGACTTTTGCTTTGATGCTTTCTAGAAATCTGATTCTTTATTTTTTATCCTTGAGAGTCTTCTTGTCAAATAGACCTTTGTCTTTAACACCTTAGTTCTGATACCATGTTGACACCAATTCTTCCTGCAAAATTCCCTACACATTATAACAATGTTTCTCATCATTCCTTGGGTGTTCTACTAAGTTCCACATACTGCTAGAAATATCTCTTAGAAGGTTATCCAACCAATCACTTTTCGGGTTATTTTGAATAATTTTTCTGCATAAGAAATGCCTTGAAATATAGGCTACTTAGAAAACAAACAAGTCATGATAAGATCAACACTTTTTTAATAGAAACAAATAAGACATCATTAAAAACATAAGAATCATGCATGAAAAATCAACAACCTCCCCCTGTACTTGACATCAGTGACAACAACTTCCAACATATTCAACATTCTCCCTATTTTTCATTGATGGCATCACCACCAAACATTTTTTTGTCTTCGATGGAAACACCACCACTTGGAAAAAATCCCTTTTTAGGCCAAAAAAATACTACCATCTCCTCACTCAACCCCTTTGATTTTGAAATACCACTATCCTCTCATTCCCCTCTTAGCCTTGAGGTGCTAATGTCTGATTATTCTCCCCCTTTGAAATCAATGGAAAAGGGCTTTAGCTACTCCCCTTGTGACATCAGTTTCCCCCCTTTGGAAATGGACACTAATTTGACTTTGTTGTTTAAATGCTGGTTTTCGTATATTAATTCAATTTATATCAATGCAAGAAAAAATAAGAATATCAATTTTCACTCTTCTCCTTGTATTTGCACTCTTCTCCCCCTAAAGTTGTACTAATCCTACTAAAACAAAGTCTTCTTAAATTATACCAATTAAATGAGTTGTACTACTATACCAATACACACTTATGGATATTTGAAGAGCCAAATATAAGACTACATTAATGGATGGCTTGAAAAACAAAAAATCCCTCCTTTGAACATGTGCTACACACCTTAATATTGTAGCTAACCTTGAGCATGATACTAATTACAGATAAAAATTCCATTCCATCATTCTTCTGATGCATTTAAATCTCTAAAAATTGACATGTTTTGAATAGCTTCCATTCCCTATACATATAGGAATAATGAGAGGAAAGAGAGATATCGCTCCCAACAATTATCTTAGATACTCAAAGGGCTCCCTACTAAGATATTTGGTTAATACATATATAATTAATTTGTTAGTGGTGATTTATTCCATCCTAACAGTTTGATCAACTACTTGGTCTCTTAAGACATGATACTTAATAGGAATACATTTTTTTAGTTCATTACAAGATTCTTACAAAAACTGATAACACTTGCATTATTGCACATAATTGAAATGGTGTAAATGAATTTAATCATGACATCCTTCACATTTTTTTTCCTTCATAATATTTGAGTGTAACATGCAACTAATGCTATGTACTCAACTTCAACCGTAGACAATGAGATGGAGTCTTTATTTTTAGTTATCCATGACACTAAATAATTAGCAAAAAATAAAGATGCACCACTTGTGCTCTTCCTGTCATGAACATTTCCTACCCAATTTGCATGTTTATGATGATAGAGTGAAGCATTTGTTTCTTGAATACCATAGGCCATAATCATTTGTTCCGTTTATATGTTTGAAGATTAGTTTCACTTCATTCACATGGATTTCCTTGGATTTAGACTTTAATCTAGCAACCAATCCTATAACTTACATTACGTTAGGCCTTGATGTTGTTATATATAGAATAATTCCAATCATTGACCTACATATAGTCATATTTTCATTAGGGGATTCATCATCCTTGATTAATTTTCATCCTATGACCATGGGTGTGCTAGTAGGTTTACAATATTCCATGCCAATTTGTTTCAAAATTTATTTTATGTATTTGGATTGAGAGATGAAAATACCTTTTTCAGATTAAGAAACTTGTACGCCAAGGAAAATTATAATTCTCCTAGCATAAACATCTCAAAATGCAAACTTTGAACCAATTTGGTCCACATCAATCCCAAAGTTGATATCATCCACATACACCAGAATGATGAGTAGATTCTAATTATTAGATTTAAATATAAAAATTATTATTTGTTGTTCCTCTTCTGAATCCTTGTTATTGTAGATATATATTGATTATTGCATACCAAGCTATTGGAGATTGTTTTAATCCATTGAGTGATTTTTTTAATCTACATACATGATTTTAATCTTCTAACAACTAAATTCCCTTTAGCTACTTAGTGTACACTTCCTCTTCTAGATCACCATTTAGAAAGGTTGACTTAGCATCCATATGATATAGTTTGAAATTTATATAACTTGCCTATGCTAAAAAAAATCTCATTGCTTCTAGTATAGATTTGGGAGAAATTTTTTCTTCAAAAACAATGCCTTATACCTATGCATAACATTTGCATACGAGTATGGATTTATTTCTCACTAATTTTTGTATAAAATCTAACAATGAGATTCAATCTGATCTAGTAATGTACTAAAACAAGATACTGAATCCTTCTACAATTTTCGGAAACAAAACATGATCACACAATCACATAAAAAATAAGAGAAAGAGACAATCAATTGCACAACACAAGATGTATCTGGGGAAAGCACTCTTCCTAAAACCTCGCTCTTTGTATATTGTATAAAGTCAATATCATGAAACAATACAATGCTTTTCTCTCTTAGAGAAACTCCTCAACTCTGCCAAATTTCTTACTTTTATCTAGGAAAAATCAATCAAATACTTAACCACTTCTCAGCCTCTTCTCATCTAGGATTTCTCATGAATTCTTGGAGGAATTATCGCCATATTAAATAGGAAATTACCTTGAATTGGTTCTGTAATGCATCCTTGGCATCCACATGACTCTATAACTGACCTGTACAATTTTCTAATTATATAACTGATAGTTATCATCCCTTTAACCTTAGTGTCAACTGGGTCTTCCTTAGAACTGAGATGCAACAACTATTTATAGAAAATTATTAGTTAATTTATTGATAACTATTTGTGAATTAAATCATATTTAATTCACTGGACCTCTCACTATTTCATCACTCAGTTAAAACTAGTTAAATTGATTTTAACTCAAATTCTCGAGTTAACTAATTACAACTCACAAATAATTGTAACTGGAACCCCTTAAATCATGGGAGAACTTTACATGCCTTGTCCCTGACCCTCAACTTGAATTTACTAAGCTAACTCAATCATTTTGACTTAGTTAAGTAATACACGCTGTCATGAGATGAAATTACAATTTATCTTCTAATTTAATTAAGGGAAAATTAAATGAGAAGCCCCCTTGGGTGCCATTTCAACACACCCTCTCAACAGCAAATGGATTATCTGCTACCACGATCCTATCTCTGTGGAATTCAAATTTGCTTCTTGCCAGTTGTTGAGTCTCAAATCTGCATCTTTCCTATACACCTTTCTAAACCTTTTTCATTCACCTGGACCTTCTAAGTCATCAATATCATTGCATATTAATTGTAAAAGAGCATCTAAAATGGTTTTTAACTATGTTTTGTGTCTGTTGTTTGATTTAGATTTTTACTCATTGAGCTGCGGAATCTTGTCACTTTCCGCAGCCGCTTCAACTTTCCGCAACTATTTTGTGAAATTCTATGTTGCAGGTGTCTTCAAGAAAATCGAGCCACATGGGAAAGTTAGAAATGACATGGACATGGATCGTGTCCTACTGGCTCAGTCGAATTCACCTAAGAAGGCTGTGGTCAAAGACGGCCAAGTGGTGGTCAACCGTAGAGTCCCACGGTGACAGAAATCTGTTTCTCATCACGTGAAGATTTGCATAACCGTTTCTAAATCACGGGAGACACATCAACACCTGCAAACGGCTCCATAAGCTGAATCCAACAGCCACTCTCCATAGATTTAATCCTCACGGCGGCCATACTGCTAGATCTCTGAACGTGTTGGATTACGTGTCTTCTATCAGCGCAGACTTTAGGGAATTAGTTATGTCACCCTTTGATTATAAATAATGCGTTCTCATACGCATATTAGTTAGCTCTGTAATGTAATTGCGTTTCCATTGTGCTGTAATATCATTTCTCTGTTATGACTGCATTTTAATATATGAGAAGACTCTGTTCACAAGCGTAATTCGTATTTGAAGGCTGTTGCCCGAGGTTGGTGCAGAGGGCCCCTGCACACGCTGAGGTTTTGTGTATTACTGTATAGTTTCATGCTTCATTTCTTTAATTTCATTGTGCCATAATCATTCATGTGTATATACATTACATCTTTCATGGTATCTTCGTTTCATCCTTGTCCATAATCTTTCATGCTTTACATTTTACTTCTGTCCATAATCTTTTATGTTTTATGTTGTTGTTAACTCATCAGTGTTTTTGTTCCAGATTACAATAGGCAGCCCGGGCATTTGCATATAATTTTATAATGACTAATGACATGGAATCCATCTTGTCCTTCTGCTAATTTACTTTTCTTAGTTTTTTTTGTTTAATTCCAGCACTGTTTATTTATTTCAGTCTTGCACATTGGCTTTAGAAGTTAGATTAGATATTAAACTACTCATGTCATTTTCAGTTACCTCCGAAAGCCATAGCTGGACTAATGGTGAGGGATTGAAGTATGAGTGTGTAGTTTGATATTAGTTTACTTTTCTGCAAGATAGATATTAAATTGCTCATGTCATTATCAGTTACCTCCGAAAGCCATAGCTGGACTAATGGTGAGGGATTGAAGTATGAGTGTGTAGTTTGATATTAGTTTACTTTTCTGCAATATAGATATTAAATTGCTCATGTCATTATCAGTTACCTCCGAAATCCATAGCTGGACTAATGGTGAGGGATTGAAGTATGAGTGTGTAATTTGATAATAGTTTATTATTCTGCAAATTAGATATCAGATTGCTCAAGTTTTTTATGGTTACCTCCGAAAGCCATAGTGAGACTAATGGTGAGGGATCAGAATATTAGTTGATGTAATTTGATTTAGATTTACTTTGTTGCAATTCTTGGATTTTTTTTAGCATAGTTTCTTTTGAATTTGGACAGCAGCAAGGATAATGAGTTTCATGATCAATAGTTCACTGTTTGCTTGATTAGAATAGTGATGCAATTTTCATTTCCTTTTAGGAATTAATTTTGTCATTGTGTATTTTAAAATTCTTTTGAAGTTTGGAAAAACATTAGAAAGGACATCATTGTCTTGAATATTTGTCTCCATACTTGTCTTTTAGAATGTCATAAAAATCCAAAAACGACAAAAAGTAAGAGATAGGTTATCTTGCACATATAGTGCGCCACACTTCATCAGCTTACGAATCCCGGATTGACAAATTAATGTAGCAATTTAGGACACACTAAATTGACCAAACATTTTGGCGCCGTTGCCGGGGAAGTGTAACTAGGTAGCCAATAAAAAAAAAACAACAACAACAATAAAAAGAAGGGAAAACTTGATAACTTCTTGAATTATGCTCTCCTCTTGCACCTAGTGTGATCTGGAGGATCAGAAAAGAGAGTTATTGGTTCAATAATTTCTTAAGTATGCTCTCTTCTTGCACCTAGTGTGACCTGGAAGATCAAAAAGAGAATTATTAGCCCAACTTAAAAAAAAAATTGGCATGCATAGAGCAAGAGATTCTAGGGGAAGGTTTATAGCTAGAGCCAAGAGTTCGATTTTCACAACTCCATCTTCTTCAAGGCATAGAAAAGATTCACCATCATCTACCCCTAGCCTTAAGATTCCTAGAATTCAAGGAGCAGTTGAACTAGAAGATTCACCTATACCATCTACCAAATCTCATTTAGAAGAAAGAGAAGAAACTCCCACTCATCCTCCCTTGATAGAAGAACCATAGGACTCTAAGGACTCTGAAGAAACTATCATGGCAGAGGAAGTAGTAGATATATTTGGAGGTAGAGGTAGAGGAGGAGAAAATGATGGAGGTAACAATGGTGGAGGTGGAGGTAATAATAGGGAAAGAGACAACTCGTTTGGATTCCCTATAGTTGATGAGGAAACTCATACAACGATGAAAAACATCTCACCATCTGTCCTCCCCAAATTTTATGGATTGCGAAGTGAGGATCCTAAAACATTTCTGTTTGAGTTTGAAGTCGTGTGCCGAACCTATGATTATATGGAAGACTCTCAAAAACTCAAATTGTTTCCTTCAACATTGAAGGGAGCTGCTTTGAAATGGTTCATGGGATTGATCACCCAATCTATTAGGACTTGGAATGATATGAAACAAACATTTTTGGATAGATACCTGGACTATTGCATGCCCACCAATCACAAGGATGAGGTATTCAAAATGATGCAAAAAGAAGATGAAAATTTGGAGGATTTACTTGAAAGATTTCGATACAACTTAAAAAGAGCAAAGATGAACAACTTAGATCAGGAAACATTGAAAGCCATTCTATTAAAATCCATTAGAGATGAATGGATAGATATTTTAAACATGATGGGGAAAGGAGACATTTCTCAACTTCCACTTCGTGAAATAACAGAACTATGTGTCCAACTCTCAAGAGGAAAATCTAAAACAGGAAAAGGGCCTAGGGATCCGTCTCTTATCAGGGCTAACAAATCTGCAACTGGATCAGTAAGTAGGGCAGAGATCGGCAATATGCTTGATGAATTCAAAACTGATATCTTAGGGAGCCTTAGTGAATAACTAGACACCCTTAAGATCCAAAACAAGCAGAAAGCAGAAACAGATGATCTAGCCATCTTTTGTCCGAAATGTAGAAAAAAGCATGCTTTAAGGGAATGTCCCTTGGATGCAAAAGTTGTAGAAACATGCATGATTTGCTCAGAGAATCATGAGACCAAGGATTGTGCTTCAATTCCTGGACTCAAAGCTGTCTTTCAAGAAGATCCAAATTCGGTAGAATCTCTATGTTTTGTTGCAAGAAGACCTTGGCAGGGGCAACAAACTCAAGGGTTTAAAAACCCTATGAATCTTCAAACCCCACCAAATTGGAATCCTTGGCAACAACCTTGGCCCCAACCTCAAAATTCATATCAATCATGGGCACAAGGTATGCAAAATCCCTATGGGAGATTTGCTCAATTTTATCAATATCCTCCATCTTTTCAAAATCAACAAGCTCCACAAATTCCAAACCCAAATCCACAACTTTCATTACCATTTCCACAACAAGCTCCACAACTTCCAAACCCAAATCCACAACTTTCATTGCCATTGCCACAACAACAACCTTCTCAACAAAATCCAAATCCTCAACTCATGCTTCCATACCAACAAAAGACAAATCAACTTTCAGCTCAGCCATTGCCAAATCCTAACAATAAAAATCCTCAGAATACTTACATGATAGAAGGACAACAATTTCCTACCTATATGATTGTTCCTCTCAATGATGTACAACTCAGGTCTGGTAGAGTTTTAGAAAAACCTTCTATAGATATTCAAGAGCAAGATACCTCTGAGGAGGACTCTCTTAAAGTCAATAAGGGTTCTGAGGAAGCATCTCTTCAAAATTCAAACATTCAAGAAGAAAAAGAAAAGTCAACCCCCACAACTCCTATAGTTGAGCAACCTGCATCTTCATCCACACCTCCTTTTCCTGAAAGATTACAAATTGATAAAGGGGTGGAAAAACAAATCTTGTTGCCTAACTATGATTTTCTAGATGAATTAAAGAATGTTTGTATCAAGATTCCCTTGCTACAAGCCATTCGAGAGATTCCTATTCTAGCAAAAAAAATAAAGGAGTTGAGTTTCAAAAGACCAGGAAGGAAACTAAAAGACACAAGAAGAATCCATCTGGTAGGAAAAATTGCAGATATTATGATGGGAAAAATTACCATGCAGAAGTATGTAGATCCAGGTAGTCCAATTGTCAAGACACATATAAATTGGATAGAAATTCCAAACACATTGATTGACTTAGGGGCTGCTATTAACATTATGAGTAGATAAACTATGGACCAGCTAAAACTTCCTAACCTTCTTTTTACACCTACTTTACTGCAACTTGCAGATCAATCAATTATTAAACCAGATGGTGTATTAGAAGATATTTCAGTCTCCTTAGATTCTTGGGAATATCCAGTAGATTTTATGATTTTGACTCCCAAGAGCAATCTAGGAGGGCACCCACTTATCTTAGGAAGACCTTGGCTAGCCACAGCTGATGCTTTTATTAGTTGTAGATCTGGGGACATGTACATTTCTAATGGTAATTCAACAAAGAAATTCAATTTGTATCCTCCAGCAAAAGCAATCACAGAAGTAGGAGACAATGAATGGGTCGATGATGAGGACATTATACAACCTGTCTTTACCATTTCTGAAATCAGTGAGGATAGTCAAATTCTGAACACATTAGAAAATTTTGAGACATCTTCAGAATATGACCCCACACAATTTCAGTTGGAATCTGACATAGAATATTTATCATCAAGACAAATGTCTCTTTACTCTATGGAAGAGTTTGGTAGTTTTACTATTGAGATTTTTCCAGGAAAAACATTGAATATCAACAAACATTTGGAAAATTCACAACAAGAAGAACTAACCAAAATCTTGCAAAAAAATTCTACTGCATTTGCATGGGAGTATACTGACATGAAAGGTATTGATCCTAAGACCTGCATTCATCATATCTATATTGAGGAAAACTGTAAACCAATCAGACAACCTCAAAGAAGGATGAATCCAAATCTTAGGGAGATAGTGAAAGAAGAGCTCCAAAAATTACTCAATGTAAACTTCATTTATCCAATTTCAGATAGCCGATGGGTTTCTCCTTTGGTTATAGTTCCTAAAAAGAATGGTAAATGGAGGATATGCATTGATTACAGGGAATTGAACAAAGCAACTTTGAAGGATCACTTTCCTTTGCCTTTTATCGATCAGGTATTAGATACATTAGCAGGTAAAAAGTACTTTTCATTCTTGGATGGTTTTAGTGGCTATAATCAAATTCAGGTAGCACCTGAAGATCAAGATAAAACCACATTCACCTGTCCATGGGGAACTTTTGCTTATCGAGTACTTCCTTTTGGGTTATGTAATGCACCCGCAACATTCCAAAGAGCAGTACTAGGAATTTTTTCTGATCTAATCCATGATTGTGTAGAGGTTTATATGGATGATTTTACAGTTTATAGTAATTCATTTGAAGAGGCATTAGAAAATTTGGAAAAAGTCCTTATAAGATGTAAAGAAACAAACCTTTCATTAAGCCATGAAAAATGCTTTATGATGTTTACTGAAGGTATTGTTTTGGGACATCATATTTCAGGAGATGGGATTAAGGTTGATAGATCAAAAGTTGAAGTAATCTCCAAGTTGCCTATTCCAAATTGTCAAAGAGATGTTAGAAGTTTTCTAGGATTTACTGGTTACTATAGAAGATTTATAGAAAACTTCACTAAAATAGCATCTCCACTCTTCAAATTGCTTACAAAATATTGTGAATTCAAATGGGATCCTAATTGTCAATTAGCCTTTGAAACTTTGAAAACAAGAATATCTGAAGCACCTATCTTGAGAGGACCAAATTGGAAACTCCCTTTCCATATTTCTACGGATGCTTCAGATACAGCTCTGGGAGCTGTGTTGGGTCAAAAAGATTTAGTCCCTTATGCCATCTATTATACCAGTAAAAATTTGACTCCCACAGAGTTGAACTATACTGTGACTGAAAAAGAGTTTTTAGTTGTTGTTCATGCAATCAATAAGTTTAGACATTATATAACAGGCTATGAAACTTTTATTCATACTGACCATTCTGCAATTAGATATTTAATGAACAAACCCGTTACTAATGGCAGAGTGACAAGATGGCTCTTACTTTTGCAAGAATTCAATATTACTGTGTTGGATAGACCAGGGAAACAAAATACAGTAGCTGATTTCTTGTCTAGGATTCAGAATACTAAAGAAGATTCTCCTGTAGAGGATAAGTTTCCTAATGAATACTTGTTTGCAGTAACTATTAAGAATCCTTGGTATGCAGATATTGCTAACTATTTGGTTACAGGGAAACTGCCTCCACATTTATTTCCAAGTGAAAAAAGAAAGATTATTCAGGAGAGTTCAAAATTTTCATGGATTTCTAACGAATTGTTTAAAACAGGGCCAGATCTTGTGATCAAAAGATGTGTCAGGGAGGATGAAATGCCTGATATTCTTAAGGCATGTCATGATGAACCATGCAGTGGACACTTTGCAGACAAAAGGACAGCCTATAAAATCCTCTCTTTAGGATATTATTGGCCTTCCCTCTTCAAATATGCAAAACAATATGTCAAAAGGTGTGACAGCTGCCAAAGAGTAGGGAAACCTACCCTTTCAAATGAAATTCCATTGCAACCACAGGTACTCATCAAACCCTTTGAAAAATGGGCTTTAGATTTCATAGGACCTATTAATCCACCATCTAAGAAAAAGAAGTATATATTGGTTTGTACTGATTATGTTACTAAATGGGTAGAAGCTAAAGCATTAGTATATGCTACTGAAAATTCAGTTGTTCATTTTCTTTATGAGGATATTTTTACTCGCTTTAGTGTTCCAAGAAAAATTGTGACAGATCAAGGAAGCCAATTCACATCCAACCTGGTGGAGAAGCTGATGGAAGAATACAAAATCAAGCACAGAAGATCTACTCCTTACCATCTGCAATCGAATGGTCAAGTGGAGTCTACCAACAAAGTTCTTGAAAGTATCATCACCAAAACTATTCATCTACACATAAGAGATTGGGCAGAAAGGCTTCCTGAAGCCTTGTGGGCCTACAAAACTACATGGAGAAATACAACAGGACATTCTCCCTATGAAATTTTTTATGGGAAAGAAGTCCTGCTCCCCATTGAGTTCCAAGTCAAAACCTTCAAGATGGCAGTTCAGTTGGGGATGGATTTATCAGAAGCTCAAAAGCATAGAATGGAGCAGTTGAATGAGCTAGATGAGATCAGACAAGAAGCAATTCTAAGAACTGATCTAGTTCAATATCAAAGAGCTAAATGGCATGATAAATACATCAAAGAAAAGAAGTTTCAAGAAGGAGATTGGGCATTGCTATTTGACTCCAAGTTTAAAGATTTTAAAGGAAAATTTCAGACTCATTGGCTTGGGCCATATGAGATTGACAAGATCCTTAGCAATGGAGTGGTAAGAATCAAGACCATTGATGAATTTCAAACTCCTCTTATTGTGAATGGCCACAGATTAAAGATCTATCATAAGCCACTCTCAAAAGAGGAATTTGTCAAAAGTTTTCAAGAAAATTTTGCAATCAGGCCGGTACAGAAGAATTCTTCTTCTCCACCAGCCTAGCCTTTGTTCTTTTCAGTTTCAAGTAAAAAAATAAAAAAAAATTTGTATAAGCCTGAAAACCAATCATTGATTGGCAGTCTTATACAGAAAATGTAGGGTGAAAATCAGGAACACCTGACACCCTATATTTTCCAAAAAAAAAAAAATCTCTCTCTTTCATTTCACAAGTTTTGTGACCACCCACTCCATTCCATTCCACTTCATTTCACTCCACTTCATTTCACTTTACTCCATTTCATCTATTTCATTTCATTTCATCAATAAAATTTTCTTTCATGACCATTTTCATTCAGACAGTTATCATCCATCCATCTCCATTCATCCAAATAATTGTTGTGTCAGTTTCCACAGCTGACACCAGTTTCCACAGCCAGAAGCAGTTTCTGCAGCCACCACTCTGTTTTTCAAAAATTTACAGTCAGATGTTATTTCCAAAATCATGAAATCAAATGCAGGTATGAAGACATATTATGAAGACATGGGGCATTCAAAGACATCAATGAGGAGCAACTGATTGAAGACCAATGAAAAATGGCAAGAATTCCAAGGTATGAGTAAAATTTATTTCAAATGACATTCAAGCACATTTTTACATAGTTATAAACCATAGCTCCATTATATGCAATGATTGCGTTGATAACTCCGTAGCCATCCCACGATCTCTACACGATTCCCCCACAATCCTTGCATTCATTTCTAAACGGCCTCATAATCAAACTTCCAGTCTTCATTAGTGTCCGGCTATACGTTGATACTTCACCTGTAGTTAAGAAACGTAGTTGATTTGACTACGGCTTCTTTCAGCCGCACAAAATCCGTAGCCGTTGCATAAACGTGCTTGTATCTACTCTGCAGCCACCCGATTTTAAATATTGTTGGACGTATTTTACTTCTCCTACTGTTCTATTGATCTCACAGCTGCATTTCCACCGTGCTCACGTAACCCTTCTCTGTTCCGCTTCACCCCATTTTGTTCTATGTTACGCTACATTCCGTATACCCATTCTCTGATATACACATACAATCACTGGTCTCCTCCATAAATCGTGCTCATTTCCATTAACTCAGCCGTCCTACCTCCGCTAAACCCTCCTCACGCAGACGATTTTTCAAAGAATAGAAGGAAGGATGGGTAAATTGTTGAGGGCAGAACCAGAGGGACCCAAATTTATGGAAGGGTACCCACAAGTCAAAGACATCTTGAAGAAGGAAAAATGGCTTTGGTTCATTCAGAAATTTAAAGGCTACCATAAAGAAGTGACAAAAGCTTTTGCAAGGTCTTTCAATGGTCTGGAGGTAGAGATTGGGGACCTCAAATTTATGGTGAATGAGGCATCCATAGCAGCTGCTACAGAACTTCCTCAAGAAGGTGAACGCTGGTTTAAGAACAAGAGCATTGGTGAGGAAGTCTGGAGAGTGATCCTACGTAACCCAGGTATGGACATCACCATTTTTAAAAAGGGAATTCTTGTTCATGCTTTGAAAGAAGAGTGGGCCACTTTACTGTTGGTTATTCAAAAATTTATCACTTGTGAGGGACGTTTTGGGTCAATGTATATGTATCATACCCGCCTATTGATGAATTTTCTAGATAACCAGACCCTCAATCTACCATATTTTTTATTAAATAGTTTGAAAAATATGTCAGTGACCGTCCAAAAGCATCTGGGGGACGTAGAACCACATTTGTATCACCATGGTCTTGTGAAAATTTTGATAGAGAAACAATTGAAGGAGAAAAAGGATACCTGGGAACAATTTTTAATTAGAAATTTCTTTGAGGAACCTCAAGAAATTCCTGAAGGAAGTACATCAAAAAGAAGGAGTAGGAGAAAGATAACAAATGATGAAACTCAAAGCACTCCTACCACTACAATTGAAAGAACTAGTAGAGAAGAGATACTGTCAAAAAGGAGGAAGGAAGAAACCAAGGGTAAAAAGCTAATAAAATCAAAAGAGAGAAAAATCATTGAGGCTATGCATCAAACCCCTTCTTCAGAAGAAGATCATCAAGTGTTATCTGAGAGACTAGTTCACCTTCAGGAACAGTCATCTATGGCCAAAAAGAGAGGGAAAGGAAAACAAAAGCAAAAAGGACAAAGTGGTCCACAGACGTGTGAGAAGAAGTTCCGGACTTAAGGAGAAATTGAGGAAAACGCAAATGAAAGGACCCCATTTCATCGATTTGGGAGAAGAAACATCCGAACAATCCCCAGTCGACCATAGTCCATCTCACTCTCAATCGCTTAGTGAACCCGGTTCATTTCATTCTCAATCATACATTGAACATAGTCCATTCCATTCTCAACAAGATGTTGATGTGAGCCCTTCTCAGCCCGTATTTTGAAGATAACTCTCCTTCACGGCATTTTGGGGACAACCCAATAAAAAATGATACCCCGATATAGACCCCAAGCAAGTAAGAAGTATATGATTATATAGAATCTTTGGAAAAAAGCGACTACGAGTCCCAAAGACTTCATCCATTCAAAATCTCACACAAGACAAGATGTTCTAGTCCAATCACTAAAATAGGAAGTCTTTGAGCTAGAGCTTTTAAATAAACACATTAAAAATGAAAATGAGGCATTGAAGGAACAAGGCAAATTGGACAAAATCATTCATGATAATACCATGCTACATCTGGGAATATGGCAGAAGAAGAACAAGAAATTGAAAAGGAAATGCCGTAGTTTAGCTGAGCACATCGGTTAATATCAAATTTAGGTGCTTAATGAAGAAGCCCGAGGATGTTGGCGACACCAAGGAAGAAGAGGAGAGGATTGGATGTATTAGCTGAAGTATCAAGGCATATGAACCGAGGAAGGATTATCAAAATTTTTGGTTGCATGAGGACATGCAACACCTTCACGATGGGGGGGTATGTTGAGTCTCAAATCGCATTTTTTCCATACACCTTTCTATACCTTTTTCACTCACTTCGAACCTCCCAAGTTGTCAATATCATTGTATATTAATTGCAAAAGAGCATCTAAAATGGTTTTTAACTATATTTTTGTGTCTCATTGTTTGATTTAGATTTTGCTCATTTAGTCGCGGAATCTTGCCACTTTCCCTGCATGCTACAACTTTCCACGACCCATTTTGTGAAACTCTATGTTACAAGTGTCTTCGTGTAAAACGAGCCACATGGGAAAGTCGAAATGATGTGGACATGGATTGTGTCCTATTGGCTCGGGCAAATTCATCCGGGGAGGCTGCGGTCAAAGATGGCCAAGTGGAAGTCAACCATAGAGTCCCACGGTGACAGGACTCGTTTCTCGTCACGTGGAGATTTCTATGGCCGTTTCGAATTTCGGGGGACAAATCAACACTTGTACACGGCTCCATAAGCCGAATCCAACATCCACTTCTCATAAATTTACTCCTCAACGCGGCCATGATCCTAGATCCTTGGACGTAATGGTTTACGTGTTTTGTATCAAAGCATAAACTTTAGGAAATTAGTTACATCACCTTCAGCTATAAATAACGCGTTTGCATACGCATAAGAGTTAATTTTTATTAGTCTCCATTAGTCGCTAGATAGCTCTGTAATGTAATTACGTTGCCACCGTGTCGTAATATCACCTTTCTATTATGACCGCATTTTAATATATAAGAAGACTCTCGTTTTCCAAGTGTAATTCGTACTTGAAGATTGTTGCCAAGGGTCGGTGTAGAGGGCCCCTACACACGTCGAGGTTTTGTGCATTATTGTATTGTTCTTGTTTTATTTCTTTAAACTCATTGTGCCATAATTCATTCATGTGTTTATACATTGCATCCTTCATGGTATATATGCTTCATTTCGTTTATAATCTTTCATGCTTTACATTTTACTTCGTCTTTCATGTTTTATGTCATTGTTAACTGATCGGTGTTCTTGTTTCGGGTTATAAATAGGCAGCCCGGCATTTGCATAACTTTTTGACTAATGACATGGAATTAATATTGTTATACTCGCTAATTTAATTTTCTTAGTTTTTGTTTAATTCCAAAGCATCGCTTTGTTTATTTTAGTCTTGCACATTTGTTTCAAATAGTTAGATTTAGATATATTAAATTTCTCATGACATCTTCGAGCTATTCTCCGAAAGCCACACTTGGACTGATGGTGAGGGATTGAATTATGAATGTCTAGTTTGATATTAGTTTACTTTCTCGCAAATTAGAAATATTAAATTGCTCATGACATCTTCGAGTTACCTCCAAAAGCCACAAATCTGGACTGATGGTGAGGGATTGAATTATGAATGTGTAGTTTGATATTAGTTTACTTTCTGCAAGTTAGATATCGAAAGTTACTCAAGTTGTTTATGGTTACCTCCGAAAATCATAGTCGGACTAATGATGAGGGATCGAAGATAAGTTGATGTAATTTGATTTAGATTTACTTTGTTGCAAACTTTTGGATTTCTTTCAACATAGTTTCTTTTGTGTTTAGACAAAGTAGAAGGATAGTTTGGTTTTCATGCTCAATAGTTCACCGTTTGATTTATTAGACTAGTCGCACATTTTCATTTTAGCAAAGACATTTTTCATTTCCTTTCAAGTTTTTTTCATTTTATGTTTCAAATTCCTTTTTAAGTTTCAAGTTGGTAAACCATAATAAAGGATATCATTTCCTTGAACAATCATAACCATACTTGTTTTTATTTTAGAATTTCCATCTCACATTAGAAAACCAAAAACGACAAAAAGTTAAGAAATAGGTTATCTTGCACATTTAGTGTGCCGCACTTCATCGGCTTACTGAATCCCGTATTGATAAATTAATGTAGCAATTTAGGACACACTAAATTGACCAAACGAGGACAACTAGCCAAACCCTCCAAACAGAAACTGAACCAAAATTTTAGGGAGGGAACAACCTCAAAACAAACCGAGGGAAAATGACCAACAAATTAGGCCACCATTTAATGAAAATTATGTGGAAGAAGATGATAGGGATACAAAAACCCATTGATGAAAATCATTTGAACCTCGTCTGATAATGAGAGTGAGGTGTACTTTACAGAAGAAGAACAAGCATTCTTCTCTCCGAATCAAGATGAAACCAACTATGAAGATCCCGAGGATCCTACCATAGATTTTCGTAATGCCATAGTAGAAGCTCATAGGAAGTATGAACCTAGAAGCGAGAAAAACCAAGACAACTCCATGAAAGACAAATCGGACTACATCGCTAAAACCCTTAAGACCATCCTTAAAAAAGTAGTGGACAGCAACAAAATCATGGTCAAGAAAAATGACCAACACAAAGATAAAGGTACCCAAACAAGTCTTGGCTCGGATGCTCCTAGTACTTCCATAAATATTCCCGAGGTGACCGTGTCAAACAAGATCCCAAAACAAAGCCAAAAAAACTTAGAACATAGAAAAAGTCATGGCTAAAAAAGTCGAAGTGAACTCGTCTAAACTACAAATACCTTTCGACTTTTGAGGGGGAAATCGAAAAAATAAAGATTACCATGCCTCTCACTCGAACTTATCACCCAAGGCTCTTATAAATCCCAAATGTTAAAGGTTTGAATATAGGAAATGATGCGAACACCCTTAATCTAGCTAATGACACTCATGAAGTGTTGTTTGGTTCGAAAATAGAAGGAAAATTCCAAGAAGGAACCACTCTTCCATTTTACATCAGTCTGAATATCCATGACCAAATCCTTCACAATGCCATGCTAGACTCCAGAGCCTCGCATAATCTCATGTCGAAAATTGTAATGGAAAGATTAGGCCTAGAAATCACAAGACCATACAAAGACTTATATTCATTTGATTTGAGTAGAGTGAAATGTCTAGGTTTGATCAAATATATTTGTTTTAGTTTGGCCCGGATATCCGAAAAACATTTGATCATGGACATAGTGGTGGCGTACATCCCTCCCAAGTACGGAATTCTTCTATCCGGATCTTGGAGAGCCAAGCTTCAAGGAAATATTCAACTTGATATGTCCTACGCCACTATTCCTTTGTTTGACCAAACTAGAATACTCTATCAAGAATCACACATGAAATACATGATCAATAGCCAAGAGAGGCCGAGATAACACCCGTGATGTATTCCTTGCATTCCGATCTCAACTCTTTTCATTCTACACACCGATGAGGAAATTGAAGAACAGTGTAAGGATTTGAAACAAACTTAGACCCACCACATCATCTCGCCCCTCGGTTCTCTATGATGAACTAGACACTCAAAACTATCATGATCATGAACAACTATGTCTTGAGGAAAGTGAGTGTGTTCCTTTTGAAACAGGGATAGAGAAAGAAGCACAAACCATTATGTAATATCAAGCGAATTTCTCGAACCTTGGGCAAACATCAACGAGAATATCGGGAAACTTTTTTCGTAACAAAGGCATTAGAAGACTTACATATCACAAACCTTTTTGAAACTAGGGGGCAAGGAAGATTAATGTTCTTACCATACCTCAAGGATTTACCATCACATAACTCTACGATTGCAAATGAAACCTTGATTGTAGCCATAACAACTCAAAAATCCGGAAAAAAATGCCGGATAAACTTCTTATGAGCAAAGATGATGACTGCAGTCCAAGTATACCCGAGTTACTTGAACCGGCTAATATTTTGTCACTCTACCAAAGACTTAGAACTCGCTAGAATTGGCAATCTCATTCAAAATACTACTTCATATAGAGAAAACAAAGTGAGAAAAAACTATGCCACTATCGTCACTCCAAGAAACAACTTCGACAAAAGAAAATACAAAAAATATGAGCCAATCAAGTAATAGTCAAAGATAAAATAGTCGGTCATAGGATCCGTTTTGATTTCGCAAACACTAATACACATCCCGGTGACAGAAATTTTATCCTTCCCGCCCAAGACCATGATATATCGATGATAAGTGCTTTCAATCATATTTCTTTGCAAGATGATGTTTTAGGATATATCCAATTGATTCCATTGCAAAGTAGACGACTCAAAAATTTTTTTTCCAAAGATATTGGAAGTAGTTCCAGCTTCAAATTCAGAGTCGCAAAACCATCGGATATCAAAAAATATGCTCCTAAAATCCATGTTTCAAGTCCCGAATTTCTACATGTTGACATACCTTGATGATGTCATTATATATTTCAAAAAATGACAAAGAATATATGCATTACTTGAAAAATATGTACAGTAAAGGAAGGAGTGGAAATCAAAGGTATCAAGAGGTACAACGGGAAGATACGGGTTTGTTCGTAGATTCATGCATGAATCCTTATGTCATGCTTCAAAGAGAAAAATTTTCCAAATTTCTCTTTTCAAGAGCTCGAGTGGACCAAGAGTAGTAGGAGATCCTTATGAGGATAAGATGCTTAAGTTTCACCATTTCCAATATTTCTTAGTTTAAAATATTTTCAATCATTGTATATACCATTGTTTGAAAAAAAATAGATAAAAAAACAAAAAAATTAAAAAAACAATAGAAAAAATAGAAAAAAGAGGGTGGTTTGAAAAATAGAAAGAAGGCCCCATGTTCAAAAAAAATATTCATTCGTAGAAGCGCACAAGTCTAAATGTCACTACTAGTGCTCAAATGTCTTGTTCAATTATTTAGCCTAATCATAGCTGAACATGTTTTAAATTTATTTGTTGATAAGTTAGTGAGTGGAAAAGATGGTCAACATTGTGTAAGCTTGACTTATCAAAGAGAGTAGATTAGTAAAAGATATCGGTTCCACATGCTCAAAACAACCAAAGAGGGAAGCGGGGATAAGAAACAAATTGTGCATCCTAGCCCCATTTTTCTAGATTTCATTTTTTGCAAAATAATATTTGTGTGCATCTTGTCTTTCGTGTCGTAAGTACATGAAAAAATAAGACTCGTCTAACCCTCGATTTGATCATTTTTGAATTTCATGTTTTATATTAGAGAACAAAATCCCAGTCAAACAACTTAACCTTGATAGTTGATCTAACATAGGTAGAGTAATGAAAGAGTTCATCAGCTTAATCCCGAACTCCCGACAGGATATAAGTGTAGAACTAGATAGGTTCATTTTTCTAAATATATATATATATATATATATATATATATATATATATATATATATATATATATATATATATATATATATATATATATATATATATATATATATTTTCACAGGGTTGCTATTCCAAATGCACCCAAACGAAGAAAAAATGTTAGGAAAGATAGTGGGGTAGGTAGAAATATCATTGATGCTAATCATGTCGTCAATTTTCGTAAATAGCATCAAGGAAGAATGAAATTTGCGCCAATGGACAAGGCACTCGGTCTTCATAAGCCAAAGATCCGAAATTCGGACACCTCCCTGAAAATGAGCTGCTCTCCCCAAATGGAGCCACCGTTAGTTATCAATATTTTTCACTTGTTGGTGATGACTAGTTGTAATCGCCAAGTTTTCTAGCAACCTAATCTAAAAAATGGTCAAATTTTTCCAGCTGAAAACACCCATAATTTTTTTTTCCCTCCTACCATTTCAATCCGCCCATGATGAGATGAAACCTCATTATCAAGCCCTATCTAGCCTCAACCATACTAGCTTGTCCATTAGCTCCAAAGAAAACAATCCAAATCTACCCAAAGAAGTCTCCCCCTAAGTTAGGTAGTGGCGCATTAGGAATTTCTCCCTTGGAAAACTATCCTAAAGCCAAAGAACCTCTATCTACTATAGACCAGCTCATAACAAACCTTACCATTCTCGCAAATAAAGTTGGTTACACCCTTAACTCGCGCCACTAACAAGCTCTAAAGTCTCGGTCAATGCACATGCCCTAGGTCAAACCGATATTAGGTGGTTTTACGAGTGTTTTAATGGATCTTTCAATAGAAAAAAGTGTACCCAAAGATCCCGAAGACATGTATTTACTCAACATGAGAAGACAAGCTGCTTCTCATGTGATTTTGAGCCTCGGGATGCGACCACAGGACAAAGAGTTATTTCATCAAGCTCCCCGCAATCACATTCAAAGCATGAAAAAGGTAGTGAAAGGAAAAATAAAACTCGTTAAAAGTCGATGAAATGGCATCACCGAGAAAACCTCCTTCATTTTATAAGTAGAGGGTTGAGGACCGAGAAAAACCTCATTCATTTTATAAGTAGAGGGTTGAAGACTAAGAAGGCCTCCTTCATCTATAAGCAAAGGGCCAGGGGATAAAGTTTGTTTTTAAGTTTTTTCACTAACTCGTAAAGGAAAATTTTAGGTACGAGTGGAATACAATTGAGGGTTTTTTGAATAAAAATGATGTTAAAGGCAAGAGGCGTACGATGGTGCTTTTAAAAATTGTTTACATAAGTTTCACTGTTATTGAAATATAATGTAAAGCTAATAGGTTGATTATCAATGAAGAAATATTGTTAAGCGTGATGGCCAAAGGAGTCAAACGATCTTGGTCTCAAACCCGACTTCGCCATCAAGTATCAAGGAAACCACTATCAATATGTTCATCAAACATTCTTCATTTGGTTGAGACGAGAGGTTGAAAAGAAACCGGACATCTATCAAAAATAGGCCTCCCTCATAAACAAAGTAAAGGACTCACCATTGTTAGAGGATGAAAAGAAATTATTGCATGTGGCAAGGATTTCAAAAGGGACTTCTCTCAAAAGGGGTGAAATGAATGAAAATTCATGTTTCTTGCATACCTCTTTCACGAAAGAATTAAGGGATAGCCTTCCCATGTTCACATTTCAAATTTCAGTTCATCACCCCCCGTTTTATCTCCATAAAAGTTGAAGACTCATTAATTTAGCAATCTAGGGTTGGTAAGTTGCCTTGATGATGGAAGCTATTTATAGCAAGAGTTTTTCATTCACAAATACGGTGAGGTTCTTCACTCACAAAGTCAAGAGACTCAAAGAAGTGCCTCGCCAGCTCAATCAGCCTCACAAATGGGCATGACCACCTTCAAAGCATCGTAAAGTAGAAACTGTCGCTTTAAGTTTTAAGAGGGTAAGCTACCTCCTTAAAAAATGTCAAAGAAAACCTCACATATCACAATGTGTCTTTCAACATGTGTCCTTTTTTAAATGAGAAAAACACTGAGTGATGTTGATATTCAAAAAGGTGTTGCTCTTCCTATTCATAAAAAATCTTTTTTTAAACTTGTCAAAAGTGACAAAGAGGTAACCTAAGTCGTGTTTTCTAAAAGGGACTTCGCAAATGAACAACACAAAGACAAGAGGTGGAAAAATGATATGGAAATTAGCAACTAAGTTTTTCCCCCGAGAAAAAAGGCAATAGATCATTCAAAAGGCACACCTACGCGTTATTCACATGGCTCGGAGCTGAATTTCTTTCCACATACGATGATATCAAAAAGAAAAACAATGTCTCATTCATTAGTGACAAACAATGGAAAGTTTTTTAATTCTTAAAAAGGGTCGCTTTGCTTCAAAAAGGGGTCATGTCTATAAAGGAAGTGGTTCTTGCCACTATGTCATTTATTTGAACAAAAAAAGAGTTTCGGTTATGTTTTAAAAGGACGAGGATTCAAGTTTTGTTTAAAGCAAAGGTGTTTTTCAAAACATTTTCAAAAAACCCTCACTAAGCAATGTAAAAAGGACTCGACTTTTTTTATTTCAAAAGGAAGTTGAAAGGACCGTTGCAAGCTCTATTAACATTTCAAAATGCGAGCAACACTCCCCTAAGCTCGCTCCTTGACTTAAACAAGGAATTCTTGAGCGAAAATTTGCAGAAATTTAAAGCTTGGAGACTCGCGCGGCGCGCTTGGAAAAGCACGCAGCGTGTTCGGGAGCAGAGTTTAAAAAGAGGTTGTATTGTTGTGCGGCGCGCTTTGTAGTGGTGCATGGCACACTTAGAGGCGCCGAACACGACCGCCCATCATCGACTCGACACTTTGTTTATTGAGCGACGCCTTCCCTTTTGAATGTGCCGCGCGTGTTTTAACAATCAAAACACCTCCACAAAGCTCGAAAGCTACTCAAGATCTTCAAACAAGGCTGCCATCCATCTTCAAGGTATTCTCATTTACCTCCTTGATATATTCAAGCTCGTTAGATGGTGATTGAAAAAAATGAAGCTCTTTTGGTATAAATCAAGGTGTTTTGGGTAAATAGTTTGAAGAAGATTTCTATAGTGGGAGGCTAGTGGAGTGTTCATTTTAGCTTCAAAGAGCCTAAAACTGTCCTCAAAATAGTTCTAAAACATAACACTACTCGCAAGTCAAAATATACACAATATTAGAGGTTTTGTCAAATTGTTGGAGGTGCCCTAACCGTGATAGGGAAAAGCTAACCTACGTCGCCCAAGTGTATGGTGAAAACAGTGATTAGAAGGTAAAGCGAGGTTGTAAAGGAAAACATAGTGATGGTGAGGTGACATAAATGAGCCTATGTTAAAAGTAGTAGTCTTAGGTTGAATGCCTTGTCACATTCAAAGAATGTCTCCCTTTTGAATAAGTAAAATGACTGAAACTATTGTTGCCTTATTTTGTCCCATAAAAAGTGTGGTGAAAGGGTCTGCAAAATCATTTGAGAGTGTTTTTGTTACATGGGTATAAGAGACAAGTAGAGAAATATTTTTCTAAAAAGACAACAGTGATCAAGCTTGAAATACTTTATCCCTTCAAAAAGTCCTCTCTCGTGTGGAAAAAAAAGTGAAACTAGGCCTCGCCTCCTTTGATCCATGAAACCGAATATGGTGAGTGAAGCTATTAATTAAATTTGAAGGTGTTTTGTCTAACTGTGTATGTAAAAAAAATGAAGAAAAAGAGGAGTGTATTTGATTGGGAGGGGTATTTTGTTTTCTACAAGGTTGTCTTGCTTACACCAAAACACAAAAAAAGCTTTCGTGACCTTCTCCAAACACGATGAATCATTTGACTCGTGTGTACCTTTTTATTTGATAACTATTTGTTGATTGGCATACAAAGAAGGACAAGTGGTGTTTTGTAAGGAGCAGAGAGCTGATATTAAAGAACCATTTCACACAAAATTTGAGGCATTTCACCTTGGTCAAACAGAGTGACTAACAAAGAGGACAGAGTTGTGTTTGAGAAAGAATTTCAAAAGCCATTTGAGGTATCTTGGTGTTGCAGAGAGCATTCAAAACAAGATGCCTCCTGTGCAGATAGTAGGAGTGGCTTGCATAAAAGATTTGAGCCTGTTTCCACTAAAGAAGTGAATGCCCACCCATCGGTCTTGTTCAATTTCCATGAGGTTGGGTGTTTATATTTTTGTCAAAGAGTGCAAGAGGTGAAGAGCTTTTCTCCTTTGACACATCTTTGTGCTTTGAGGTTTCAAGACAAGAATTTCCAGCCTAGCGCACCTTGATTTCAAATTCTCTCCAAGGTCCATCTCAAAGGCCACTAAAATCCCTTATGTCGGGGAGAAATGGTTTAAACAAAGCCACCTAGACTCAAAAGAATACAAGCCCTTTCTAAATCCCGAGTACGTAGATTCATGTCCTTCCATTTTCCCTTTCTCATATCTTTTGACTAGCTACGCCCCCTCATGAAGATCATCATGAAATACTTCACTTGTGAGGGAAGATTCTCCCGAGTCTATGCCTATCACATTCGATCGCTCATGCATTTCACAAGGGCCAAGTTGCTAAATATTCCTTTCTTCTTACATAGGAGCTTTGATAAAATGGCCTCCACTATTCGAAAAAAGCCTCCTTCCACAGGAAACAACCCGCCTCTTCCATCACTCTCTCATCAAAGTCATCATTCTTCATCAGCATGAAAAGAGGGAGGTCTCTTGGGATACTTTCATCACCCATTCGGATTTCTCCACCTGTCCCTCAGTTCATACATCCCCACACCTCCCTGCTCACCATCCTTCACCTTCTTCTAGCGAGACCTATTCCCATGAAGCTCAAGTTTACCATAGAGAAAACAAAAGAGCCTCGAAGAGGGAGAAGAGCATGACCATGGTGAGGAAGAAGAACATGAGCAAGAAGAGGAAATTGATGATGAGCAAGCATTAGGATGAAACAGGGGCAGCAAGGGGATGAAGAAGAAAGTGCCGATGAGCAAGCATCACGGTGAGACAAAACAACAAGGGGGATGATGAGGAAGATGATGAAGGACAACAACATGAGGATATGGAACATAGTGAGGGTGAGCAGACTCATAAAGATGCTCGAACAAGGGAAGCCACAACATGATACACAACGACTACAACATGATGAGCAGAGGCAGCCTCAGTGGTGATGCACATGACCTTCCTAAAAAGGAGTAGCAACCTCAAGAAGAAGAGGGGCAACAACATGAGAATGTGCAACACAATGAGGAGGACAACGCTCAAAAGGAAGTGCAAAATGATAGCCAAGGCATCCATAAAGAAATCCAAGACAATGGAAAAAATGTGGGGCAAAGTGACAAGGGTAAAGAGCCCATGGAGCATGTGCTAGCTGCCTCTCCTAGGCAAGGGGCCATGCTCTCTTCTTCGAAAGTGGCCAAGCTCCGGACAGCAAAGAAAAGGGTGCCTAGAGTTGTAACTCCAAATGTGACTAGGGCCCTCCGAAGCAAGGGAAAATTGCCCAAAAAGCCCATGGTCGAATTGCCCAAGAGGAAGAGGACTAAAAGAGCCACCCAAAGCAAAGGGAAGGGCAAGGAAGAAAGCAAATCATGAACAGGGAAGGGAATTCGACATCATCCATATCCAAAGTGATGATAGTGATAATGAAGCCCGCATCCTATAAAACCTCTTGATCCATAGAGAAAGCCAAATTGATGCCTTGAAGACTGATCTTGATAGGGCTAGGAACTTCAATAACTTTTTGCAAGTCCAAAACAAGCGAGATGAGTGTCCATATGGTTGTATATGAGACACGGGCCATCCGTTACAAAAAATGAGGCCTCAAAGCACAGTGTGAGATTGGAAGAACTCATGGGTGAGTTCGATGAAAGTGAAGGTGAAGATTAGCCTAGGTGAAATAGGCCAAGAACCATGGGGCTAAAAAAGGCCCTTGAGAAACAAAAAGAAGAAGAAGATGCCCTTCTCCAGCCTACCCTCTTCATCGCATTGTTTGAACAAGAGATTGAGAACAATCGGAAAGCATGGCTTGAGAGAGTTAATGATCACTTGGAGAAGAAATTGGAGTGGGCAAACAAGGACTTGGACCTTCAACCCGAGGATGACCGGCATTATAAAAAAGCTCAATCGGTTTGCCCGACGTGTTGAAGGCGGCTCGGGAAAAAATTCAAGGAGGTTAAAGGGAAGCACCTGGCACAAAAAATTGAGGAAAGACACCTCAAGACTCCAAATTTTGGCCTCCGATTCACAACATGCCTGCTGAAAACCCTTGAGGGTCATGCTCGCCATGTTTGGGCGAAATTCGACATATTTTGGTTTTTTTGTCATTTTTTGGGTTTTTGGCCAAAACTCATGGGCATCGCCATTTCAGTTTGGGACATCATAAAAGGATGAAAATGGTATCATTGGATGCCATATTTTTCAGGGAGAACATACTCAGTGATTTTCAGAAGAATTGAAGATATTTTTTCTCCCCCAAAATGGCGAAAAAACACTTGCTTTTTCTACACTCGCCCCATTTATCGTCAAAGGCTTATTTTTTTGGGTTTTTTACACACGTGCCTGTTTTTTGGAGAAATTCCATTGGTAATTTGGGATAAAACTAAAAATATTCAGAAATTAGACACTTATATCTTTCCAACGAGCTATCATGAGCCTCATTCCGACATTGGGAAGGTCTCCAAAGGTTGTCGGAAAGTCATGGGATCTTTTGTCGATATATTTTTTTGAGTATTTTTTGTAAAAATTGAACCTTTCAAAAGTGACTTTTCCTCATGCGCGTTTAGCTATTTTTGTACATGGTTAGTTAGGAAAAGTCAATTTATTTCCTTTTTTTAGCATTTTTGAGATATTTTATTAGATATTTTGTGCCTTGGGCTTTTCAAAGCCTCAAGGACAAAATGAGATATTTTGAATAGGCTAATGAGATTGCAAGTTGAACTAAGAGGTTTTCCCTCACTTTGGCCTATATATTCCAAAGGCTTTCATTGTAAACAAGGCTGAAATTGATGAATAGAAGAAATATATGGTCATATAAGCTTTGGAAGAAATACTTGTGTCATGCTTTTGGATAGTCTCTTGGATGTTCTTTGGATGATGAAAGAGAATTGTTGTTGGATTCCATGACTTGGTAGAATGATATAGTGTCTCTCTCTTTGTTTTGTTTCCTAGTTTTCATTCATAAATCCATGTTCTTGCTTGCTATAGGACAAGAGAGAAAAAATTTGAGACATGCCCTTGGAGGCACCTCAAATTTCTGTTTCCTTCATAGTTTCCATTTTTTCTTCATTCTTAGTCACATTAAATAATTCTTGATTGCTCTTTAATAACTTAAGAATATTGTTTTCTTGTTTCATTCATGGTTTTATGCATGCTAAGTATGATTTACGGTATGCAGCTACTCACGGCTAGCCATAGCTCCATCTATGAAACTCCTCTTTACCGATTAGATTTTCATTTTTTGAACCAAGGAGGTCTTGTTCTAATCTTGCCCTTTGCCTAAGACTATGAAATCTTGTTTTCAAAGTGCCCAATAGCTTGAAGTACTAGTGTTTAGGCATTCCGACATAGTGATTTGAGTTGTTTGTCTATCTTAAATGTATTTCCCCAAAGTTTGATAGCCATTTCCTAAAGTTAGAGAGTTATATATCTCTATGCATGTCTTGAATGTTTATTTCTATGCATTGATTATCTTAAATTTACATTTCTCATGATTAATGGTTTTCCCTACCATGTTTATGTCAACTATTAAACTATTTTTTGGTTGAAATCATTTGTTATTCACAAACTTGATGTCCATCTTACCCCATTTTTCCCAAAGATCCATTTTACCTCAAATCAAATCGGCCCTTCAACAACCTTGTATCACCATCTAAAAGTTTTATTGACCTTTTCGACCCCATAGCCTAGTTGATCCGACATCTTTTTACCTATCCTATATCTTTGATCAGCTCATCCCTCACAACCTAAGAACCTAAATAAAAAACATACTTCATAGCTAGCCTAAAAATCGAACACAACAAGCAAACATATAGATATCCCTTATACAAATAGAAGAGCCCTCTCTGAGTCCCGGGAAGGTACTGGGTCCTTGGGCTCCAAAGAGCTAGTTTGATGTTACACTCTGTCATTTGGCTTGCCAATCAGTCTAAAATCACGGGACACTAACACCTTCTCCAATGGATCGAGTTCCCAAACTCGAACTTCATGTTGGATGTTATCCTTCAAAGTATCTATGAAGACATCAATCCTCGTGTTCCTCTGGAATATCGCTTACCCTTATATTCAATTTTTGGAAGTCCTTAATGTGATCGCCACTAAACCCTTTTTGTTTGAGATTTATCAATTGGCTAAAGAAGGTGTTGCTCTTTGTATCCTCATAATGTGCTATCATTTCATCCATAAAAATTGACTAGTTACAATTTTTTTACGGGAGCAAAGCCATCAATACCATACAAATGTATTTTGTTCTAAATGTAAAGTTGCAATGCGTACCTTTTGTGTGTTTTGCACATTATGGAGATCAAAATATTGCTCCATCTGTAGTATCCATGTTACGGGATCCTTGCCGTCAAACTTCCTCATATCCATATTTAGAATATGGTGGTTCTTCAATCCCACATTAGAGTTTATGAAATCACGATTAACATGTATTTTGTTCTCATCATGAGTTTCCTTTACTATCTTTTCGCCATTAGGAATCATTTCTTGCATCAACTTTGTCAAACCTTCCATGTCGATTTTAGATCATTCTTCATGTTTTGCATCTTGTCTTTCATTTTTTCTTCCATGTCCTCCATCTTAGCTTCCACGCCTTTCTTCAAACCATCCATCTTCGACTTTCACACCTTTCTTCAAAACTTCCATTTCATTTTTTCTTTGCTCTTTGTGAGAGCGAAATTTGGTGCACTTGCTCTTGTAATTTTAATAGATCATGTTGCAATTCTTCATCTTCATGAGTCATAGTAGAGCCTTCGAAGGCTTAATGGGTGTTGAATTATTTTTATAGGGCATTTTTTTAGAACCCAATACTAATATATATTCTACAATATGCCCTTGGAATCAATTCAAATTGATTCTTCAAACAAGGCTTATGCAATTCGAAAAAAATACACACCTTTTTTCTTGATTTTTGAGGAGCTCGATATTGAAATTGGGATTATTTCGTGATTGTGGATCTTCAATATCTAAAATTTGGCACTGAGGTAGCCATTTGAATCCTCTTTCGAATGCCACAGTGTCCGACCGCATTTGGATTCTCCAAGACAAAGTTATGTCCAATCTCCCATAATGACCTAATTATGGACTCGTTCGATAAGAGATAACTTGTACGAATTTCACGTGTCATTGTTTCATCCTTTGGTTCTAAAATTGATATAAAATAAACTACAGATCCGTGTAGCTTGTGGCCAATTTTTACGGCACTCTAATCCGATGCTTAGATAGAGAGTTATGTATCTTTTCCCACGATCACCTCTTTGAGATGAAATTGGGGAGCTCCGAAAAGCACTACCTTCCACGGATCATATCTCCGAAAATATTGCAAAACCAAGCTCGAAATTTTGCACTAGTTTCTCGAGATTTCGGCTTCGCACCCTAAAAATTTCAGATTCCGAACCTTCGTAAAAGAAAGTTATAGCGAAAATTCCATGATGACTCGTTTAGAGTAGCGAAACCCTAGAATCCAAAGCTCTGATACCAAATGTTGTGAAACCAACTCCAAAAAATTGAATAAAAGAGATATCAATGCCTTATAAATAAGCCACTTTGAGGGGAAACCTAAAATACATTACATGAATGAACAATTCTTGGATGATTCAAATGACCAAAACCTCCTTTTCTATATATAGAGTCCATGGGGCCACAATGTAATCCTAGTCGACCTAACCATAATAATTTAAGGGCACAATAATAACAATATTGGGGTTGTGTATAACAATAACAATAAGGGGGGCTACACTAACATAATAAGGGACTACACTAATAATATAGGGACCTAAAAACCTCATAAAGAAATTAGTGATGTACTATAGTGTGCCATATAGTTTCCCATGCTCCCCTTGAAACATGTAGTGCAAAAAGTGTGGGAAATTTCTTTCCCCCCAAGGACACATCCAACCAATGTGTCTCTCACTCCAACTATGTCCTCAACAAAGATAAGAACATTTTCAGCATATGGAATCATAATTAAAGTCATGCTAGCTACCATATATAGCAAAGGAGAAGGAAAATGGTCCCTCATGTGCAACACGCAATTTTACTCCCAATCGCCATAGAATATGATGTGACAAGTGTTTTTCCCAACACTTATTTTACTCGTCCCATCCTTCTTGCATGCTTGGAGAAGGTGTAAGATGTTTGGTGTTAATGAATCATACCATGAAGAGTGCATCATCTCTCCAAAATATTCCAAGGAATGACCAACATCACCATTGTTCATGGCCCAAAGTGGCCTATGAAGCCCTGTAAGAAAAAGTGCCCCTCTTGGAGCAAATCCCCGCACATGAGTGTTAAGAAAATACAAGCATATAGTAAATACATTATGATGTTCAAAAAATACAAGTTTCACCATATAATTGATTCAAATTAGTGAGGTAGCTCATGGATGAGCTTCCTCTCACACCTAATGAATAAGGAGGTGGTAATGATAACTCTTCACAAGAGCTATGTTCCTCCTCAACTAGCAAATGATCGATTCACTTCCTCATATGAGAGTGCATATCTACTTTGAAGTTTACCAACATGAATCCATCTAAGATAGCACGATATATTTTAATGAAGCTAGTGGGTTTTAGAAAGCAAGATCTCATAGGTTGCATTAAGTAGTTTCTCCTTGAGCTTGGAATTTGTAGTAAGATAGATATAATCATGAGAATATATGAGCTCCATCAACCACTTTATACCTCCCATCCATCACTTTCCCATCAAGAACCTTATATGTGAAGAGGTCCTTGGAATATTCCATCAAAAGTTGGGACCGCTAATAAGAATCTAGCCTTCCCCCAACAATGGCAAATGATCAGTAGAAATCTGAAATGCAGCATCTGTCATAACATGGCTCTCCTCTTTTTTCATACTTGATGCCAAAGTCACATGTTGGAGTACTATCAACTTTCTTTTCATGCTCTCCTGACTGGATATTTCTCAAGACAAGATTGAAGTATATGGAAGTCAACCTCTCCTTGAAATTTTTTTTGCTTTCCAAAAAATTCCTTAATTTGGCTCCATGCATGCAAGAGTGTTGATATCCTCTTGTCATGTTCGCAAATATCCTTTGTGAGTGGAGATATCAGTGGCTACCCCAAAGATATGGAGTGTCCATGTGACATCATGTCCACGCCATCATAGACTTTCGAATTCTCGTTTTTTCACGACAAATAGCTAAGTGGGAGATAGCAATGTCCATTTCAGAAAATTGCTTATCTCTCCTTTGAATCCATGGAATATTCTCTGCGTTGTGCTAGCTTCTCCCAAGGCTCTTTCTTTAGCCAACTATGAAAATTCTGCCCATAGTTGAGAGAACACTTTAGATTTCCTCTAATCGGAGGTCTCCTCGGTGGAATGCCTCCATGCAAAGATACATCAAGGCTTAGAGGAGGATGTGTATGTGTGTGGACAGATTTGTCCTTGCATTCCTTGTATACATCCTCTTGCCTTCTTTGTGTATCAATATTTTGAAATAAAGAGGGGTGTATCATCATCATCACGTGATTCTTTCCCTCCCATTTATCTTTGAAGATCTCACCATTTGATAATGATGGAACATGT
Organism: Pinus albicaulis; assembly: GCA_034641835.2. Lineage (NCBI taxonomy): Eukaryota > Viridiplantae > Streptophyta > Pinopsida > Pinales > Pinaceae > Pinus > Pinus albicaulis. The sequence continues at coordinate 101,449 of JAXQQM020072028.1, read as the reverse complement.
CTTGCACATGGATTGTGCCACAATATTCATATGTGAGATTCTTTTGGAACTCTTTGCAAGAGTGCAAGAGTTTATGTCGTTGGAGCAATTGCTCCATCTTCCTCTTCATGAGGTACTAGATGTACCCTTTTCATGATTGCATTGTTAACCCAAACCTTCTCTTCCTCCTCTTTAATAGTGGAAAATGCCTCATCAACAATAAGAGACCTTAGATTTTGGCCTTCTTTTGAAGGAGGAATCTCCATGTCTTCCTCTTTAGAAGAAAGATTTGCATGCAATGGAGACTTTGCCTTGGCAAGATATCATACAAGTTTTCATCCCCTTCAACGGTTTTCTAAAATGGAGCTGAGTTTATGGACCTCTTCTAACCCATGCAAAAGTTTTGTTTGATTTGGTTTGATAGATTCCATAGAAGGTGTTTCATAGGATTTTTCATCAAACCTTTCCACTATTCTTCTAATTAAATATGCATAAGTAGATGTATTTGCATTCTTTAAGGAAAAAAATTCAAACAACCACCAAGCATAGGCCTTACCCTCAAGATGCAAACGATCGCTAATTTGATGGCTTCCTTTTTTGAAACTTCGATGTTGTTGCACATAGGTCATGTCTAGATCCTTCACCCAAGCCCTAGCTAGACATTTAGGTGACCCATCAAAAGTAGATAGAAATAATATACCCACACCATGCTACCTGGATCCTTGTGCTTATTACCTCCTTGATCTTGAAAAAACCCTTGGAAGTTCAAGTGATCTTTGAACCCCTTAGATTGAGCTTCATACTCTTGCAAATAATCACCAAAAGTATTATTCTTTGGCACATCTCCTTTCTTCTTCTTTCTTTGTCATGAGAAAGTGGCTAATAGAGCGTTGGAAATCTGATGATGTGGCTGAATGCTCACACCCATAAGATGAGGAATTAGATCTTTCCTCAGTATATAGATCTTGTAGATCTTGTTAAGGGATCTCCATGTTTTTCTCTCCTCATTTCTTTGATGCCTTTGCTTATACTGTATTTTGAAAGAGAGGTTTTGAGAACCTCTTTTTTCCAGATAATAAGGGTTTTATTTGATATCTATTGCAGTATATTTTCCTTCCCATGATAATACTCCATAATGGTTGAAGAGCATAGATCGAGCCAAGATTAGTGCTGCGATACCACTATAATATCCCAAATGGGAAAATTCAGCAATACATGCATGAAAAAACACATTTTTTAGAAATATAAGTTTAAACGAGAAAAATGTAGCCCATAAATCCATTATATCCGACATTATTACACTTAGATCTAAGAGGATATGAGAACTAAATGACTTTTTTCCTAGTTAAACAGAGCCTCCCATGCTCAAAACAACCCAAAAACACTCGAAACCCCAAGACTACTACAAACATAAATTACTCATCGTAAAGGGATAGCATAGTTATTTGAGGGTTTATACTAAGAAATATAGAGAAAAAATATATCTTCTCATGTATTAATCAAATAAGCTCAAAAATAGAGATCTAGTCTCTTTTATACAGATCCAAGATGACTCGGGAAGGGTTTCTTGACAAGAAATGATGTACATGAAATTTCCCGCTGCAGATCTATTATCTGAGTCACACCGTATTGTCCGATGACTACATAAATATGGTTGATCATGTAAATAAATGGCAATAGACTCTCCTACTATCTTTCCGAGAAGTAGAATGAACCTCCTTCGAGGGAAACTAGCTCAAAATACAAGGGATTAAAACCCCTCCATCACCAATACCTTAATAAATAACATAGTTTACGAAAGGGACTACACTATTGCTAAAGGTACCTGCTTGGACTAGCACTGAGGTAGTGGAAAATATAGCACAAAATTCTCTCCTCATATTTCTTAAACAAGATCTCCAAGTAAGAGTGGGGAAGTCTCGCATGAGAAAACCCTTGATCTAAACAATGCGAAACTTAGCTAAAAATCCAAAGGATACTGAAAGTCTAAATAGACCACATAAAAAATATAATCTTCAATCATGCCCCATATGGCTTCCATCCCCTCCATTATATAGTTGATGAGCTTCCTCACTAAGGGTCCCACCCAATTATGAGGTTGCTTCCATGCAAGATGCTCCTCCTCCAAAATTACTGCTGTCTCCATTAGTCTTGCTCATCTATTTACAATGCTCTGTATGATTTAGTCAATCATGATACGGATCGGGTCTTGAATGGATAACCTTTGACCGGATCTTCATGCCTTGTCTCCTTTCACACTCAAGGTGTCCTCATTTTGGCTAGCTAGATTGATCTTCATTCACATTGAGTCGTCTTTATTTAGGATCCACTCCTCATATAATAATGTTGTTGACTTGGTAAAACTTGACTCTGTCACACAATTTAGACCACGTTTGCAAATGTGGATGCTTGATCTAGTTATTGCATGATCCATTTTCACACATTATGAGGGATTTTATTCCTACTTAAGCAACTTATGAGCCTCCTTGCCCATTTATTCATCTATCTATATTTTAAAAGCAAAATTAATATTCCTATTAGCTCCATGCTAATTTAGGAATATTACACTGTGATATTTTCTAGAAACCCTTGTTTCCTCGAGATGTTCACCACCCTATGTGACATCCATTGTGCACTATTCTTGGAATAAATCTTGAGAGGCTAGGGTTGGACGTGTTAGCCCCCCTGAAATTATTGACAAGCAAGTCGGAGTCTGAATGATTGTTGAGCCTTCAAGGGATGCCTTTCCCCTGAAAAAACCGATTCACTATGAAGTCCTCTAAGTGCTTTGCCTTATATAAATCCTCATGCTAATCCATTTCTCAAAGGGCCTATTATTTCCTCCTTTACCCCGTGAAATACTCAATTCCCTCTTTTCCCTTTATCCAAGATTCCCTTTCTTCCCTCCCCCCAAGATTCCCCCTCTCTATGCCTAAATCCCCCAAAAAATTCTCCTTTAAATTTCCCCATCTCCCTTATTTCCTAGTTTCCTCCTCCATCTCCCCTACCGTTACCCTTGATTGCCCCCAAAACGCATTAAAAATGAATTAAAATGATAAATTTTATGTTTTTGGGGTCTTAGCCCCTTATACATCGTTAGCCTCCGTGTACCTTTTTCCATAAGACCGTGCTACGCTGTGACCAAGGCTTTTTCCTTGCGGGGGCTCTTCTCCGTCCGTAGAGTCAAACCACGAGCGCGTAGTTGACTCCTCGGGATTTGAGAGGGACCCCTATCGAACGGTTGTTATTTGACTACGGTCGCTTCAAAGTTCCGGTGCCGTTACACCTTGGCCCCGTAGTTGATCTCCTCCCGTCCATTCATTTGTCGATCCAACGGCACGGGCTGCACGGCCGAAATGGTGGTCTCACGCCCTGATAGTTTCGGAAGACGGTGGTTTCATTCCGCTCGCCATCCATAGCCGGCGGTATTTCCCGCGGGACCCATTGATTCCATACGGCTGGTGACGTGTCGGGAGCGCACTATTTTGAAAACCGCCATTTCGCGCATTAATCTTCGGATGCAAGCTGGGTAGCGGAATTTCTAAGAGCCCGTCGGGAATCTTGGAGCCCTCATCCAACAATGCTCATTCATCGAAGATGCACGCTTTTTAACTCCGCTTGTCGCGTCCGGTGGCCCACCTTCGTCGCTCCCTGTCGTCGATCTCCACTATAATCGACGGTCCCGAGTCGATCCCTCCATCGTTGACCGCTCCGGCTGTCCCAGGGGCTCACCTCCGTCCGTCCATCGGTGTCCGTCCGCACATGTCACCCCACATGCATGTTTCGTACCCTTCAAACATTTCGTCGCATATAACGTCCCATTCTCGCATTTTTTTAATGATTTTCACGCATTTTCACTCTGTCGGTCGTCAAACCTCCACCAGAGAAAGTTTTCACTTGTTTCCTATGTAGTTTCTTCCGCCATGTCACCAAATGTGTCCATTTCATCCATCCATGTCTACCTGCCACCTAGTCCATGGATTTCTTCACGCTTCCGTGTTCTTGCGGGGACATAAAGAAAGAATGGCCACCATGATAAACTCCTATGCTACCCAGACAACTAGATCCGAGGAAGATCATTCGCTATGTCGGATTTATGAACGAAGGCCCGGCAGGTAGCGACAAGATGTCCATTAAAGGAATAGAGTGCGAAATCGCTGACAAATCTCCCATCACCATTAAAACCCGAGCTACTGCCGAGAAGAGAATGGAGCGAGCGAATATTTCAGGTAGCAGAAAAGAAAGATTAAAGCTAGCTTATGAAGATCTTGAGCTTTTAATCCGAATTTTAGAGGGCAAAGCAGCTGAGTTGAAGAGCGCGAGGAAGTTTGATCAAAGGATCTCGATGCACAGTAGGTATCATCCGGGTTATTTCTGTCGGCAGATGTTTTTTCTTTATCGGGTACAGGCACCATCATCGTTTATTTACACACGTGTCCCCTTTGAAAAAGAATTCCACGATATACGATTCAAAACCACCACAGTAGCATTTATGAGACAGACCTTCCTAGCAGCTTTTTATTTAATTTTTTGTTCAAATCATCCAGGGAGTACTTTAGCCAAAAAATGTCAAGATCAAATCTCGGGTAGATCATTCTCTCATAAGGAAGGTGATGAGATTAAATTCATAGCAGTCAAGCAGAATGGGTTTAAGCCTTGCATTCATTGTTGTTTTTAATGATACATTTAATGTTCACACTACTCCTTCAGGTCGATCTTAGGTTCATCCTTTGCTATAAAGCACGAAGGAAACATTGTAATGGTTATCGATGAGTATCGAATGAAATGCAAGTATTCTCCTCTTGAGACAAGTTCTCTCGTGTAAATTGTAAGATAGACTCGAGATTAGATGTATTGAAACCGAATGTTCAAGCTATGGGCTATGATGATACTCGATTGGTGTTGTTTTTAATATGAGCAAGCATGTTTCTTTGGATCCTCATCTAAAACGATTGGTGATGTTTCCTCTTTCTCTCGTATTTGTGATTGACTTGCTCTTATGTTATGTTCCATTTCATTTCATTTCGACAGTGGGCAACATAAAAATATAACATAGGATTCACCTTCGTTAGGTGCCCTATGTTTCCTTCTCTCCCTACCTCAATGTTTTTCTCTTATATGTTTATCCGAATGTTGATTTCAATTGATTTAACCAGATGTAGTGGATGTTATTGCCTCGCCTCCGATGTATGAGTTAATGAAATCCATATTTAGATGTTCTTATTAAAGATTTAGTGAATGTGATGAGAACCCTCGAGGTCTAGAACCTGGTCTCCAGTCTCTTTGGGTCTTTCCATCCCAATCAAACCTTCTCAAGGTCCCTTGTTTTGCCTCTAATTCCGTCCAAGCGGTGCAGGGAGTTAGATGACCTACGGCACGATCTATAGATAGATTTGGATGGTTCCCCTTCACTCATTTTCAATCCTTAATGTCCCATCCCACCAATCATCCTTTAAGATCCAAATGCTCTAGATGACTAGCCCAACCGGAAGCTTGCACATTGAACACACGTAAATCCTTTCTTGACTCCGCAGCGAAATGGCTTTGATGTTCTCCCGAGTTATCTATCTTTGCCTAAGCTTCCTATTTTCTCACCCTTGCCTTATATTGGACTCTTCTTTCTTGAGTTACCAACAACCAAACTCTTAATCAAACAAACAACCATGAGCCCTACAACTAGCCTAAAACCATAACTAAGAGCTTCAAAGACATATCCCTTTTGACTTGTATAGAGAGATCCCTCTCCTGGACCTAGGAGGGCTGGATCCTAAGGTCCCAAAGTGGTTCTATGTTTTCTCATATTTTGGTCTTTCCAACTCGGCCAAAACATGGGAAACCCAACATAATGGCGACTCCACCGAGAATTTACGAAGAGCCTATAACCGAGAACATTATTACTGTATAGCCCAACATCGTCACCAACATAATGGCGACCATATTGAGGACTTTCTCAATACTTTCATCTTGATACATCTCCAAACCTCGAAAAACCTAGAATCTCTACGGGTCGAGGTTGGTAGTAAAACACTTATCCTTCCCATTCCACTTACCTCTTGTGTGTTTTACCCCATGCTCTTAGACGAGCTTGGAAAGGATGCTAGGTAGCCTCACGGATCTCATCGTCATCTTTGAGGTGACGTATCACGGTAAATTCCCTCCTAGTCAATCTCGTTTAGAGTTTGCTTGTGTTTACTGGATATCCTTGAAAAGGGGTATTTCATCGTGCTATGTGGTGGACAGTGTACTCCCCGGAAACATCTAAACCCCTCCACACGGGAAACTCCATTGTTCCTAAGTTTTAAAATACTCACACTGTGATCGTAGGACCTGCGATCATCTTGGTTCTACATCGGACTCCATCGGGAGACCAAAAGCGAAACATAATGAAGACTTCAGCGGGAGACCAGCCCTAAGACAACATCAACCACAATAAAAGAAACGAGTAGAGTTAAGCTGCTTAGCTTATAAACATCATTTCTCGGCTTTCGTAACCATCCACACAAGAGCTTATCCTAACCCTCGACCCACCGGAAATAGTTGAAAATCCAGAGAGTATCCTCAAGGGAGCTCCTACACCTAAAAAGACCAACTATTTCCAGACAACATTCATAGAGCTCATTCTGCAATGAAAGATCTTGACGTCCTATTAGACCGTTTATTCGACCCTAGACCTTCAAAAACGATTATCTAGAACTAGGTCATTCGATGTTCGGAACCCGACCGGACACTAGGGACGGTGAAACCCCTCCTTCCACACCACATCGATTTTCAATTCCTTCAAAACTTGGGGCTCTCTCACCCTAGATCCGCTCAACGAGACTTCTGCTAGTCTTAATATCCCTATCATTCAAATAACGACTACTCAAATTAACCCTGCCTCACCAGAATATCACCATGGCAGCTTGGTATGCACCTTTAGTTCTACCCCAACCCTTGTTACCCTTACCAAATGATTATCAATAAAAAATCCCACACTTCACTACTAAAGAATCCATCACGATATCACAACATGTGGATAAGATGGAGGATTCTTTTGATTATATGGAAATTGATGATGAAAATAATCAAAATGAGGATCTTCGCTCAAAGCTTGGGGGTGAGGTGAAAAATTGGTTCAAAATCTACCTCACTCAGTATTCAAGATCTCCACGCATTATACCGGACATTCATAAACAAATGGGAGGTTAGAGCCAACCCTCGCCAACTCCTAATCGAATACATGTCCCTTAAGAGGAACGTAGGAGAGAGTGTTCACGATTACACTCACTAGATTCAACAAGCATTTACAATGCTCTCCCTCCACGCATGCAAAGTCTCCTCAAGGTATGGCCCCGGCTAAGTATCTCGATGGATTTGATGTCGATTCAGCCTATGAGCTTAGAGACAAAGAATACACCACCACGGAAGACATGCGGAAAGGAGTGATAACCATAGAAGCAAACCTAATGGAAAAAAGGGCATGACTAAAAGGCGTAGTGGGTAACATATAGGGATGACAACGTAGCTTCCACATCCGATCCCAAATATGATAGACTTTCAAAAAATGTGGAAGAACTTCAACAAATGATAAAGAGGATGGTTATCCAAAACAACAACCAAAACAAAGCCAGAACCAAAATATTAGGAAGAAACAATGTCAGCTCCCAACGATAGAAGAGAGTCGACCAACAAATTATTCCCCCATTTCAAGAAAATTTTTTTAGATGAATACGAGGGAATCATTGAAGAATCTCGAAGGAATTCAATAAATATGTTTGAAGTAGAGGACTCGGTCCTTAACCGTGATTCGGAAGAGATATCAGCCCTCACCTTCATATCGGAGTGAGGAATGGTTAGAAAGCGAGGGATTACGGAGTTAGGGTTTGGAAATGCCATGATGCGGAGTCCGGAGACAATATGAACTTAGGAGCAAGAAAAGGCCAAGAAAATCCCAAAACAAAGACTCCTGAGTAACCATAAGGAGAAGACTGCGTAAATCCTCCAAAGCATCTGTCGCAAACAACAAATCAACAGTAGGTTCTGTAAACATAAGGAGAAGGACAACGAGACATTGGAAAACAAAGTCAACCAACCAACTGCAGTACTAGCACTTCGCTAGTGCTCTGATACAACCTGCTTCCAAACTTTGTACATAGTGAGAAATCACAGTCCGATTCGGCTACTAAAGGCTGAGAGCAAATAAAATATAATTGGGACATGCACTAAAGGTCAAGTCCACTTTCAATCTAGAGAGTGAGATTGCAAAAAATCAAAATCTTTGTACCATTATACGAGCCGTCACTCAAGATGCATATAGAGACGTATTTTGAAAGCATCAAATCTAAGTGTAAATAGTGACACCGTAAATTTGAATGATGATCAACCGGCCCTACTCTTTGGTCCCAAAATTGAAGGGAAGTTTCAGGAAGGGGTAGTTCCACCTTTTTATATCGTCTTAGCATTCATGACAAGATCTTGCACAATGCAATGCATGATTCTGGGAGCGTCTCACAACTTAATGCCCAAGGTAGTGATGGAGAGGCTAGGCCTAGAAATCACTGGGACTCTACAAAGACTTTCATATTCATTTGACTCTAGCGAGAGTAAAATGCATAGGCCTCACTCAGGGATTTATGTGTGAGTCGACCCCATTCTGCTCGTGTGTATGGTCATGGATGTTGATGGTGTGCAGTATGTGCCACCAAAGTATGGCATGCTATTGTCAAGATCATGGGGAGCCAAACCGGCAGGAACAATGCGGATGGATGGCTCATATGCCACTATCCCTATATTTGGCCAACTTAGGAGAGCTGTATGAGAGTCTTAGATGAAATTTTTAGTCAAGTAGTCTCGAGAAACCTAAAAAATCACCATTATACTCCGTACATACGTGATCTAGAGTCTTTTATCCTCTACAATGACCAATCTCTCGGAAGAGCGGATCGGATAATGAAATGCAAACATATAGCCCATGGGTTCAACATAATGGCTACTGCATAGAAGAATACGATGAAGAGGACCATGGGAAAAATACGAAAAATATAACTCTGAATGAAACGGAAACAAAACAAAAACAATAAGCTAGCCACCTCCATCGATCTCCATGCCCTCCATAACGAACCACAAAATGACCCCCTCTCCCCAGACACAAACCTCACAACTCCACATATGGCTGATCCGGTGAGGGGGAGGGGATGAAGACGAAGTAAATAACGAACCCACTCGTGGAAATGAACTTTGATGGGTCCCCTGATACTAGGGCGAGTGCTAGAGCGGGAGTGTGCCAGTCGCGTAACACAAGAAATGATCATGCAGAGTGCCACGCCGTGCAATCCGCATTTTAAATCCATGAATAACATTGCGAGAATCATGAGGCTCTCATCTTGGGCTTAAATTTGATTTGAAAAAATTAGGAGCACTGTAGGATGAGCCGTGAAAGGAGACTCGAGTTGGTGATCAGCAATTGAATGGTGAGTATTCAACAAAACACCCTAGTGCTTAGGGCATACAAGAATGACACTCTAGATCTGACCGAAAACGTTTGTTGAATATGAGTTAGTGCTCATTCCTAGAGTCAAAACGCGATTGAAAATGGATTAGCTTGTCTAGAAAGATCATATCCTAAGGCCCCGAGTTGACCAACAAATTATCATTCAGAACCAATTCAAAGGCTGCAGTGCAGACGATGAAAATATTGCGAGTCTTTGAAGGACAAATAGATTGAGGATTTCCCCGATGAGCGAAAATGAGTTTGAATTTTCCGATTCGGACTCCAAATCTGATAGCTTCTCGCCCTAGATGAATATTCCTCGGATGAGGAAGAAACACCTTATGTACATGTAGAAACTCCACGTAACATAGCAATAAATCTTTTTTTCGATAAAAGCGGAAATTTTAACGATATAATGAAAACGCAAAATGAAGAGGTTGAGGTCATCAGCGAGGCCAAAGATAAGAATATACCCGGAGGCCTAGCACCCTTAGAGGACCTCTTTGATTTTGATGACGTAGCAAAAAGCCCGCAATTGAACATTCGATTCTAATGTGGAAGAATGCAACATTGGCACTCGAAGACAAACCCGTAATGATAAAGCTGCTAAGTCTATACTGCCAAACATGAAGAAAAAATACATTGACTTGTTTAAGGAATTCATTGATGTGTTTGCATGGAGCTGATGAAGAATTAAAGGCCTATGACACCAACATCATACAACACAAGATACCACTAAAGGAAAATCGAAGCCTTTCGGACAAAAAACTTCGAAGAATCAATCCAAAACAGTTTGCTCGCGATGAGAAGGAAATTAAAAGATGTATGAAGCAGGCATAATAGTCCCCGTAGGGTACGATTGGGTGTCAAACTTGGTGGGTCGTAGGAAGAAGACAGGGAGATCGGCTATGCATAGACTTCAGAAACTCTCAATAGAGCCTCCACGAAAGACAACTACCCTTTGCCTAGAATGGAGCATATCCTACAAAAGGTAGTAGGCTCTAAGAGAATCTCCCCAGCTGATGGTTTTTCGGGATATAATCAAGTTGCAGTACTCCCAAAAGATCAACTCAAAATAGCTTTACCATCTCCATGGGGCACCTTCATGTATGTGAAAATGCCCTTTGGATTGATGAATCTGGAGCTACCTTCGAGAGAGATGGACATAGCTTTCTTAGAGGAGGTAGGACACTTCATAGTTATCTACTTGGATGACTTTAGACGTGCTCTTTTCTAAACCGAATAAGAACACCGAAACATACGAGAAAAGTTTTGAAAAAAATGTATGAAGGTACTATGTCTGTCCCTAAATCCTAAGAAGACTATTTTTGGGTTGCAAGAAGGTAAACATCGGGCCACATTATATCGCGAAAGAGATCGGGGATAGACCCACGACAGTTGAGGGAATACTTCAAATTTCACATCCAAGAAACATCAAGGAAATTCACAGTGTTCATAGGAAAGATCAATTTCCTTAGAAGATTTATCCCCAATCTTGTTGAACATCTTAGGGAAAAATGACAAAAAATGCTAAAGAAAGATGCAGGGGAGTTAAGTGGATTGTTGAAGCCAAGAAATATTTTGAGTCGGTAGAAACTTGTGCTCACTCGAGCCCCCAGTACTTATCGCCACGACTTCTTAAAAGATTTTCGATCTTTTCTCATTTGCTTCCCAACACACCATAGCTACGGTACACGGAAAAATTCGAAGTTAATGAACAGCCTATAGCCTTCTTAGGTAAAGCCTAAGAGATGCACCCTTAAAATACAACATCATGGAGAAGAAGGCCCATGTCCGCGATTAAGGCCTTAAAAGACTTTAGGGTGTACACATTACAGATTCTCACACCACTTTCTTTCGATGCCAAATATAGTGGTCAAAGATATCTTGTCTCAAGGACCACTGATGGGAAAAGGGGCAAATGGATTGCTACAATCTTGGAATATGACCTTGAAATAAAACCCACCAAGCTGATCAAAGGTCAAGGCACACGAATTAATGGCGAATCAAACCTGCGGCAGCCTTGGATATTAACATGATGAATGCCTTAGATGAGCGGGAAAGATTGCCCCATCCAACTATTGAGGAGCAAGTTTAAAAACTCTCCTTAGTATATCGATATCCTTTACGTGCTCACAAACCTCAATGCCCTCTCGCAACTCGTCCAAAGGCCGTATTCATAAAACTCAAAGCCGAAACCTATTGCATCTTGAATGAAAACTTATATTGGAAAAGTCCAAATGGCTCTATTGTTGAAATGTTTGTCTGAAACCGAAAGGCGAAAGAGTCAAACAAGAATTCCATGCCTGGGGAGTGGAGGCACCCAGGTTGGAAAACCACCTGTAAATAATATACTCAAGGTTGGTTACTATTGGCCTACACTCTTTAGTGATGTCCATAAAATGATTCTTGCTCCCGTCACAAATGCCAATATCTTTGAGGAAAAAGCAAGCTCCTTCCTCCCTCTCGCAACCCGATCACCGTAGAAGGCCCTTTCATGCAATGTGGGCCCTAGAGTATTTGGGAGATTCACCCTTCCTCCCTCTCGGACAACATAAATGGATCTTAACGCAAAACGATTACTTCACTAAATGGATAGAAGCTATACCCACTAGGAATGCCACCGACTCCGTGATCATTAGGGTTCTAGAAGACTTCATCTTATCCAGTTTTTAGTTGTCCAAGGAAAATAATCACCTAGATAATGTCGCTGAGTTTCGGGATCAAAAAGAATGGTGGATTTCGTCCACAGGTGCATGAATAGCACTTGGACATTCAACTCGCCCTATTACCTCAGTGGTAATGGCCTAAGCTGATCATCAAATAAAAGCTTTGGTTAAAATCATTAGAAGTCATAAGAGAGCAAAAGATCATGGCATAAAAAGTTGATACATGCCTTGTGGGTACAGTGACTCACAAAGAGAAATCTATTGGCATGTCACCTTTTCAGCTTGGTTTATGGGACAAAGCGATCCTACTAGTCTTGGAGTTCCAGTGAGTCAAACCTGTCCACGAATACGACCGTAGGAGAATAGTAGTGGTAAGGAGAATCAATGAAACTATCCATCTGCAGCAAACAAGAGAGCAGTGTTATAGCTAACTGTCGGAGTACAGAAGGCATAAAGACATTTATTGACAAAGAACCAAAGCTTCAAATTTCAAAATTGTTGACAAGGTTCTAAAATGGGACTCAAGAGAGGACAAAGTGGCAAACATGGAAAATTTGACGACGTGGCAAGGTCCATACATAATCCGGGCGCCGTGGGTCCCAATGTGTGTGCGAGAACTTGATGGTACGAGTAGTTGTTTGGGGGTCCCGTCAATGGCGCAAAGATGCTCAAACACTATTTCATTAATTTTCCATTTCCGCCATTTCCATTGTACATACCATTGCGCGTTTACTTTCAGAAAATAGGAAAAAATGTTCCAAAAAATAGAGTGAAAAAGAGAGGTTAAGACATGCTCAAAACATGAACTCTACTGAAAAGTAGCATGGCTCAAACTCGATCAAATCCGAGCCTAAAGGAAGGCGAGTCGTCCTAATAAGCTCAAAATCTGGATCAAGCAACGAAAGAAGAACCGAGCTCTAATATGCCCAAAACCAGAGTTTCGAAGCAAAGAAAAGAGGTGACGCAAATATGCTCAAAACATGAGTCACAAGAAAGAAAGAAGAATGTGTCAAAGTTGTAGAATCTCCACTTGCCGCTTTGTCTTCTACAAGTTTTTTGTCAAAGAAGTCGGATAGTCTAATCCCGGCTTGGCCGTGTTTAAATTTTGTCTTAGAATGTAGGTGAAGAAACCCGTTCGGGACAGGCTTTAATCCCCACAGTAGTAGGTTTGGTAGAGAAATTGTATGAGGCCACAAGATAACTGGCCTCATGGAGAAATAAAAGGTAATGGTAGGTTTGTCTTTGTTTTGAAAATAAAATGTAAAGGGTCCCGCTAGTTGAAATGCACCCAAGGGAAAAATGTAGAACTCGTAGTTTCTGGGGTAGGTAGTTTGGTTGGGAAAATGTTTACGCTAACATATCATGTTTGTAGCAAATGAAAATCAACAAAGAAAGATGGCTTATGATAGCGGCACCTAGCCTACTCCAAAGATCATATTTGGTTTCTTGACTCCTCCAAGGAGAAGCCATCCCCATGTGGAGCCACCGTTAGCGCCCCTATGAAATTCCCTTTGACAAGCAAGTCAGACCGAATGATTGCTGCTTCAAGGATGCCTTTCCCCGAAAAACCATTCCCCTGAAGCCTCCGGGAGTGCTTTGCCTTATATAAATCCTATCGCTAATCCATTTCTCAAAGGGCCTATTATTCCCTCCTTTACCCCTCACAAATACATCAATTCTCCTCTTTTTCCCTTTATCCGAATTCCCTTTCTTCAAGATTCCCCCTCTCTATGCCTAAATCTCCCAAAAAATCCCCTTAAATTTCCCCATCTCCTTATTTCCCTAGTTTTCTCATCTCCCCTACCACTTCCTCTTTTGATTGCAAAACGCATTAAAAATGAATTAAAATGATAAAATTTGCATGTTTTTGGGTGCTTAGCCTATCTTCACACGTTAGCCTCCACACCTTTTTCCATAAGAGCCAGGGTGCTGCACTTTGTTAGGCTTTTTCCTGTGCTCTTCTCCACCTGTCGAGTCCAGACCACGGAGCCACAGCGGGTGTCTCCTCGGATTTGGGGACAGCGATCGAACCTGGTTGTTGGTTTGACTGCGACCAGCTCTAAAGTTCCGTGTCCGCTCGCCTTGGCCGTAGTTGATCTCCTCCGTCCATTCATTTGTTCGATCCAACGGCCAGCGGAGCAGACGCCAGGTAAAGACGGTGGATCCGCAAACCGCCTACGCGGCTTACTTGGGCTCGAAAGGGTTTCATTCCGCACCACCCATCCATCACAATGCCGTCGCGTGCTGCATTTGCGACACGCAACACTCCTGCTGTCGGGTGGCCGTGTCGGAGCGCATGGCTGAAAACCGCCATTTCACGCACTACCTTCGGACGTAAGGCCCGGGTAGAATCGAATTGCTCGACCGTCGAGTCTTCTATGAGCCCTCATCACGACGCTCATTAATCAGGAGCCATGCTTTAACTCCGCACCGTCGCGTCGATGGCCAGATAGTACCGCTCGCTCGCTTGCACGCCTGGTCTCCCCTATAATCGACGGTCGATGCGGCCCTCCATCATTGACCGCTTCGCTGTACGGGCACCTCATCCGTCCAATCGGCCTATCCATCTGCACGCTACACCAACGTGCAGTGCTCACCACTCCCTTGAAACATTTCTGCTTTATTACGTCCACGCCCCATTCTACGCATTTTTATTGATTTTCACGGCTCCACTCTCATCGTCGCCGGAAGACCTCCACCGAGAGCAAGTTTTCACTGCTTTCTCTGTAGTTTCTTTCCGCCGCTGTCACCAAATGCGCTCCGCTTTCATCCATCCATGTCACTCCGCCACTCCTCGGCCCATGGATTTCTTGTGTGATGCGTGTTCTTGCAAAGTATGAAAGAAAGTATGGCACTAGCACCATGATAAACTCCTATGCTACCTGCATGACTTCTTCAGTCATGAGACTCATCTCTTGCGTGGTCGAGATTTACCTGAGCTAAAGGCCCGGAAGGTAGAGACAAGATGTTCATTGTAAAAGGAGCAGAGTACGTAATCATGTAAAGATCTCCACATCACCATTGAAAACCCGAGGCACCCTGCGGGTTTAAGAGTAATGGAGATAAAGGCAGAACATTTCAAAGGTGCGAGGAAAGTTGAAGTATTACTAAAGCCCAGCTTATGTAAATGCATCTTGAGCTTTGCAATCCGAAGTTTAGAGGGCTAAAGCGTGATTGAAGACGCGAAGATCGATCAGGATCCCGAGCATAGGGAAAAGAAATTTCTCATTTGCGTTTATTTGTCGTGTAGATGTTTTTCTTATCGAGTACGGAGACTTATCATTGCTTTATTTACACACCGTCACACCGAAAAGATTCACCACGGACAACGGTTGAAAACCACCGTAGGATTTATGAGAAATAGCTTCCTAGCGGTTTATTTGCATTTTTGTTCCAAATCATCCCAGGAAGTACTTCAGCCCAAAAAATGTGTCAAGATCAATCTGGGCTTGACTCACTCTCTCACAAGGAAGGTGGACAGGTAGATTAAATCTCATAGCAAGTCCGAGAAGAATGGTTTTGCCTCCGCATTCATTGTTGTGTTTTATGATCAGCATTTAGACGCTTTCACCATCCTCCTTCCAGATCGATCTCAGGGTTCATCCTTTGCTAGCAAAGGTCGTGTGGCTGAAAACATTGTAATGGTTGCTGATGGAATGTCAGGTGAAAATGCAAGTATTCTTCCTCTTGAGACAAAGTTCTGTGTAAATTGTAAGATAGGCTCAGGATTAGGTGTATGTGAGCGAGATAGTTCAAACTAGTGGGCTATGATGTACTGATTGGTGTTGTTTTTAATATGACTAGCATGTTTCTTTCGGTCGAGTCTAAAGAAGGCTGGTGATGTTTCCTCTTTCTCTCAGATGTCTGTGATTTGCACCTGCTCAACATGTTGCGTTCTTTCATTTCTGTTTCTGGTGTAGTGAAATACAATAGGATTCACCCTTGTATAGGTTGCCCTATGTTTCTCTGTGCTGCTCCCTACCTCAATGTTTCCACAGCATTATGTGTATCTGAACGTTGATTTCCAATTGATTTAACCAAAGTGTAGTGGATGTTATTGCTCGCTCTGCGATGTATGAGTTAATGAAATCCATATTTAGATGTTGTCGACAAAAGATTTAGTTGAATAAAGTGTTGAGAACCCTGAAGGTACTAAGAACCTGGTCCTCGCCTCTCTTTGTCTTTTCCATCGTCAAACCTTCTCAAGGTCCCTTGTTTTTCCTTCTAATTCTGCATCCAAACGGGCATGTCAGATGACCTACGGCACGAGTCGAGGCTGCATTTGGAGTGGTTCCCCTTCACTCATCACCCTTAATGTCCCATCCTGACCAATCATCCTAAGATCCAAATGCTTTGGAGTGACTAAGGCCAAAGCCGAAAGCTTGCACATTGAACACAAATAAATCCTCTTTCTTTGACTGCATAGCCTAACAGGCTTTGATGTTCTCTGATTACTACATCTCGTCGCCTAAGCTTTCCTATTTGCTCACTCTTGCCTTATATTGGACTCTTCTTTCTTTCGGTTCCCAGCAACGGAAACTCTTAATCAAACAAACAACCATGAGCCTACAACTATCCTACAAATTATAATCTAAGAGCTTCAAAGACATATCCTTTGACTTGGCCTTAGAGAGGTAGACCGTCTCTCTGGACCTAAGGAGAATGGGCTCTAAGGTACCAAAGTGGTTCTATGTTGTCTCATCTTTTGGATCTTGCCAACCTAGCCCATTTCATCGGGAACCCCAACATAATGGCGAACTCCTTCACTGGAAATTTCTCAAGAAGCTCCATATAGAACTGAGAACATGCCCAGGTGTATATGCCCAAGATCGTCACCAACATAATGGCGATAATATTGGGGATCTTCACAGTACTACGAAATACCTTGGAAATGCATCTCCAAACCTCGAGGAAAACCCAGAATCTACATCAGGTTGGTCGTAAAACACTTATCCTTCCCATTCCACTTACCTCTCTATGTGTTTGTACTCCCATACTCTTAGACAGAGCCTCGGAGAGGCATGGTAGCCCTCCGGGATCTCATCCCTCGATTTGAGATGGCGTGTCACAGTAAATGCCCTCCTAGTCGATCTCTCGGTTAGAGCTTTCTTGTGCTTTAGTGGGACATCCTTGAAAAGGCATTTCATCGACACTATGGTGATAGTGTACCCTAGCAGCATCCTAAACCCTCCACCGAGTGACTCCGCTGTTCACTAAATGCTAAAAGACTCCACTGGTGAGTCAGGCTTTGACTCTATCTTGGTTTCACATCGGGTACCGACAGGAGCACCGGACCGAGAGCATAATGTGGAGACTTACTTTGGGAGACCGGCTCGAGACAACATCAACCACTGATAAAAGACTCGAGTAGTTACGCTGCTAGCTATAAAACACCATATTCGCATTCGTAACCCACTCCACACAAGAGCTTATCCCAGCTCGACCCACCGTACAGTTGAAAATCTAGAGAGCTATCCTGAGGAGACTCCTACACCTAGACCAAACTATTTCGGCACGACATTCATGAGAGCACTCCACTGGAAGATCTTGCAGCCCATTAGACCCTTTCTTCGACTCCAGACCTTCAAAAGCAGATTATCTGGAACCAGGTCATTGAGTCGTCAATTCGGCACCAGCTGCACACTAGGGACAGATGCCCTTCCACACCACCGATTTTCACTTCCTCTGCAAAGATTGGGGCTCTCTCACCCTAGATCCGCAATCGACGGACTCGCCTAGTCTTAATATCCCTGATCATTCGAAATACCATTGCATAAAATTAACCCTTTGCCTCACCGTAATATCACCATGGCGAAACTCGTGCATGCACCTTTGACTCCTACAACGCTTGTTACCCTTTACCAAATGATTAACGACATCCCACACTTCTTTAACGCTAAAGAATCCATCACGGCTTAGAAACATGTAGATAAGATGGAGGATTATTTTGATTATATGGAAATCGATGATGAAAGCAATCAAAAGGAGGATCTCTCGCTCCAAAGCCGCAGTGAGGTGAGGGAAAAGTGGTTCAAAAATCTACCTGGGCACAGCGTGTCAAGATCTCCCCGCATTATACCAGACATTCATGAAATAAATGGGAGGTTAGAGCCAACCCTCGCTTAACTCCTAGCAGAACGTATGTCCCTTAAGAGGAACGTAGAGACGGTGTCCACGAGTACCCACTAGATTCAACAGCATTGCAATGCCTCTCCCCTCCCCACCATGAGAGACCTCCTCGAGGTATGGCTCCCGGCTAAGCATCCCAGTGGATTTGATGTCGGCCACAGCCTAAGAGCTTAGAGACCAAAGAATACACCACTCCTGGAAGACATGCGCAGAAAGGAGCGATGAACTATAAGAAGCAAACCTAATAATGGAAAAAAGGGCAAAGACCAGTCGAAAAAGAGAGGTAACATATAGGGATGACAACGTAGCCTCCATAACTGATCCAAATATGACGAGACTTTCATGTGGGAAGAAATTAAACTAGTGATCGAAAGAGGATGGTTGTCCAGCTCAACAACCAAAGACAGTAGAAACCGGAACCAAAATATTAGAAGAAACGATGTCAGCTTCCCAAACAGTAAAAAGAGAGCCGGACCAATAAATTATTCCCCCATTTCAAGATTCTAGATCAGAAGACGTAGGGAATCATTGAAGAGTTCAAGGGAGGGAATGCAATAAATATGTTTGAAGCAGAGGACTCGGTCCTTAGCTCGTGATTTAGAAGAAGATCAGCCCTCACCTTTATATACGGAGTGAGGAATGGTTAGAAACGCGAGGATTAGCAGTTGGGGTTTGAAAATGCCATGATGCAAGACTTAGAAAATATGAACTTGAGGAGCAAGAAAAAGCGAAAATCCCTAAAACAAAGACTCCCGAGGTAACCATCAAGAGAAGACCTGAGCAAATCCTCCAAATCATCTCGTGCAAACAACAAATCGGCAGGCGAAGCTCCGGTAGCTTAATGAGAAGGACAACCGGAACACTTTGGAAAAAAATTCAACCTGACCCGGCGGTACTAGCACTTCAGTTAGTGCCTCGACACAGTCTCGGTGTTCCAAACTTTGTACATAGTGAGAAATAGCACGCTTTGATTCGGCTACTAAGGCGGTAGCAAATAGAACAGAATTGAACATCTCAAAGGTCCAGTCCACTTTCAATCTAGAGAGTGAGATTGCAAAAATAAAAATCTTTGTACCATTATCCTGGCCGCCACTCCAAGATGTATACTGAAAACACAGTTGAAAGCATTAAATGCGGAGTGTAGAAATAGTGACACCGTAAATTTGAATGATGATCAACCGTACCACTCTTTGATCAAAATTGAAGCTGAACTTTTTAGGAAGTGGTAGTTCCACCCTTATATCGGTCTTAACATTCATGACAAGATTCGTGGCACACCGCAATGCACAGACTCTGAGTGTCTCACAACTTAATGCCCAAGGTAATGATGGAGAGGTGAGCCTAGAAATCACCGGACACTTACAAAAACTTATATCTACATTTGACTCATCGTGAGTCGAAAATTCCTAGGGCTCATCGAGGATGCATGTGTGAGTCTAGCTCGATTCCCGCCAGTGTATGGCTGTAGGATGCTGTGGTGGCAGATGTGCCACCCAAAGTGTATTGCATGCTATTGCCAAGATCATGGGAGGCCAAATTGCGGGGACACAAATGCGGATGGACGGTCTCATATGCCACTATCGACAGCTATGTGGTCAATCAGAAGACCTGTATGAGAGTCTCGGATGAAATTCTTGGCATGTCAGAGCCTGAGAAACCTGTACCTACCATTACTCTATGACACATGCGGATCTAGAATCTTTTATTCCTCTACATTGACTAATCCTCGGAAAGACAGCCCGAAGAATCGTAATGGAAATAAGTCAAATGTACAAATCGTGGATTTCAACATAATGGCTACCTCTAGGAGACTACGATGAAGAGGACCATGGGAAAAATACTAAAAATATAATCTAAATAGAAATGTGAAAACGCAGAGAAAGAAATAGCAAGCTAGCCACTTCGATCTCCATGCCCATAACGAACCGACGAAAATGACTCCTGCCCAAACCTCACAACTCCACATAATGGTGGATCCCATTTATTGAGGGAGGAGGATTGAAGACGAAGTAACACGCATCGTGGGAAATGACACTTTGTTGGGTCCCGTACTAGGTAGAGGCCTTTAGAGCAAGTGGCTGCATCATCAGAAATGATCATGCAGAGCCCACGGCGTGAATCCGCATTTTAAATGCACGAATAACATTGCGCAGAATATGAGGCTCTCTATCTTGGGCTTAAATTTGCTGAAAAAATTAGGAGCCCAGTAGGGTCAGCTGTGAGTTAGGAGACTGGAGCTGGTGATCAAACGCGTATGGTGATGACAGAAACACCCGGACTTGGGCGCCTACGAGAATTAGAACACTCTAGATCTATGAAAACGCTTTGTGAGATATGAGTTGAAGTGTTCTCATTCCTAGGGGTCAGCACGGATGCTAAAATGGATTAGCTTTGTCTCAGCTAGCTCATGTCCTAAGGCCAGTTGACGACTAAATTATCATTCAGCAAGGACCAAATTCGCGCACACGGTGCTGATTGATGAAAAATATTAGCGGAGTCTATGAGAGTAGACAAACATATTGAGGATTTCCGATGCGAGGAAATGAGTTTGAATTTTTGATTCGGATCTCAAATTTGCTGCTAAGGTCACCTAGATGAAGATTCCACGGATGAGGAAGAAACACCTTTCATAGCAACGAGAAACTCACTGTAGCAATGCGTATCATGCATGATGATAAAGCCCAACGTTTAATCGAAAATAAATGACGTGGAAAACGGTAGGAGTTGAAGATCTGTATGTAGCAAGATAGGAATATACGCAGAATCGGCACCTTTAGAGGACCTCTTTGGTTTTGATGACGATAGCAAAAAAAGCCCGCACTGGAGCATGTCGAGTCTACGATGTGGAAGAATGCAACAATGGCATCGCGACATAAACTAGGAATGACAAAGCTTGGCTAGAATCTACTCCGCAAAACACAGAAGAAAAAATACATTGACATGTTGAGGAATTCATTGATGTGTTTGCATGGAGCTAATAGAAAGACTTGAAAGGCCTATGACACCAACATCATACAACACAAGATACCACTGCAAAGGAAAATCGGTTTTGCACTGAGACATCTCAGAGAAAATCAACCCAAAACGGCTTGCTTCTACTGATGAGAACTAAATTAAAAAGATGTATGGAAAGCAGGCACAATAGTCCTGCAGCAGTTTCTACGATTGGAGTCTGTCAAACCTGGTGGTGGTAAAGAAGACAGGAGATCTAGGCTATGCATAGACTTTAGAAACCTCCAAATAGAGCTCTCCCCGAAAGACAACTACCCTTTGCTAAGTGAATATACAAAGGTAGTAGGATCTGAAAGTCTCCACCTTGATGGTTTTCGGGATATAATCGAGTTGCGAAGTGCCTCCCGGAGGGTCAACTCTAAAACGACTTTTACCACTCCATGGGGCACCTTCATGTATGTGAAAATGCCCTTTGATTGATAGTGTTGGGGAGCACGCTGACGATGGGCCTTAGCTTTCTTAGAGGAGATAGGACACTTCATAGTTATCTACTTGAGATGACTTTCGTGCATCTTTTCTAAAATTGAAGAACACACTATAAACATATGAGAAAAGTTTTTGAAAAATGTAGAAGGTACGGTACGTCTAAATCTGAAAGGCTTGTTTTTTTGGGTTGCAAGAAGGTAAACTTAAGACGTATATACGAAAGGGATCGGGATAGACCCACGGTGAGTTGAGAATACATGCCAAATTTCACATCCGAGAAACATCACGGGAATTGCGATCGTTCATAGGGAAGATCAATTTCCTTAGAATATTTATCCCCAATCTTCTTTGGCTTATCTTGGAAAAATAGTGATACTAAAGAAAGATGCGGAATTAAGTGGATTGTTGAAGCCAAAGAAATATTTTAGGTCGGTAAAACTTGCACTCGGTCGAGCCCCTATTATATCGGCTGTTGCTCAAAAGTTTTCGATCTTTTCTGTTCCCACTTCCCCAACACACCATGGCTGGCCATAACACGGCATTAGAAGGTAATAGACAACCTATAGCATGCCAGGTAAAGCCTTAAGAGATAGACCCTTAAAATACAACATCATGGAGAAGCGTTATACTTACTGATTAAGGCCTTAAAAGACTTTAGAATTATTCACATTCTCACACATTTGCTTTTCGTGCCAAATATAGTAGTGAAAGATATATATAAGACCTGATGGGAAAAGGGCAAATGGATTACTACAATCTTAGAATACGACCTTGAAATAAACCTAGTAGATCAAAGAGTCAAAGGCTTGGCCAAGTGTATGGCTGAATCAAACTTACGAGCATGGATATTAACATGATGAATGCCTTATATGAGGAAAGATTGCCCAATACAACTGATGAGGTAGTTTCGAACTCTCCTTGGCTATCTTGATATCCTTTACGTGCTCACACAACTCAATGCCCCTCCCGGGAAGCTGAAAATGCAAACAAAGGCCGGATTAAGTAAATAGAAACGAAACTACGTCTTGAATGAAAACTTATATTGGAAAGTCCAAATGGCCTATTGTTGAAATGTTTGTTTGAAATTGAAGGCTAGAAAGATTCAAAATAGATATCTTTGGGGAGTGTAGAGCCACAGTTGGAAAACCATACATAAATAAGATACTCCATTTGTTACTATTGGCCTACCTTCTTTAGTGATGTCCATAAAATGATTCTTGCTGTCTGATACCAAATCTTTTAGAGGGAAAAAAACAGGCTCCTTCCCCTCCCTCTGCAACGGTCACCATAGAATGCCCTTTCATGCGATAGGGCCTAGAATTTGTGGGGAAATTCACCCTTCCTCCTACGCAACATAAATGGATCTTAACACCTCTGATTACTTCACTAAATGGATAGAAGCTATACCCACTAGGAATACCACTGACTCTGTCATCATTTGGTTCCTACGAAGATTTCATCTTATCTCGTTTTTGGTTGTCAAAATAATCAGCCAATCTTCTTTGCTGGGATCGAAAAGAATGGTGGATTTACTATCCGCAGTGCGGAATATCACTATGACATTCAGCGCCTATTACCCCTAGGGTAATGGCCTAAGTGAATCATAAAATAAAAACTGGTTACAATCATTAAGAAGGAAATTTCTTGGAAGAGAGCAAAAGATCATGGCAAAAGTTGATACATGCCTTGTGGGAAGACGGAGGGCTCACTCTGAGAAATCTATTGGCATGTCACATTTTCGGCTGGTTTATGGGACATAAGCGGTTTTTTTCCTACTAGACTTAGGTTAGAGTGATCAAAACTTGTCCGGGAGATACAATCGGAGGAGAAATGATATAGGCGAGAGAATTAATGAAACTATCCATGTGACAAACAAGAGAAGCCGGAGTTTATAGCGAGTTGTCGGAGTACGGAAGGCATAAAAATAGGTTGACAAAAGAACCAAACTGCAATTTCCAAGTGGTGACAAAAGTTCCTAAATGGGACTAAAGAAGAGAGGACAAAGGTAAACAGCCATGGGAATTTGACGAGGCTATGAGGTTCCATACATAATCCGGTCTTGTGGGTCCTAATGCGTTTTTCTTACGGAGACTTGATGGTACGAGTTTTTGGGGTTACGTCGACGACGGATGCTCAAACACTATTTTACGCTATTTTCCATTTCCGAGTTTCATTTCCATTGTACACCATTGCGGTTTTACTTTCGGGAAAATGAAGAAAATGTTCCCAAAAAACGAGTGAAAGAGAGGTTAGGACATCTTTAAAAACATGAACCTGCGAAGTAAACATAGCTCTAAACCTGATCAAAATCTGAGCCAAGAAAATAGCTGGTCTAGCAGCTTAAAATATGGATCCCGCGGCGAAAGAACCGGCTCTAATATTCATATTTGAAGCAAAAAAAAAAAAGGTAAACTCAAATATGCTCAAAACTGAGTCACAAGAAAAGAAAGAATAATGTTTCAAAGTTGCGAATTCCATGCCTTCTGATTTGTCTTCTGATTTCTGTCAACAAGTCGGACGAGTCTAATCTGGCTTAGGCTGTGTTTAAATTTCTGTCTTAGAATGTAGGTGAAAGAGGCTTGTTGGACGGTTTAATCCCGACGGGTAGTAGATTTGGTAGAGAATTGTCGAGGCCAACGGTCTAATGCGGCCTCTGTGGAGAAAATAAGGGTAGATTTAGAGTAGGTTTGTCTTTGTTTTGAAAATAAAATGTAAAAGTCTGCTAGTTCAAATGCACCCAAGGAAAAATGTAGGCTGCTAAGTTTGAGTAGAGTAGTTTGGTTGGGAAAATATTTCTTGATATATCATGTTTATGGCAGTAAAATCAATGAAGAAAGATGGCTTATGATGAGGGCACGGCCTACTCCAAAGATCATATACGGATTTCTTGACTCTCTGAGTATCCCATGTGGAGCCAGCATTAGCCCCATGAAATTCTTGACAAACCACAAAGTGCAAAGGAAATTTAGGAATAGATTGTTGAGCCTTCAAGGGATGCCTTTCCACGAGAAACCATTCCCCTTCAAACCTCTAAGTGCTTTGCCTTACTCCTAAATCCTATCTGCTAATCCATTTCTCAAAAGGCCTATTATTCCCTCCTTTACCTGAAATACGCAATTCCCCTCTTTTCCCTTGCTCCAAGATTCCACTTTCACCCCCCCCCCCCAAGATTCCCCCTCTCTATGCCTAAATCCCCCCAAAAATCCCCTTTAAATTTCCCATCTCCCGCCTTCCCTAGTTTCCCCCTCCATCTCCCCTACAATTACCCTTTGATTGCCCCCCAAAACGCATTAAAATGAATTAAAATGATAATTTTATGTTTTGGGTCTTAGCCTTCTTACCGTTAGCCTCGCACCTTTTTTCCATAAGACCGGCGTAGTGACAGAGATTTTCCTTGCGGGGGCTCTTCTCTGTCTGTAGAGTCAAACCACGGAGCCGTAGTTGACTCCTCGGGGTTTGGGACTAACTCGATCGAACGGTGGTCGCTGACTATGGGGGGTCGCTCCAAAGTTCAGGTGCCGTACACCGCGGCCCAGTAGTTGATCTCCTCCGTCTCGTCCCTGTTGTCGATCCATGGTGCGGAGCGCGCCAAAATGGTGGTCCCCACCCCGTCTGTGATTTAGAAGGCAGGTGGTTTCGTTACTTCCACCATCCATAGCGGCGAGTGACTCGCGGACCGGCGATTCCATGCAGCTCGGAGTGGCCGTGTCAAACACTATTTTGAAAAACCGCCATTTCGCGCATTAAACGAGCACCATTGGGTAGCGGAATTTCTGAGGCCGTCGGATCTTGGAGCCCTCATCAACGGCGCTCATTCATCAAAGATACACCTTTTTAACTCCGCATGTCGCGTACGGTGGCCCACCATCCGTCGGCTCACATCGTCGATCTCCACTATAATCGATGGTCCGTCTGTCCCTCCATCGTTGACGCTCTTGCTGACTAGGACCCCACCTCATCCATCCTTCGGCTATCATGCAACACATCACCCCACGTGCATGTTCCCATACCCTTCAAACATTCGAGTCACATATAACGTCCCATTCTCGCATTTTTTAATGATTTTCACGCATTTTCACTCTCTTGGTCGTCAAACCTCCACGGAAAGTTTTCCTTGTTTCCTCTATAGTTTCTTCCTTCATGTCTCAAATGCGTACATATTTCATCCTCCATGTCACCCCGCCACCCTCGTCCATGGATTTCTTGGCAGTTTTCGTGTTCTTGCGGGGATATAAAGAAGAATGGCCACCATGATAAACTCTAATACCCCGAGACAACTGGGCTCAGGGAAGATCATGCGGCGGGCTGGATTTATGAACGAAGGCCGGGAAGTGGGAACAAGATGGTCATTAAGGAAACCCAGTGCGAACTACGCGGCCAAATCTCCCATCACCATTAAAACCCAAGCTACTGTCGAAGAGAGAATGGAGAGCGTGAGAATATTCCCGATGCCAGAAAAAGGAAGGTCAAAAACTGGCTGAAGAATCTTGAGCTTTTAATCCAAAGTTTAGAGGGAAAAGTAGCCGGTTGAAGACGGGGTCCCGATCGAAGGATCCAGGAGCACGGGGAAAAGACCTCACTTGGTTGTTGTCAATGGAATGTTTTTCTTTATTGATACAGGCACCCATCTTGTTTGTTACACAGAGTGTCCACTGAAAAAGTCCACGGACAACACAGTTTTAAAACCAAATGGGAATTTGTAGACAGGACAGCAACTGCTTGAGTTTATTTCATTTTTGTTCAAATCATCGGGGAGTACTTATTAAAAAATGTCAAGATCAAATCTGGAAGCAGATCATTCTCTCCTGAGGAAGGTGACGGAGATTAAATTCTTGGTAAGCAGAATGGTTTAGTACATTCATTATTATGTTTAATGATACAGGCCCCAATTTTCCACCTACTCCCTTCGATCGATCTTAGGTTCATCCTTTGCTATAAAGCAAGGAAAACATTATAATGGTTGTTGATGAGATATCGGTGAAATGCAAGTATTCTCCTCTTGAGACAAGTTCTCTTTAAATATGAAATTATAGATAAGGCAAGGGTCAGATGCATATTCAAAATTTGAATGTTCAAGCTATGGGCTATGATGTACCTGATTGGTGTTGTTTTAATATGACAAACATGTTTTACTGGATCCTGATCTAAAGCGGTGGTGATGTTTCCTCTTTTCCTACTTGTATTTGTGATTGACTTGCTCTTATGTTATGTTCCATTTTGTTTTTTTTCATTTCTGCTTGTAGGCGACGAAATATAACATAGGATTCACCCTTGTTAGGTGCCCTATGTTTTCTGCTCTCCCTACCTCAATGTTTTCCACTTATATGTGTCGGAATGTTGATTTCAATTGATTTAACCAGTGTAGTGGATGTTATTACTGCTCTACGATGTATGAGTTAATGAAATCCATATTTAGATGTTCTTGTTAGGTGCAGTTGAATGTTTGAGGGGAACCCTCGGAGTCTAGAACACGATCTCCAGCCTCTTTAGGTCTTTCCATCCCAATCAAGCCTTCTCAAGGTCCCTAGTTTTGCCTCTAATTACGTCGAAAGCGGGCTTTGGAGTTAGATGACCTACGGCACGATCTATAGACAAGTTGGATGGTTCCCCTTCACTCATTTTCAATCCTTAATGTCCCATCCTGTCCAAATAACACCTAAGATCCAAACGCTCTAGATGACTAGGCCAATTTGAAAGCTTGCACATTGAACACAAATAAATCCTTTCTTGACTCCATAGCCCACGGATTTGATGTTCTACGAGTTATCTGTCACCTTTAAGCTTCCTATTTTTCTCACCCTTGCCTTATATTGGACTCTTATTTCTTGGTTCGCAACAACCAAATATAATCAAGCAAACAACCATGAGCCTACAACTAGCCTAAATCATAACTAAGAGCTTCAAACATATCCTTTGACTTGTATGAGAGATCCCTCTGGACCTGGGAAGAGCTAAGATCCCCCAAGTCCCAAAGTGGTTCTATGTTGTCTCATGCGAGTGCCTCCCAGCATGGCCAAAACAGCAGGAACCCCAACATAATGGCGACTCCACTAGGGAACACGAAGAGCTATAAAGCAAAGACATTATTAGTGTATAGCCCGGCATCGTCACCGGCCTGTGGCGACCATGCGAAATTTTTGAGTACTTTCATCTTGATACATCTCCAAACCTCAGAAAACCTAGAATCTGCGAAGGTCGGAGTTGGTAGTAAACACTTATCCTTCCCATTCCACTTACCTCTTCTGTGTTTCCCCCCATACCTTAGACGAGCACGGAAAGGAGAGCAGGTAGCCTGGGATCTCATCCTCATCTTTGAGGAGTGACGTATCTAGTAAATGCCCTCCCCGGTCGATCTCTCGGATTTAGAGTTCTTTGTGTTTAGTGGGTCCTCCTTGAAAGGGGTATTTCATCAGCCATTTGTGGTGGATGATGTAACTCCCTAGAAACATCCTAAACCCTCTTCGGGCGACTCCATTGTTTCTAAACGTTAAAAGACTCCTTTGGTGATGCGGTAGGCACCGAGTGATCATCTTGGTTTCACATCGGACTCCCAGGAGACTCGGACCGAAATATAATGAAGACTTCGTTGGGAGACATCACTGAGACAACATCAACCACAATAAAAAGAAGAAATGAGTAGGTTAATTTGCCAAAAGCGCATAAACATCATTACGGCACCAAAGCCATCCACACAAGAGCATCCCGGCCACGACCCCTGGGAAGCACGTTCAATCAGAGAGTATCCTCCAAGGGAGCTCTACACCTAAAGACCAACTATTTCGGCAGCATTCATAGAGCTAATTCTGCACCGAGAGAGATCTTGCATCTCTATTAGACCCTCTCTTCGACCTAAGCCTCCAAAGCAGTTATACAGAACTAGGTCATTCGGTGTTTTGAACCCGGCCCGGACACTAGGGACGGTAGAAACCCCTCCTTCCACACCACCGAGTTTTCACTTCCTTCAAAACTTGGGGCTCTCTCACCCTATATCCGCTCACTTGGAACCCGCTAGTCTTAATATCCCTATCATTCAAATACCAGAAGCTGCTAAAATTAACCCTTTGCCTCACCCGAATATATCACCATGACGACTTGGTATGCACCTTTAGTTCTACCCCAACCCTTGTTACCCCTTACCAAATGATTATCAATAAAAATCCCACCTTCCTTTGCTAAAGAATCAATCCACATCTGTGACATGTAGATCCAGATGGAGGGATTCTTTTGATTATATGAAATTGATGATGAAGCAATCAAAATGAGGATCTTGGCCCAAAGCTTAGGGGGGTGAGGTGAAAAAGTGGTTAAAATACCTCACGGCAATATTCGAGATCTCTACATTGTCTGAACCATTCATAAACAAATGGGAGGTTAGAGCCAGCCCTTGCCAACTCCTAGCGAATACATGTCCCTTAAGAGGAACGTAGGAGAGAGTGTTCACAATTCACACTAGATTCAACGGCATTTGTGCTCTACCCTCCACACATGAAGCCTCCTCAAGGTATAGCCACAGCTACCGTATCTGATGGATTTGGAAAGTTTGACCTATGACTTAGAGACAAAGAATACACCCTACTGGAAGACATGCGAAAGGAAGCGATAACCATAGAAGAAAACCTAATGGAAAAAGAACCAAGACTAAAAGTTAAAAAGAGGGTAACATATAGGGATGACAACGTAAAGCACACACTTGATCCCAAATATGTGTTTCAAAAAATGTGGAAGAACTTAACCAAGCTAATCTAAAGAGATCAGTTGTCCAAAACAACAACCAAAACGAAACCAAAACCAAAATATTAGAAAAGAAAGCAATCTTTGCTCCCAACGGACAAAGAGTCGGACAATTATTCCCCCATTTTACCAAGAAAAAATTTTAGATGACGAGGAAGATATTGAAGAGTCTACCGAAGGAGATACAATAAATATGTTTGAAGCGAGGACTAGGATCCTTAGCGGCAGTTAGAAGAAGATCAACCCTCACAACTTCATCGCGGAGTGAGGAATGGATTCCAAGCGAGGATTACGGGTTAGATTTGAAAATGCCATGATGCGGTCAAGGGAACAATATGAACTTAGCAAGAAAAGAAAAGCCAAGAAAATCCCAAAACAAAGACTCCTGAGGTAACCATCAAGGCTGATAAATCCTCCAAAGCATACGTTGCAAACAGCAAATCCTTATTTGAAGGTTTTTGGTAAACATAAGGACAAAGGTATGGAGGTCTTGGAAAACAAAGTCAACCAACCATTGATCACGGCACTTCGGTTAGTGCTCACGATACAACTTGTTCCAAACTTTGTACATAGTGAGAAATCACAATCGGTCGGCTACTAAGGCGGTAGCAAATAAAACGGGGGTGAACATCACGGAGTCCGGTCCACTGATCAGAAATTAAGTTGCAAAATCAAATCTCTGTGCCATTATACGAAATTTGGCCACTCAGATGTATATAAAGGCTTGATTTTGAAAGCATTAAATGCGAGTGTAAATAGTGATACTTGTAAATTTGAATGATGATCACTTGACCCTACTCTTTGGTCCCAAAATTGAAGGAAAGTTTTAGGAAGGGGTAGTTCCACCTTTCTCAGTCTTAACATTCATGACAAGATCTTGCACAATGCAATGCATGATTAGGAGCATCTCACAACTTAATTCCCAAGGTAGTGATGGAGAGGCTAGGCCTAGAAATCACCGGACCCTCTAAAGACTTGCTATTCCATTTGACTCTGGAAATGCGTCTGGGCTATATGGTTATGTGTACGTCGACGGGAATTCCTTGAGGTATGGTCATGGATGTTGTGGTGGCGAATGTGCCACAGTATGGCATCTTGTGCTCAGAATCTTCGCCCGGAGCAAACTCCGGGAACGATGCGGATGGATGGCTCATATGCCACTATCCCTATATTTGGCCAACTTAGAGAGCGTATGAAAGTCTCGGATAAATTGCAGATATTAGCCACGGCTGAAAAATCACCATTATACTCTGTACATACGGATCTAGACTCTTTTATCCTCTACGATGACCAATCCTCGGAGAAGAGCGGTCAGGATAATGAAATACAAACATACAACCCATGGATTTCAGCATAATGGCTACTCTCAAGAATACGATGAAGAGGACCATGGGAAAAATGCGAAAATACTAACTCTGAATGGAGAAACGGAAACGAACAAAAATAGCAAGCTAGCCACCTCCACGATCTCCATGCCCATAACGAACACAAAACTGACCCCCTCCTAGCACAAACCTCACAACTCCACATAATGGCGAATCAATTGTAGGGAGAGATGAAGAAGCAGAAGTAAATAACGAACCATTTTGTGGGAAATTAACTTTGATAGGTCATGTACTAGGCGAGTGCTGGAGCGGGAGTGTGTGCAACGTATTCGAGAAATGATCCATGCGGAGAGCCACGTTGTGAATACGCATTTTAAGTCCACAGATAACATTAGAATATGAGGCTCTCATCTTGGGCTTAAATTTGTTGAAAAAAATTAGGAGCCGTAGGTCAAACTGTGAAAGGAGACTCGAGTTGAGTGATCAAACAGTGGGAATGGTGAGTATTAAATAAAACACCAGGAGCTTAAGGCATACGAATGACACTCTAGATCTTTGAAAACGTTTGTTGAATATGAGATAGTGTTCATTCTTGGGGTCAAACACGATTGCAAATGGATTAGCTTGTCACAGCTGTTTCATATCAGAGGCTAGTTGACCAACCACGTACTCATTCAAACCAAATTCGAGCTGCGGTGCCGGACAATGAAAAGTGGCCAGGGTCTTTCTTAGGAGATAAGCCAGTTGAGGATTTCTGATGGCGAAATGAGTTTGAATTTACGATTCGGACTCCCAGTACGATGGCTTAGATGAAGATTCCTCGGATGAGCCACCTTATAACGTAGAAACTCCACAATAACATAGCCGATAAATCTTTTTTTTCGATAAAACTAGAAATTTTAACGAAAATAGTGAAAACTTCGAAAGAAGAAAGAGGGTTGAAGTGCCGCAAACGAAGATAAGAATATACCCGGAAGACTTCCTTAGAGGACCTATTTGATTTTGATGACGTAGAAAAAAATCTCGATCGAACATTCGATTCGATGTGGAAGAATGTAACATTGGCAACGGAATACAGACGAGAATGATAAAGGCGGCTAAGTCTATGCACTGCCAAACATGAAGGAAAAATACATTGACTTACTTAAGGAATTCAGCGGTGTGTTTGCATGGAGCTATGAAGACTTAAAGGCCTATGACACCAACATCATACAACCTGAGGAATACCACTAAAGGAAATCGAAGCCTTTGGACAAAAACTTGAAGAATCAACCCAAAACGATTTTGCGGTAGAGAAGGAAATTAAAAGATGTATGACAGGCATAATAGTTACAGCGGGTTCCCACGTTGGGTGTCGGAAACTTGGTGTTGTAAGGAAGAAGACGGGGAGATCGGGCTATGCACATAGACTTGAAACCTCGGCTAGAGCCTCCACAGAAGACGCTACCTTGCTACCGTGGGTATAGCACCTCTACAAAGGTAGTAGGCTCTAGAGAATCTCCTGCTTGATGGTTTTCGGGATATAATCAAGTTAAGTACTCCCCGAGGAAAATCAACTCAAAAAGCTTTTACCACTCCATGGGCACCTTCATGTATGCAGAAAATGCCCTTTGAGATTCAGTAGATATTCATTCTCGGAAGGCTTGGTGACCTGCTTTCAGAGGAGATAGGACACTTCACAGATTTATCTACTTGGACGCTTATTGTATTTTCTAAAAACTAAAGAAGAACACACAAAACATCGAGAAAGTTTTTGAAAAATGTAGAAGGTAGGTGTCCTAAATCTGAAAGGCTTGTTTTTGGGTTGCAAGAGGTAAACACCGGGCCACATATCGAAAGGAGATCGAGATGAACCCACGGCGAGTTGAGGGAATACTTCAAATTTCACATCCAAGAAACATCTAAAGGAATTGCAGTCCTTCATAGGGAAGATCATTTCCTTAGAAGATTTATCCCCAATCTTCTTTGAACATCTTAGGAAAATGGGCGAAATGCTTACTATAAAGAAAGATGCGAGAATTAAGTGGATTGTTGAAGCCAAGAAATATTTTGAGTCGGTAAAGCTTTTAACCTGGGCCCACATACTTATCAGCCACGACTTCTCAAAAGATTTTAGTCTTTTCATTTGCTGACACACCATAGCTGCCGGTTTTCATATACAGAAAAATTCGAGAAGGTAATGAAAAGCCTATAGCCTTCTTCGGTAAAGCCTTAAGAGATGCACCCTTAAAATATAACATCATGGAGAAGCGAGGCCTATGCCCTAATTAAGGCAACAAAGACTTTGAGATGTACATTCTACACATTCTCACACCATTACTTTACAATTTTCAAATATAGTAGTCAAAAAGATATCTTGTCTCGGGACACGATGGGAAAAGGGAGCAAATGGATTGCTACAATCTTGGAATACGACCTTGAGGAAATAAAACCCACCAAAGTGATCAAAGGTCAAGACGCTAGATTAATGGGCGAATCAAACCTACGGGCCTTGGAATATTCTTTGTGATAATTCTGCCTTAGATGAGCGGGAAATATTGCCCCATCCAAGCATTGGCAGCAATTTTTAGAACTCCTTGGTATCTTGATATCCTTTACGTGCTCCCTGAAAATCAAAGTATCCCTCAGGCCATCCAAAACAAAGACGGATTCGTAAAAATCAAAGCAAGGAAACTACTACATCTTTGGACGAAAAAGTTATATTGGAAAAGTCCAAATGGCCTATTGTTGAAATGTTTGTGAAAGCTGAAGAGTGAAAGAGAGTCAAATAAGAATTCATCTTAGGAGAGTGTGGAGGCCGCCGAGGATTGGAAAATAACAAATAAGATACTCGGGGCTGGTTATATTGGCCTACACTCTTTGTGTCCATAAAATGATTGTTGCCTATCACAAATGCCAATATTTGAGGGCAAAAGGAAGCTCCTTCCCCTCCCTCTGTAGATCACCATAGAAGGCCCTTTCATGCAATGGGGCCTAGAATTTATTAGGGAGATTCACCCTTCCTCCTCTGGACAACATAAATGGATCTTAACCGCTCTGATTACTTCACTAAATGGATGAAGCTATACCCTCACTAGGGCCATTCCCGTGCTCGATATGGATTGGTGCCCTTAGTTGCCTTATCCTGAGGACAACACGGGTGGTTGCGGGGGAGAATGCCGTGGTACACGAGATAAAACATAACTTCCATTAGTACTTAGGGAGGGTGCCCTTGCGAGAGCTTGGGGACTTGCACCGACAAAGGCCCCAGTGGCAGGTCAGCGCTCATTGTTTCTATTACCCAGCCATTGTATTGAGCCTGGGCGTAATTACCCCAAACCCAAAACTATTTTCGGAAGGGTCCTATTATTTTGCTTCGTTGTATTTTGGTGTTTAGTCCTCATCACCCGGGGCAATACTTGAGTACCTTGTCTGGCTGTATCTTAGGAACTTTTTAGAGTGTGCTCTTTTCTCCTAGATTGCTTAGCTTCATATATTTTTGAGTCTAAAATTAATCTCTTAAAGTGGCTGACCAATCGCCTCGTCGATCGAGGAGGCTTCGTGGGTTATCTCCCGCGAGTGCCGAGCCTTCTTTAAGAAGGCGTAGGAGTAATTTGGTGGGTGATTTTCACCCAGTGGTTTCGAATGCAACGAAAAGAGATCCTCCGTTGGGGCTTGTTGTTTCTGTGGGTGGTTCTGGTGTCGGTGTCAGTATACAAAGGAGCGCTCCACTCATCTCTAGAGTTTTATTTCCAGCAGAAGTAGTAGAAATAGAGGAAGTCCCTCACCTTGCTGAGTCTCTTCCATCTCCTCTTCCTGCTAGTTATCCTCATGTTATTCAATACATCGAGCCTGAGTCTCAGAGACCGACTAGTCCCTTTCCATCATATCCCTTTATTTCGATGGCCATGACTCGGAACACAGTTTCGGTTGTGAACACTGCAAGTGTTCAGAATTCTCTTTCAATTGAAGGAGGGGGCACTATTGCTATATCGAAAATCACTTCTATTGCTGCTGTGTTTGGATCTGGAAACACCCAAGCACGTGATTCTCAATCTGGTCCCTTTTATTATGGAATGCCCACTAGTGGAATTCCTTCTTTCTCCTTTTCTGTTGCTCCAGTTGTCTCCACACCCATTCCTTCTATGGCTAGTGGATCAACTTCATTTCAAGGGTTCCCCTTTGGAAGTGGGCATATACCTCATTCAAACCCTTCCTTAGGATCTTTACCTTTTACCTATCAAACTCAAGATTTCAATCCTTTTTTCTGGAGGTCAAAGTTCTAATGTCTTTTCGGGATGGAACCCTGTTTCTACAACGTTAGGATCGGGGAGTCAGTTTCTCGCTGGTCAGTAAGGGAATATTCCTTTCCCTTCATCGAGTACTTCTCAGGCGTTTTCTCTATTTGAAAATTCTTAGAACCCTTACCAATGGGTTTCTTCTTCATTCAATACCTTAGTTGGAGGGAATGGTCCTATATATAGTAGCTCTATGTTGAGGGGGGGGGGGGGGGGGGGTCCTTCTCCGAATTTTGGGTCGCAAGGATTTTCTTATGGCCTAGCATTCCCTACAAACAACATCTGGCAACCTGGTCTCTCAACAAATCCAGGTTATTCTTTTCAGGATGTGGGGAATCCTTCCTATGGGGGATGGAATTCCCAGGCTCCTCCTCGCTTACCATTTCTGGAAACTTTCCAGATCTATCGAAATTGACTAACGATCCTATTCGGTATAGTTTTCATTGGCCTCCGTCCCCACCAAGCTCCCCTCAGATATTCCAAAGTTTGAAGGGAATACTGGCGAGGATCCGATAGATCATATCACCACTTTCCATTTATGGTGTTCCTCGAACTCCCTCATCGACGATTCGATTAGGTTGAGATTATTTCAAAGAACCTTAACTGGAAATGCAACCAAATGGTACATTGATTTAACTAGGGGTAGTTTTGCTACTTTTTGAGAGTTGGCTACCATGTTCTTAAATCATTTTCAGTTACCTGTCTGTTATGACGCCGGGACTGACCTCCTGGCCAATTTTCAGCACGATAAGACAACTCACATTTCTGATCATATTTAGGAATGGCGAAGAAGGAAGAGGCTCATTAAATCCCAAATCCCAAATGAACTCCTTCTTGAGTGGTTTTTGAAATCTTTACAGCCAGAAATTTCTAAGGATGTATCCCTTTCAGGGGTATTTTCTAAAGAGCAGGCTATTTTTAGGGCTCAGCAGTTATAACTAATTTATTCCTAGTATGGAGTCCTTAATAAAAAATTTCCGTATGCTCCTCACTCCAAATTATACTTAGCCAAAACTAAACCTTATCCTCATGTTGATGGGCTTATCAGTTCGATTGATAGTGGTACGACTAACCTACTAAGTCAATTGCAGTAGTTTTCTATGCAATATTCTTCTTCTGGTCAGATTGTGCCTTCAGTGTCAACTCCTTCCCAGTCCTTGGCAATTAATGTTGTCCAAACTTCCAACCCCAAAGGAAACCAACAATTCGATGGGAAGAAGAAGGGACGGAATAACAAGAAAAAGGACAAGGATGGGAAGGGGAATGCAAACAAATCCAATGATCATGTTGGAGAGGGTAAAAAGGATAATAAAAAGAAAGTGAAATTTCCATGCAAATTTTGCAC
Source organism: Pinus albicaulis (assembly GCA_034641835.2). Lineage (NCBI taxonomy): Eukaryota > Viridiplantae > Streptophyta > Pinopsida > Pinales > Pinaceae > Pinus > Pinus albicaulis. The sequence continues at coordinate 65,087 of JAXQQM020072028.1, read as the reverse complement.
TGGAGATCATCTTACGCACCTTTTCCCTAATTTTCAAGATGCGGAACACTTATTATCTCAATAGGGTTCTTCTAGTTCCCAGGTTGTGCTAACAAACCCTTTTCCTGAAGGGCGGAAATTAGTTGTCGGCGCGAATTCAAATACTGGGGCTCCCTCTGGGAGAAGCCAGGAAGGGGAAAATACATCAAACATATACATGATGAGTGCTCACTCAGATATCGCTACGAGATCTCGTGATTATGGAAAAGTTGAGTATTCGAAAGCCAAGGGTGTTCCTGATAGTACTGAACCACTTCATATTATGAGTCCTACTATTGAGCCTATACCTCGGATGCCGAAAACATCCTCAAAATGTTCAACGGTCAATCCTAATGCAAAGGCTGCCCAGAACTACTCGATTGTAGAAGATCTGTCTCAAAGTCCTTGTGCCATGTCTACGTTAGAGGTGCTCCAGTTTTGTCTGGCTCAACAAATTTCTTTGCTCACTGATATTGGGGCTATTGATCCAAAGAATTCTCTTATGATCACATTTGATATGTTGAATTTTAAAAAGAGACTTCCTCATTATATGGCCTTCCATATCAGATCGACTTATCGAAAATTCAATATCTTTTGAACAGTCATAGATGAGGGCGCTTCCACGTGTGTAATGTCTCTTGCATACTGGAAGGGTATTCGATCTCCCGTAGTTGTTCCTTCAACCACTCTTCTCACTGCGTTTGATGGTCATTCTCATAGGCCGCATGGTATTGTTCCAGCTTTGCCCATCTGTGTTGGGGGCAAGGCTGTTAATATCAAAGTTGAGATAGTCGATGCAAGCTTAGACTATAACCTTCTTTTAGGGAAAAACTGGATCTATGAGATGGATTCCATAGCATCCTCATTATTTCGTATTGTTTGTTTCCCTCACAAAGGGAGAATTGTCACAATTGACCAATTGGATTGTTCTCCTGTAGATTCTTCTGACTCAACCATTCCTTTGGTGAAGGATACCAAGCCACCTGTTGATTATCTGGGGGTTGGAATGTAAACTTCCTTGATCGGTACTTTTGATCTTTCACCTCCTTTAGTTCATATCAATGTTATTTCATCCTCCAGGGCTCCTATTCAAAGAGAGTTCTTCAGAACTCATTATTTTTCAGATCCCTAGACCTTACCTTCTCCTACCTCCACATTAGAAGAAGGTCAAGTGGGTGGAATTGAATTTCCTATGTCTACATATGAGATTGCTTATAGCTCTATTGTTGAATCTGAAGATTCCATTCCGGTTTCTCTTTCACCAGAGCAATTGGATGGAGATGTGGCTCCGACTTGGACTCTTAGTTCATCTTCGGCTTAGGATTTCCTTGATACCACTCTTCCATTTGAAGAGGCCATCCTTGAAGCAATGACTTATGTAGAGAGACCGTTGGATGATTTGCATCATCAGTCTTACTTTCTCTTGTACTTGCGCGAAGTTGAATCAAGTTCCCCTAGCCCTCAGTCTTTTGGTCCTGTTCACCCAATCCTGAACCCTTTAGCGCCAACACATTTTTTTGCTGAAGGGAACATGGTTGTTATTTCTCCTACTATCCCGGTGAACATCTCCAGAGATCCCAACATCATATAGAATGTCTTCATTGGAGTTGAGTGTTCACCTGAAGAGATTCAAACTTACACTGATCTCTTTCGAGAGTTTATAGATGTGTTTTCTTGGTCTTATGAGTAAATTCCTGGTATAGACCCATCGATTGTCCAGCATGAGATCAAGGTATACGAAAATGCTAAGCCTGTCAGGCAAAAGCTTCGTCCAGTCAACCCTAGGAAGGCCGCAGCTATCAAAGCTGAGATGGAGAAGCTGCTAAAGGCAGGGTTCATTTACCCAGTTCCTTTGACTGAGTGGGTTTCAAATCCAGTTCCTGTGGACAAGAAACAAGGAACGATTTGAGTTTTCATCGATTTCTGGGACCTAAATAAAGCATGTCCTAAAGATAACTACCCCACACCATTTATAGTTTAGATTATCGATGAGTGTGCGGGGAATGATATTTTCTCCTTCATGGATGGTTTCTTTAGATATAACCAAATTACTATCCATCCTGAAGTTCAGCATAAGGCAGCATTTATTTGTCCCTGGGGTACCTTTTCTTACAAGAAAATTCCTTTTGGCCTAAAAAATATTGGAGCTACTTTTCAGCAGGCCATGTCTTACGCCTTCCATGACATAAAACATATTATCGAGGCATATTTGGATGATTTAGTTGCTCGTTCTTGCAAGAGAATTGATCATCCTTCTCACCTCCGTCAAGTTTTTGAATGATGTTGGCATTATAAAATCTGGTTGAACCCGAACAAGTGTGTTTTAATTTTCACATCCGGTCGGTTGTTGGGATTCATCATGTCTACAGAAGGGATTCGGGTAGATCCCTTCAAGGTTGAGGCAATACTTCAGTTGCCTCCCCCATCTTCAATTTTTCAACTTAAAAGTCTGCAAGGAAAAGTTAATTTTCTGCAGAGATTCATCGTAAATTATGCTGAGATTACGAAAGGATTTATGAGATTATTAAAGAAATGAGTTCCATTTTTTTGGGATGACTTTGCTCAACGCTCATTTGATGCTTTGAAAAAATCATTAACCTTTGATCCTTTACTAAGTCCACCCAATTATAGCAGGGATTTCCTCTTGTATCTCGCGGTGGTAGAATCTACCATTGGTATGGTTCTGGTTCAGGAAGATGATGCTCTTTCCGAGCATGTTATATACTACCTTAGTCGAGGCTTGATATGACCTGAACTCTGGTATTCTCCGATAGAAAATCTTTATTTAGCAGTTGTTCATCTTGTTCAGCAGCTCAGACATTACATTCTCCTTCAAAAAACTTATGTTTTTGTGGCGGTCAATCCATTTCAGTTTGTTCTCAGTAGGCGAGTGATTTGGGGAAAATACAATCGATGGATTGTGATTTTACAGGAATTTGATCTTGATTTTATGTCTTCTAAGTCCAAGAAATCGTTAGTTTTTGCGAAATTGATTTCTGAGTTTCCCTGTGGAGAAGAGATTGTTTATGACGAATCATTTCCTGATGAACATTTTTTTTCTCATTTCTTCACAAGATCCTTGGTATGGGGATCTCATAGTTTATCTCCAGACTGCGAAGTTTCCCTCGACCTTTTAGAAATATGAGCGTCAAAAGTTACGTCACTTAGCCAAAAGTTATTTGATTATTGGTGACACTTTATAACGTCGCGGGGTTGATTCGATCCTTAGATGCTGCTTAACTTTCGAAGAAGCTGAGGTTGTGTTGAAGGACTTTCAGAGTGGAGCTTATGGTGGTCATTTATCTGGGCTTGCTACAGCCCAAAAAATCTTGTGTGTAGGATACTTTTGGCCTTCGATTTTCAAAGATTGTATGGAATCGGTCAAAATGTGCCATCCATCTCAAGCTTACACTTGAAATATGTGCACTCATCCATCTCTGCTCTTTCTTGTCGTTACTTTCGGACCCTTTACAAAGTGGGGTATTGATTTTATTACTTGTAACTCGCCTTCGGCTAAAGGTCACAATTACATTATAGTAGCCGTAGACTACTTCATGAAGTGGGTTGAGGCTATGCCTACTTTTGGGAATGACGCTGAGACAACAACTCTTTTCCTTTTCAATCAAGTCATTTCTCGCTTTGGTATTCCCAAAGATATTGTCACTGATCATGGCAGGCACTTTCAGATCAACATGATGGCTGAATTAGCTCTGAAATTAGGTTTTCGGTAGGAGCATTCGTATCCTTATTATCTTCAGGCCAATAAGAAATTTAAAGCCGTGAATAAATCCTTGAAGACAATTCTTCAACGGATGATTGATAAAGCCATATCCAATTGGCATATTATGTTGTACCCTGCACTTTGGGCATACCGAATGTCAGTCAAAACTGTAACTAGTTTTACTTCGTTTCAGATGGCTTATGGGTTGGAGTCTATATTTCCTATTGAGTGTGAAATTCCCTCTCTTAAGTTAGTTGTTGAGCTTCTTCCTAACACTTCTAGTCTCGAAGAACGCCTCCTTCATCTGGAACATCTCAATGAGCAGTGCTGAGATACAGTTACGATGAATGAGGCACATAAGAAACGGGTAAAGGTTTAGTACGATAAGGTGGTCAAACCTAGGGTTTTCTTTGAAGGTGACCTTATCTTGGTTTATGCTCAAGAGAAGGATGTCTTGGGGGCAGGTAAGTTTAAATCTATGTGGTATGGCCCCTTCATCGTCAAAAAAGTCCTGAAGAAAGGATCTTATGCCTTGATTGATTTTGATGGAAATGAGTTGGCAGAGCCCAGAAATGAGCTCTATTTGAAAAATTATTATGCCTAGGCTTTGGCCTAGCATCTTGCTTTGTTGTATATATTTTGTTTTTATACATATTTGGGTTTTCGATTTTTGGTTTGATTTTGATGAATTTAATTTTCTTTGGCAGGTAATATTGGATGACATGAGTCACTTTGGTTTCGCCGATGGTGCTAGTAGACATACCCGAAACTTGGCTTCCGCTGCTTGGGTACTCCATTATACATCCGGTCAGTTGTTAGTTTCAAGAGGTGTCTGCATTGGTCCTACTTCAAAAAACATAGCAGAATACACTACAGTGATTAATCTACTCTCGAAGGCAATATCCTTGGGTGTTGATTTGTTAGTATTTTTCTTGAATTTAGAGCTGGTGGTTTCGCAGTTGAGCAACACATATTGGGTCTGAGACCCATTTTTACATCGGTTGTTTTTTAGGGTACGATTGCTAAAAAGATCATTTCAATTTATAACATTCATTCATATTCCTCGAGCTGACAATTAGATGACAGACTTATTGACTAATCAAGAAATTTATTGCCATATTAATCATTCAATACTTTAATCAATATATCAAATAAATCATTCATTATCATACATTTGAGTCATCACATCATATAAATCGTTTCATATAAATATATATATAGTTATAGTGTTCAAACATATATAAAATCTGGACCATCATGTCCTACAAAATTAGGGCTTATGCTCGATCATGTCTATCATCAAAAAATATTGCAGTCATTCGATCATATCTAGAAATCTACTCCTGAGGTCCCTGCCCAACATTTTCGTTCTTATAGAACACAATAACAGTCGCTACACAGCAGAATAACTACACCTAGTCTTGTGGTAATCCTACCACCCATCTCTGGATAGCCTCCGGTAGGTCCTCTATAGCGGCCATAGGCACCTGGAAATTCAAGCTCTCCAAGTTCCTTTGTACTGCATGGAGGGTCCTTCCAGGGTCTTCAGCGTCTGCCTCACCTTTACAGTGCTTGTGCCTTGGGTACCCCTCAGGCCTGAATTTTCCCATGTCTACATCATGATCATCATAATTTTGTAAGTCATTTATTCCAATCAAAAACATTTTTTCATTTTCATACTTTAAAAAAAATAAAAAAAATCACATAATCAAAATCAAAAAATGCAATCTCACCGATTGTGCCCCATGCTACACCGGGTTGTAGGACTAGCTCTAGATCTGCACGAAAGTCTATCCCAGCATAGGGATAATATTCCACTGCGATGAATTGTTCTTCCCACCATTGGAAGAACTCATCATCCCAAGTGGTCTGAGGAATTTCACTTCCCCCTAATCTCTTCATCAGATCTACCCATCGGGCTATTATTGGATCTCTCGGGCTTTTGATAGTGTAGATTACCTTGGACTGAAGCCTTGGAACCCTCTTGAAGAAGAATGTCAGCAAGATTGTACCACAACCAAAATTTTTAGTCTTTGCTTTCCAGATTGAAGTCAACTGTTTTTTCATATTTCTCGGCAAGGTTGTGCACCAATCAAAGAGATGAATCAAGCATTCTACTGCTATGCTCATTTGTGTCCGTGAAGCTTGATGCAAAGAGGTAGATCCTGCTACTCTGCCAATGGTAAAGAGAGGGATCTTCAGGTATAAATCCTTCATATCTCTTATAGGAATCTGAGTTCCTACCTTTTGTGCATCCTCTACGCAGTAGACTGGGACATAATCCTCTACGGTAAGCCCTCCAACAGGCTTTCCGTGTAAGTCTACTGGGTCTCCTCTCCGAGAGAGTCTAGTAATGAAGTATGTATCTTCCACTTCTATGTGTAGTGGAATCTGATCAATTATGAAACAGTCTTCTTCCGGATCCCAATGATCAACCAACATTTGAAGCAAACGTACATTGCTTTGCATATTGGGCATTTTGAAAAAATTGAGCAATCCACAATTTCGGAGAATATCTAGCGAAGTTTGATATTCCATCACCTCATTGTCAATTGCACTATGCTCACGCTCTCTCCAACTAATGGACATCCTGAGAAAAATCATTAAATTTTTTATTAGATTTAAGTTTTAAATTTTCTCTCTGCACATACGCGACCTCGCTTGTACATAATCGCATATGATACGCAGGTCCGTCCACATGAACCCGTGCATGCGCAGAGGGTTTCATAAAAAATATATTTTCTATGGTCATATTTCCAAAATTTTATCTTAAACAGGAACGAAATTGATGAAAATATTGGGTTTAGAGCTTACTTGAATAATTTTGCGCGATTTGATGGCTGATTGCTCCGTATTTGAGAAGAGGAATTTTTTGCCCGAAAGCTCCTTCTCCACTTCTGCAATGTGAAAATGATCCAAATGTGAGTCAAATGGTGTATTTATGCCTATAATTTGAAAAAAAAATTACAAATTTTCATTGTGCTTATTTTTCGAATTTGACTAAGGTTGTATAACCGTTTGGCTTGCAAGTGTGGGGAAGGTATTTTTTCAGGTACATGTTGCTAAATTCGAGATTTTCCTAGTTTTCCTTTGGATCCATGACCGCTGACCTGTCATGGTAGGTATCTGATTTCGAACTAGCATATAGGTTAGGGAATTCACTTTCCGTTGCATTTTTCATACTAGCCTCGATTATGATCACTTTCCATAGGGTCGATCCCATCATGTCATGAGTACTTAACCCATTTCACTCGCCGATTTTTTAATCATGACTTGGTGGTAGAGCCTTCCTTTACATGGGATTCCTAGTTAGTTCCTTGCTAGCATTTGTCGCCCATGTTGCAATTCTTGTAGGCTCGGGAGTCCTCTTTAGTCTTGCCATGCCTTATGCGTTGAAGCTTCATTCTTCTTCTTCTTCGCTATCATTTTTCTGGCCATTACCCTAGAGAATCCCTTATGTTGTCAATTTGTATTACTGCATTGCATATTGACTACTTGTTTATCTTGGCCTTTAGTCGGATTCATATGGACTCGTGTTTAAGCCATCTTTTGACCATGTATTTCTATACAAGTTAACCATGCAATCGCTTAGCTTCTACAACTTAACACCTTTACCCATGGATGGAACATTCCTCTGAGTGTCACTTGCTAGTTTCTGCAACCTTTCATTGAGCATAGGATTGTTCCTATCCCAGTAACTAAGAGCATCTATGTCTCGACACTCGTTTTATCCATTGTACTATAAAAATTTTTTATTCTTTTCAGGCTTTGAATATGAAAAAGACAAAAAAATTAAATATTTTGAAAAAGAGCGGGAACAGGATATTACTTCCATATTTGATGGTAGCTACAGTGTCAGTTATGTTGCCCCTGAATAAAGCACAAAAAATATAATTATTTTCTCCATTTGCGATGGTTTTAGTTTTGACTTAGGAGAAGCCATAACCTTGTTTCATGACTCAGTACTCCCCCGGTTGGTTATCTCTTCAAATCATATGGAGGGTTTGTTTATGCCTCCTGCATGACAAACTTATACAAAGTTATAATTTTCTACCATATTCTAACATGAGTCGTGCTTTTGTTCAAGGGAATTTAACCTGAGTCGGCCTTTCCGCGGTGTCTCTTGACTCATTTTTCAGTCGGCCTTCTCAGTCTTGTCAGTATCTTGTTGTATCACATCATATATTTGATCTTTTTCTTGTTCTGTTTTGAGAAGGTCTCCACTTAATTCTTGCCGGTGGGTTTATCTCTTATCGACTATGACATATTGCTCTAAGATTAAACCTAGAGCTGCACCCTGGCCCTATTTACATCATTGATTGGTGACCTTGTACTCAGCATTTGATCATCATCATGGGTCTTTGACTAAGTGGTTTCCCTTGTGTTTGACATCAACTTACATTATCACACCTGGGATTCGTGCAGTACCTTGATTTCCATTTGACCCTATTAGTGGATATCTTGCCTCTTTATCAACTTTCATTATTGGTTGGTTCAGAGGGTTTCTGTTGTGTGCTAACATCATATTGTGCATGCCGTAAACGTACTTCAGGTTGGTTACTTCACTCGACTTCATCTGATTCCTTCCAAATCTTGGCCTGCGGGTTACACTCGCACTAAACTAATGTGGGATGCCTTAATTCCTTCCTTCCAGTAGATCTTTTCCCATCAAATCTGACTCATTGCTCTGGGAACAAGGTCTAGAGTCCTTTTGTCAGTACCTTAGGGTTTGCAGTCATCAGTGGTAGATTATTTGCTATCAACAGTGAGGATACATCATTTCCTCCTGATTGATATATTATTTCAAGTGTTCAACTTCAACTCATTCATTCACATTTTCTAGATTGTACTGGGGCACCTTGACACCCATTATCATTATCGGTGGGTTGTCTTGCGTTTGTTAACGGTATACATCAATGACCGGTAATCAAACGATTTCTCATAGAGTCGACTTCAGTTCATTTATTCCCATTATGTATAATTGTGCCATGGTGATTGATGAAGACCTCAGGATTGCATCAGCATGCTTTGGTTCACTTTGACAGCTCCTTCAATTTCCTGCCAGTGACACCATCCACCCTTATATTTTGCAATTTCATCACAGCAACATCTTATATGTTGGCTCCCGAGTTGCGTGTTGTACCATTTTTTCCACCACTTATGATTTGGTACTTGGAGATTCAGTTGTGACTTTTGTGATCAGATATCTGTTGTAGCATCATTGATCAGTCTTCTATATGTGATACTTGGACTTGATTTTGACTTGTACTTCTGAGCAGTGATCAGATGATTCACTATGTACTTTAAATTTCCGATATACTTGTATACATATTGGATCTCCTCTATAATTCATATGTGGACATGCATTTCTTTTACTGAGCATGGGTATGCCCACCTCAGACATGAGATATCTTTCTGATCTCTCTCACTATTTTTTTGGTAGGCTGAAATCTGGTGAAGTCCTCTCTAGTCTTTGCAAGGATATTTCTATGCACATAATACATTTCGACCATCATGTACCCCTTCTGACCTCATATATTAGGGGGCATCTGTTATAGCATCACTTATCACCATCATATACTTGATGACTTATGCATTGGCCTTGGGAAACCCTTCCCTTCAAACTTGGACATATTTCTCAAAAAACAGTATCTTAAAACCCATATGCGACTTTTCCTAGACTCTTCTGCGTATATACGCGAGTCTATACATAGATAATTGTGTATGAAATTTTAAAAATTATATATATATATATATATATATATATATATATATATATATATATATATATATATATATATATATATATATTCCCTGTTTTAGAGGTAGGGTTTACGGTTGTTCCGGTAACTTAACCACCCAAACCCATGGCCTAACTGTTCCCAACTCCAAAAACTAATTTGAGGGAGTATAAAATCCCCTCAAGGGAATGGCCTAAAGGAGGAAGAGAGAGAGAAATATAGATATTATATGCTATTGGAGCCCTATCCAAGTTTGATATATTCCCGTGCCTCCTACACTTCCCAAATATTTGCAGGAAACCCTTGTTTCCTTTAGATGCTCACCACCCTATGTGACATCCATTGTGCACTATTCTTGGAAGAAATCTTGAGAGGCTAGGGCTAGATGGATCCAGAGGACGGTATGCTTGAAGGCCATGGCAGATTTCAGGTGATATCTCCATTTTTGTTTACTATACATGTCATTAATAACAGAATCACCATCTTGTTCCTGATGTTTACGTGTCAATAATATTTTATACATGTGTAATGATCATAAATTGTTCATTTAATATTGTTTTTATGAGATTATGCATGCTTTTTGCTAACATATAGAACATATATATGTTGTACAACTAGGATTTTGTGTTCGTTCTTTGCTGATTTACAGATTACGGAGCACAAAGTGTTGTAGGGATTTTGCACCCCGTGGGATGTACTACAACCGAGGGATATTCGGGTAAGGTCTGCAACCTCTAGATTCTAGTTATTAGCATAAAATTTGGTTAAGTGAGTCCTTCTTGTAATGACATGCCCCTGATCTGTGAAGGTTCATCAACCCAAGACCTTTAGGGTAACATTTCCCGAAACAAAGTGTTGGATTGGGTCAACAGCAAAAGGAGGACATTGGTTGAAGTGCCAAGCCATTTGGAAGGCAAGGCATGTTAGTAAACCCAAGTGGTTGAAATGGATATTTTTCCAAGTAGAATAAAGTTGATAGAACTTGGGAAAGATAAGAGTATTCAACTCTCATAAGATAACTAGCTTTTGTGGGTCTAAAATCCTGTCAGTGGGAAGGAGTGATCAGAAATTGAATTGGGGGTAAAAATTTGCTTAAAATTCAAAGTGCTCAGGATCGATCCAAACCAAAATTACCAGATAGGCCTTGTCGCCAAGAATGTGGTGCAATTCATTTCACCGAAAATCGACTATGTATGTGAAAGTTAGATCCTCTTGTCTTCTTGACCAAACACGCGAATTTTCAAAATAAAAGTCAAACAGGGTCAAAAGGGTTAAACTTTGGTCAAAATGGGCATTTCTCTGGCCCAATGGAAAGCTGACATGTGTCGAGATATGGTTGGTCAAATCTCTAGGCTCATTGGTAATTTGTGATTGGTTTTATAAAGAACCAATGGGATATTGACACATGACTAGCCCGGAGGCCACCACGTGCCCCTCCTAAAGGCAGAAATGTGGTTAAGTATGGTTGAATTCAAAATTATTTGGTGGAGGTGTTTTGGATGTCGACCAGAGGTCAGGTGGAGGTTTTGAGCAGGAAAATACCCTCTGCAGACAAAGGTGATCCCTCTAGCCCTAGGGTGGGTCTAGCAACAAGGGAACATGTTGAACTCCTGAATTCCTAGCTTATAAATGAAATAGGAACCAGAACAGATATCCTACCTCGATCCAATGCTTTTGTCATCGCATGTGGCAGTTATCCTTTGATATTTGTCTTCACGCCTTGTGCTCCATGTTGGTGACTATGTTCACACGTCTACACAAAGATCAAACGAACGATGACAACATACAATAATATACATTCATCTACATGTATTCAGCTAGTCAAAGAGAGCTAAACACTTTTCATATAAAAGGAAACAAAGTTGGAACCAGAAACCAGTCATGTATTATTGATAGAGAAAATAATTTTACAACATTATGCCTTGACATTGCGGATCTCCTTTGACAGGTTCAGTTGAGCGCATCTCAAGCATTCGTTCAGGATTGGACTCAATGAGGCAATGGGCCTAAACTCTCTCTCAACAATGGATTCTTCTCCGCATTCTTCTACACACCAGCTATAGTAACGACTGTATAGCTAGCTGAATCAATCTGAGGAGGAAGAATTTATAGGAGAGGAGGAGGAGGTTTGGGATCCCTCATAAGGTGGAGGAGAGGCCTATCCCTTTGGGGAGTTGCACAATTGTAGGAACCAACAAGCCAAAGGGAGAAAATCAATGTGATTCAGTCGAAAAAACCAAGATGACTCTGCTCATGAATTTGTTAACCATGGAAACCTTGTTTCTATTTAAAAAAATTTCCAAAAACAGCTCGACGCGGGAGCCCTTATAAGACAGAGCGCCAAAGGGTACGGGGCCCAGTGTTAATTTCTCCATGTGTGTGAGGCCATAACTACATACCAACACCGACCCAAAATCACATGTTTTTGAAGGTCTTATTGAGGAATGAACAATAGAGAATATGTTCTTGTCATGCCAAGGGATGCAATGACACGTATAGCAAGGTATGAAAGTATATAGAAGTCACTAAAATGGTCCTCCAATGTTCGATATGGGGATTTCAGAGACGGTGAAAAAATACTGTGTAACAAATGCCCCCTAAAGCATGAGGTCTGAGAGAGAGGGAGGGGTGAAATGATTTATAAGAACATGCCTACACTCACAACTGACAATAAGACGGTTGCAAAATTTATGTTAAATCATGTGATTACTAGGTTTGGTGTCCTTCAAGCCATTGTCACCGATCATGGCTCTCATTTCCGCCATAACATGATGGCTGATTTGACATCTACGTTGTCCATTTCAGCATATGATTGGGATGCACAAGTCCAACTGGCATCTCATGTTGTTTTCAGCTCTCTAGGCTTACTGAACCTCGATGAAGGATGCAGCCGGATTCACTCCATTCTAGCTTGTTTATGGTCTGGAAGCTACCCTTCTGATTGAATGCAAAATCCCTTCTCTCAAGATAGTTGTTGAATTACTGCCTAATACCTCGTCGGAGGAAGAACGTCTTATATATTTGGAGAGGTTAGATGAAACTTTCCGCTTTGCTGCTCTAGTCATAGAAGCACAAAAAAAGCAAGTCAAAGCTCATTTTGATCAGACAATTCCCCTCGTACCTTTGTAGAAGGAGACCTAGTCCTCTTGTATGACCAAGCTCATAACAAGCTGGGTGCAGGAAAATTCGAACCCATGTGGCAATGGCCCTATATTTTTAAGCATGTTTTGCAGAACGGGGCCTATGAGCTAATTGAATATGAAGGTTATCCTTTGAATCAGCCCAGAAATGGGTTGTACCTCAAAAAATACTATGCATGAGTTTCTCGTGTATGTCCTTTTGTACATAAATGTGTTTTTCATTTTTGTACATTTTTTGGCTTAGTGTGCTTTGCGAGCTTGTTTTCCTCCTTATTACATTGTTACTTACTCTGCAGATGTATGTCACTCTTTATGGTTATTTCGTGGATGGTGCCTCTTGCAGTACCCGAAATTTGTCTTCCACAGCCTGGGTGATTTATAATCCTAATGGTGAGTTGATAGACCTTCAAGGTATTTGTCTAGGGCGAACAACCAAAAATGTCGTTGAATATAGTGTCTTCATTGAACTCTTAACCGAAGCCATTTCTCTCGACATTCGTGCATTAATTGTGAACATAGACTCTCAGCTTGTTTTTCTCCAGCTTAATGGGCATTACTCTGTTAGAAATCCTCATATTTTAAGGTTGTATTTGCATGTTCATTTATTATAAAGAAATTTTAATTATATCACATATCAGCATATTCCTAGGAGAATGAATGTGTTAACTAATGCAGTAGTCAATATTGTATTAGATAGACATTTGCGTAATTTGTAACAGCATCATCATCACATAACAAGATTTAAACAGGAAAATAAGCATATCTTTATATATATATATATATATATATATATATATATATATATATATATATATATATATATATTGATTTTTTGCATCCACGTGCATCATAAGTTCAAAAAATATGTGTGTTTTGGTTACATCCCGAGACATCATGTCTCTCAAAAAAATATGCAGAAATAAAGCCTAGGCATCTAATCAGCATGATGCTCATGGTAGAATGTCATTGCACGCACGACCCGCCTTAGTAAACGGTGGATGCGGTTAGACACCCCTGCAGTGGCCTCTGGTACACACAAGGAACATCCTCGAATCTCTTGTAATATGGGATCCCGCTTGTAAGTCCCTCCAAATTGTGTGCAATCTCTTCTTCCTCGCTTCCCTCACCTTGAGTGGCCACCTCGAAATCGCGTGGGACCCTCCGTGCTATGGGGGACATCCCTCCAGGTCTCTCTGGGCTAACATATGCATTGCATGGATCCTCTAGACCTAGGGTGGTTCTAGAAACAAGGGAACATGTTGGACTCCTTAATTCCTAGCTTATAAATTTATAAGCTACCAAAAAAAAATTTCTAAAGAGTAACACTTAAAAACTACTCCGAATAGATGTGCCCATCAAACTCAAGAATGAAATTTGATATAAAACAACCAGAGCAAGAAATAAAGCTATCACATATTTGCAATAAATTGGCGAAGAAATTTAATAGAATAGCTGGATAACCTTTTCAACAAAAAGTTAAGATCTCATCACCACATCTAGTAAAGCGAACCAGAACAGATATCCTACCTCGGTCCAATTCTTTTTTCGTGGCACGTGGCAGTGATCCTTTGATCTTTGTCTTCGCGCCTTGCCCTCCATTTTGGTGAATATGTTCACGCGTCTGTGCAAATATCAAACGAACGATGACAACATACAAGCATATACATTCATCTACAACTATTCAGCTAGTTAAGGAGAGCTAAACACTTTTCATATAAACAGAAACAAATTTGGAACCAAAAACTAGTCATGTATTATTGATAGAGAAAAAGAAGCTTACAACCTTATTCCTTGACGTTTTGGATCTCCTTTGACAGGTTAAGTCGGGCGCATCTCAAGCATTCGTTCGGGATTGGAATCGATGAGGCAATGGGCATAAACTCTCTTTCAACAATGGATTCTTCTCTGCCTTCTTCTACACACCAGCTATAGTAACAACTATTCAGCTAGCTGACTCAATGTGAGGAGGAAGAATTTATAGGAGAGGAGAAGGAGGTTTGGGATCCCTCATAAGGTGGAGGAGAGGCCTATCCCTTTGGGGAGTTACACAGTTGTAGGAACCAACAAGCCAAAGGGAGAAACTCAACGTGATCCAGTCGAAAAAACTAGGATGACTCCGCTCACGAAGTTGTTAAGCATGTAAAATTAGTTTCTATTTAAAAAAATTTCCAAAAACAGCTCGGCGCGGGTGCCCTTCTAAGACAGAGTACCAAAGGACGCAGGGCACAATGTTAATTTATCCATGGGCATGAGGTCATAACTGCCTACTAGCGCCGACCCAAAATCACATGTTTTTGAAGGTCTTCTTGAGGAATGATCAACATATAATATGCTCTTTTCATGCCAAGGGATGCAATAACACTTATAGCAAGGTATGACAATACACAAAAGTCACTGAAATGGTCCTCCAATGTTCAAGATGGGGATTGCAGAGATGGTGAAAAAATATTGTGTAACAGATTTCCCCTAAAGCATGAGGCATGAGAGATAGGGAGGGGTGAAATTCTCTATGAGAACATGCCTACACTCACAACTGATGGTAAGACGACTGCACAATTTTTGTTCAATCATGTGATTACCAAGTTTGGTGTCCCTCAAGCCATTGTCACCGATCATAGCACTCATTTCTGCCATTACATTATGGTTGAGTTGACATCTGCGTTGCGTCTACGTCACGATAGCTCAACGCCGTGAAAAAATATTGTGTAACAGGAGGTCTGGGTCGACCCCGCGACTTCTCCCACACTATGCATAAGGCAAACCAACTACACTATGTAATAGATCTTAACTATAACGGGATTCAACATTATGTTAAATTTTGACATATGTATGGGCAGGATGAAATGGGGGCCAGCCCCAACCCACAAGACCTTGCGTCGTGACCACAGGAAAAGGCCTAACTTAATGGAAAATTAAATACTTAAACCCACTTTATTAAACCATAAACAATATTTTAAAGCTCTAATTCGATTTTTAATTCGGGTTTTTGTTAATTGCACAATTAGCGCTAAACCTCATTAACTGTGCACTTATCTTAAACTAATCTAACCTTTAATTGCGGATTTGGTTTGGCGTAGTCCACTATTTTCGGCACCACCTCCATTTTTGTAGGACTTAACTATATTTTCTCCAGATTTTGAGTTTTCCTAGGGAAAACTGAAGAAGCCATAACGTTGGCATATGTCGACCAAATTATGCTCAGAAAGAGTCAATCCTAGATTATTTCGATGCTCTAAGCATGATGGTGTAGGTTTCACAGGAAGAGGAGCACTTATGTAAGTGTTTTTTTCACTTTGAAGATTAAATAAGCCTTGGGCCACCAAGGGAGGAGTCCATGTCTAGATCACCTGAAGACCATTTGTTGAGCCAGAAGAGTATACTTTGAGGTTTTGGGGTCTTCTGAATCCAATGGAGCAGGTTTCAAATACATTTTAGCACTGTAGGTGCATGTAATCAAATATATTACCAGTAATCCAAAGAGGGCCTAGCCATTGAAGCAGGTCCATGGAGATGTAGCCCAGGAGGGGTGAAATCCGTTATCAACTATTGTGTAATGTGTTTGTTGTGTGTTATTTCTATGCAATTTACTTTTTGTACATGTGTTTTTAACAGCTATTTTACTTAATGAATTGCTTATAAAAGAAACTTAAACTTGACACATAAATCCTCACATAACTGGCTAATTTGAGATTATCCTACACACATTTATTTAATATTGATGAGGGACCTAGCACAACAAAACTAGTTTTCCCATATTCAGATCATTTAAGCATGAAACACGGAAAACTGGATGTACTTGGGAAGATGCAGGATGCTTCAATTTTTATTCCATAATACCAATATTTTGCAACACCTTGTAAGGACCATAGTACTTGGGTGATAATTTATTTTCCTTCTTAGCTTGCTTGAGGGATATTTGTTTGTATGGTTGTAACCATAAAAATACCTAGTCACCTATGTCAAAACTTCTTTCACTGGTATGTTGATGTGTTTGTTGTTTCGTTCGATTTTTCGCAAGAGTGAGGTTCCTTTAAGAGCTTGAAAACTTTTTTTTGATGCTCCAAGTGATCTTCCACTACTTGAACCTTAGAATTTTCTCTTAAAGATGATGTGGTGGACGATGGATGATATCCATAAGTTCCATAAATGGGGTCATTTTTGCTTCAATACGGAATGAAGTGTTATACCACCATTCAGCCATAGGTAACCACTTGACCCATTGTATTAGTTTATTAGATACAAATTAATGAAGATATCCTTCCAAACATTTGTTCACTTTCTCAATTTTCCTGTCAGATTGAGGATGATAAGATGAGCTATGAGATAATTGAGTAACAAGGCAAGAAAATAATTCCATCCAAAAATTTCCATTAAAAATGGGATCTTTATCACTTACAATAATATTTGGGTATCCATGTAGCTTTTTAATTGTTTCCATAAATGCAATAGCAACTGTATTGTTTCTAAAAGGATGAGATAATGCACAAAAGTGTGCATACTTGGTAAGTCTATCAACTACCACCATGATGACACTCTTTCCTTCAGACTTGGGTAAACCTATTGTTAGCACTAGTATTTACATCCAACCCATCCCACCTTATTTTACTCTTCTTTCACCTCATCTTCATCATTATCATTGACCTTGCTTCGTTTTCTAACCATTCTTCCCAAGGGTGCCCAAATCATCATTGTTCACAAGCACTAAACCCTAATTTCCTCTCCCACTAAGCTAGGGTTTGTTATGGAAACGAGACATTTGTGTATAGGAGGCATAATTTAGGTCATTTTAGCAAATATGAAGCCATTCCAAACTCATAAACATCATGCATCCATCATTTACCAAGAAGTCATTCCAAGGGTCAAGTCATTTGCCGCTCATAAGACCCGTTTTTCTTCAAAATGTGTTTCTGACCAAACAAAGATGAATTTAGAAAAAGTGAGAGAATTTTTTGTCCACAATAGGCCAAGGAAGAAAAAACTCCTTCATTTTTTACATAGGTGTCATGGTTTTAGAGAAATGTCAAAAATACATGTGCCCCAGGAGAGTTGTTGCACTTCTAGAGTGACCTTGGGAAAATCATGTTTTCTCATATCTAGATTGTCCAAATAACTTTCTTGATAAGTCAAATAAAAAAAATACTGAGAGATATTTCCAATGAGCTATCTTGAGCTCAATTTTTATTTGAAGAAGGCCTCCAAAAGTTTCCTGAAACGACACTCTGCATTTATGCACTTTGTTACCAGTCTTGGGATAAATGAATTTTGACAGGGAAAGTGACCTTCGTTTTGAAAAAGGAAGGTAGTTCTGGAAGATAAACTTGAAGGGATTTCAAAAAATATATCTTGGAGCTAATTTGGACACCTAAAACCCAGTCAAAAACATCCTGCAAGTTGGGGTAAAATGGTGCCGTGTGTTTAACAATTAACTAATTTTTTCTGAGTTTTTCTACAAATTTGAATTTTACCTTGGGAAATCATGTTTTTACCTCATGTAATTGATGATGTAAATTTAATTATATTTTTTCTACTATTACCTAGGCTAAATACATTAGGTTAAAACTCATGATGAGGTGTAATGATTCAGTTTGCAAAAAGTTAGGGTTGAGTCACTTTGACCACCCTACACTCTAGGTTTCAGTTTAGCTTTTTGTGTAATATCTTCCTCACCTCATGGATTTGAGCCCTGAGGATCAGTGAAGGTGGTTTTCATGTATATTTAGTTCATTTCTTCAAATTAGTCAAGGGTTGGGAGTTCGAATCAGTTTTATTTTTCTAGTTGATCAAGGGAACTTATACTCGGTTTGGCCAAGCTAATAAAGAGGAGTTGCAGCTACATTTATGGGTACCTGTGGTATTGAATGTCTTTCATTGTTTCTTCTTCAGTCACATATGTTTGAATTTATTGTTCATGTCACTTTCATGTCTATGCTTATGATATTTTATAAGTGTGAAATTCAGAATACATGCTAGCCATGTTCTGTTTTGGGTAACTGATCATATTTTGTTTCATATCTTCTGTCTGGGAGAAATACATCTCTTATGCTTCCCGAGGCCTCATTACATTTTCTAAACCATTCCATAACCATTATCTTCAAGTGATTGGGATTATACCTACCTTGCCCCATTCATCCCTGCAACCCTAACTCTATAGCCCTGACTTAGTTTTCCTTGACCTAATTTCATTATCCGCTAATTTTCCTAACCAAAACCAAATCAAAACAACCCCTTGCACTCATTATCTAGCCTAAAACCCAAATTTCTCCATCCCTCTTGGCTGTGACCTTTTTGGAGAGAGCCCTCTCCGGCTTGATAGGCTAGCTATCAAGTCAAAGCTTGATTTTTGGTTACCTCTGTTGGGATTCCTTCCTCAAACTTGGGAATTTGGTGGAGTGATAACATACTGGCGCCATTGCCAGGGAGAAAAATATTCAACATTCCATGGGAAATAATGACAAAGATCATATCTGATTATTGATGGTGAACAACAGTGGGACACATATGAAGGTTGAATCATTCACCTGGTGACTCCATTGACTGAAAGATCCATAAAATCAACACTTCATGGCAACTCCACTACATGAAGATCAGTAGCTTCAAGAATTTTCAAGATGGAAACTGTTGCAAGAAGGTATGCTTCCATGAGCCAGGATCACCTTCCAAGTTTCCCAAATAAAATTCTTAAGGTAGATTGGCAAAGGAATTTGCCTATGTTTAAAGATGATGATAGGAATGATGTTGCTTTACATCTAGTTAAATTTCACATGCATGCACGCAAGTTGAATGTTGAATTTCCTGAAGATTGTCTCTTAAAGATGTTCATGGATTCTTTTGAAGGAAAAGCACGATCTTTGTATGAAGGTTTTTCACCTGCCAGTATTTGTTCTCTCAGAGTTTTCCATTCAATATTTTATGAATAATACAAGGAGTCCTACCCTTCTTTGTCTTTGGTTAATAATTGTTGTGATCAATTTGAGGTTTTCATTCAAAACCTAGAGGATTCCTATGATGATAATGAGTTCATGGATGAAGAGATCTTGGAGGCTTTGCATGACAATCCTTTTCATCACCAAAAAGAGCAAGTGTTTTATCTCATGGAAGAAAAAGATGATGTTTATTGTCTTGATGTTCATAAAGACTTCCCACAGGAGACAATTCTTGTAGCAGTACAACAAGTTGATCAGCCAAATGTTAAAGAAGATATTCAACATCCTTGTGAATATTTAAGAGAGAAAGAAAACAATTACTGTGTTATCAAAAGAAAACAAAAATTACTTTCTCCTATGTCTGAAGATGAGATAGATCAACTCCTGAAAAGTCATATTAAAGTCCAAGCTAAAGCGGATTTGCAGTTTTCACATAGTCAAGAAAGTGTTGGTAAAACTTCTTCCATTTTTTAAAATGAAAATCTAAGTTTAAATGAGGACAATCTTGAAACTAGATTTATAGATCATCATAAAGGAAGACAATCTCCTTTTTCAATGTTCATATTTGATAAAGTTTCTCCTAAAATTGATTTGCCTAAGTACGATAAATCTGAAGATAATTTTGATGAGGAGCTTGATCAAACTATACAGGAAATTGTTGTGAGTAAACCAATTTATGATGATGATTCCCTAGAAGGAGATCAGCTAGCAGATATTTTTTTCTTTCATGAAGATGATAGGGCTATCATGTTTGATAGTTTTGAAGAATGTTTCTTGTTTAAGGATGACATAGACTATGAATTTGAGTTTCTTGTTTAAGGATGACATAGACTATGAATTTGAGGAGTATGAACTTGAGAGAGACAAAATGCCAGAGATTGAGTTAGAATTTCTCATGCTTAAGGAATTTTCAGCCAACACTCAGATAACAGAAGGTTATATTTCACTATGCTTTCCTATCAATCAACAAACAAGTGTTCTTTCAGATGAGAATGAAGGGAGTACTTGTATCTTTGATTTGTATCTCAAGACAAGGTAATGCTTCAGGATTTTCAAGATCCCTTCGATAGTCTTTTTCAAGAATTTGGGAAGATGAATGTTGTCTTGTTTATCAACATAAGCCTTGGTTTCAGTTTTTATCATGAGTTGCCTACATGTACATCATTATTCCTGCTTGAGGAAAGTGAGAGCATAACTTCAATAAGTAGTCATCTCCTAGATTAGTTACACTGGAAGGATCATTTCACCTAATTGGCAATTATGCAACAGATTAGAGTAGGTTGGTATCATTTCAGTTTGATTTTATTTTATTTTCAGCAAGTGTTGACAGAATTCATTAAGGTTTGAAGCCTGAAGTGAAGACCCTAAGGCTTTGATGATCTGTTAGTGTGGGTTGAAGTTTGCAATGTGTTTTTAGATTCAGTTTACAAATTGGACTCCATTGCCTAATGGATAAGGCACTGATCTAAAAATTCAGAGATCTGTAGTTCTTGACACCTCCAAGGAGCTACCATCCCCAGTTGGAGCCGATGTTAGCACCGGTATTTACATCCCACCCATCCCACCTTATTTTACTCTTCTTTCACCTCATATCCATCATTATCATTGACCTCGCTTCGTTTTCTAACCATTTTTCCAAGGGTGCCCAAATCATCATTGTTCACAAGCACTAAACCCTAATTTCCTTTCCCACTGAACAAGGGTTTGCTATGGAAACAAGAAATTTGAGAAGAGGAGGCATAAGGTAGGTCATTTCAGCAATTATGAATCCATTCCAAACTCATAAACACCATGCCTCCATCATTTACCAAGAATTCATTCCAAGGGTCAAGTCATTTGCACTCATAGGGCCAAGTTTTCTTCAAAATGTGTTTCTGACCAAAAAGATATAAATTTAGAAAATGTGAGAGAGGTTTTTATCCCTCATATACCAAGGAATAAAAATATTCTTCAATTTTTACATAGGTGTCAGGGTTTTAGATAAATGTAAAAAATACAGTTACCACAGGAGAGTTGCTGCACTTCTGGAGGGACCTTGGGAAAATCAAGTTTTCTCATAGTTGGAGTGTCCAAATGACTTTATTGATAATTAAAATGACAACAATACTGATATATCTTTCCAATGAGCTATCTTTATCTCAATTTGGAGTTGAGGAAGGCCTCCAAATGTTGCCTGCAACAGCACTCTACATTTCTGCACCCTCATTATGCACTTTTTAACCAGTCTTGGGAGAAATGAATTTTGACAGGGAAAATGACCTTCGGTTTGCAAAAAGAAGGTAGTTCTGGAAACTATACTTGAAGGGATTTCCAACAAGCTATCTTGGAGCCAATTTTTACACCTACAACCTAGTCAAAAACAACCTGCAAGTTTGGGTAAAATGGTGTTGAGCGTTTAACAATTGACTGATTTTTTCTACAAATTTGAATTTTACCTTGGGGAATCATGTTTTTACCTCATTTAATTAATGATGTAAATGTAATTTTAATTTTTTTACTATTACATATGGTAAATACATTAGGTTAAAACTCATGATGAGGTGTAATTAATCAGTTTGCAAAAAGTTAGGGTTGAGTCACTTTGACCACCCTACACTCTAGGTTTCAGTTCAAATTTTTGTGTAATATCTTCCTCAACTCATGGTTTAGACCCCTGAGGATGAGTTAAGGTGGTTTTAATGTCTATTTAGCTTATTTATTCACATTATTCAAGGGTTGGGAGTTGGAATCAGTTTTATTTTGCTAGTTGATCAAGGGAACTTGTACTTAGTTTTGGCCAAGCTAATAAAGAGGAGTTGTGGCTACATTTATGGGATACATGTGGTATTGAATGTCTTTCATTGTTTCTTCTTCAGTCACATATGTTTGAATGTGTTGTTCATGTCACTTTCATGTCTATGATTATGATCTTTTATAAGTGTGAAATTTAGAATACATGCTAGCCATGCTCTGTTTTGGGTAACTAATCATATTTTATTTCATATCTTATGTCTGAGAGAAATACATCTCTTATGCTTCCCTCAAAATCCTTACATTTAATAAACCATTCCATAACCATTATATTCAAGTGATTGGAATTATATCTACCTTGCCCCATTCATCCTTGCAACCCTAACTCTATAGCCCTGACTTAGTTTTCTTGACCTAATTTCATTATCCGCTGATTTACCCAACCAAAACCAAATCAAAACAACCCCTTGCACTCATTATCTAGCCTAAAACCCAAATTTATCCAACCCTCCTGGCTGTGACCTTTTTGGAGAGGGCACTCTCCGGCTTGATAGGGCTAGCTATCAAGTCAAAAGCTTGGTTTGTGTTTACCTTTGTTTGGATTCCTTCCTCGGCCTTGGGAATCTGGTGGAGTGATAACATACTGGCATCGTTGTCGGGGAATGAAAGATCAAATCTTCCTTGGGAAAGAACAACAAATATCAGATCTGATTTTTGATGATGAACAATATTTGGACACATATGAAGGCTGAACCATTCACCTAGCAACTCTAGTGTCGAAAAATCCCAAGATTCAGAATTCTCATGGTGAATCCACTCTTCAAGAACTGGTAGCCTGAAGGAATTCTTGGTGAATCACTATTGGAAAAATGGATTTGATTGCTCTAAGGTATGCTCCTATGAATCGAGCTCATATTCCTAGTTTTCCGAACCATATTCCTTGTATAGATTGGCAATCAGGACTTTCAAAGTTTAAGGGTCAAGACGGTGAAGATGCTAGTGTGAATTTGGTCAAATTTCATTTGCGTATTCATAAAATAAAGATTGAGTTTCCTGAAGATTGTCTAATGAATATGTTTATGGCTACCTTGGAGGAAAAAGTGATATCATGGTATGAGGGTCTACCATCTGCTAGTTTATATTCTCTAAAGGACTTTCATTCAATTTTATTTCAACATTATCAAAGCTATAATTCTTCCTTGTCGATGATTGATAGTTGTTGTGAGATCTCTAATAATTTCATTGAGTTTCTTGAAAATTTGTGTGGGGATGAATAATGTCTAGATTATGAGATCATAGAATCCCTTCATGATTTTTCTTCCCAACAAGAATCAATAGTTTCCTCCTTGGATGTAGAGATCCTTGAGCCTTTGCATGAGAAACCTTTTCATCACCAAAAGGAATCAGTAGCTCCCTCCTTAGATGAGACAGAATGGGACCAAGAAAGAGAAGTGCCAATTCTTGATCCTAAAAATGAAAATCACCAAATCAATGTAAATTGCTTTAAAACTTAGTTTTCTCTTTTGTCTGAAGATGAAATAGATTAGCTCCTGAAAAATCATCTTACAGCCCAAGAGAATGTAGATTTGTAGCTCTTACATTGTTCACACAGTCAAGAATGTGTGAGTGAAGCATCTTCCATTAGTGAAAATGAAAATCTAGGTTTGAATGATGATATTCATGAGACTGATGAAGCCATACAGGAAATTTTTGTGAGTAAACCGATTTATGATGATGATTTCCTGCAAGGAGATCAACTAGAAAATACTGTTGTATTTCATGAAGATGATAGGGTTGTCATGTTTGTTAATCTTGAAGAATGTTTCTTATTTAAGGATGACTTAGAATATGAATTCGAGGAGTATGAGCCTAAGAGAGACAGTATGCCAGAGAAAGAATCAGAGTTTCTCATGCTTCAGGAATTTGTAGCCAAAAATCATATATCAAAAATTCATACTTCTGTATGCTCTCCTATGGATCAATAACCAAGTGTTCTTTCAGATCAAAATGAAGAGTGTGCTTGTGTTATTGTTGGATCTCAAGACAAGGTAACATTTCATGTTTTTTAATATCCTTTTACTAGTTTTCTACAGCTGGCAGGGAAGTTGTATTTTCTTATTTTCATGGATCAAAAGCACATGTTCAGTAGACACTTGGAGTGGCTTAGTTTTTGTTTTTTCTTCCTGCTCAAGGAAAATGAGAGCATAATTTATGTAAGTAGCCATTTGCTGGATTGGTTACACTGGAAGGATCACTTCACATGATTGTACATATGTCTTCAACAGGCCGGTGGTTTTCATTAGGATTTGAAGCCCTCAAGTCTCAATGATATACTGCCATCAATAATTTTAGTATTTTATTTATTTGAGTCAGTTTCATTCAATTTGCGTCATTGAATTGTTAGAAATTCATTCCTACCTTTCATTTTCATTTATTTTTTACTGTATTTGGCCCCCGTATTTTTTACCGTATGAAGTTCTTGACACCTCTGTTAGAGAAACCATCCCCAATAAGGCCAATTTTAGTGTCAGAATATGCATTCTACCATTAGTGATCAATATCTTTACTTCATTTTTCATTTTAGGTGTCTCATTCTGAAATTTTTATATCATTCCATTAGGTCATCCTAAAAATTGTTTCACTGATAGTAGTCTCCCTCAATTAAAAATTCACTCTCCCTCAAAGAATCACATTTTTGACTCACTTCCATGTTTTCTTGAGCATAATAACACCTATGAAAAGTTCATTTCACCATGTTTTGTCTCAGTTAAAATTCAACCATGGAAACCAAGTTTCAAAGTCTCATAGGTCATTAGGGTTTTGTCTTTCAAGGTCCAAAATGCATTACTCCATCCAAATAAAGTTAGCAGGCACATGAGAGTGACTCAAAGACATTCTATCTTCCTCTACAGAAGATCATCACTATGTAACTATTATATTTTTCTAGTTGTAATTTTGATTTCGATGGTTTTAATATTAAAATTTCATTTTGATATAAAATAAAAAATGTAATTTATTTTTTTATTTTCAAATGTAATTTTATGTTTTTTTTATATGTAATAATTCATTTCCTAAGCTGCCAACTCAAGCACTCTTGCCAAACTGAAGCAAATAAAGTCAAACTCCATCAGCTGATCAACCTACGAAACAAAACTTCATAAAGTCAAAGAGTATCAGTGTCAAAGTTTGAAAAATGAAAAGTGAACATAAGGAAAGTGAGTTTTTCAAGTTATAAATCAAATCCATTAAAATATAAAATCCCTCAACACTTCAAGACAAAGCCCATTTGTCTCATGCATCCTCAAGCAAACTTCATCAAGAGAGAAATTTTGAATTTCAGAGTGTAACTGTTCAAACTAGAGCTAGTCGTTGCGCATTCAACAGGTCGTTGCGTGTTTGGTCGAAGTTTTCAATGCAATTTTCAACTGGCATTGCGCGTTCAAAGAGGTGTTTCGGATTCAGGAGGGATGCTACGTGTTCAGCAGGTTGTTGTGCGTTCACCCAAGAAGTGCCAGAAAACCTCTTTTAGCCTGCCACAACACCAAATGATGCTCAATCTATGCACAAGGGTTCTCAAACTTCATTCACCAGTAAGTAACCAAGCCGCCCACTCTTTGATGTATGGTTGTGCTTCAAGTCAATTTGAACCTATTTCTAAAGATAGAAACCCTAATGTTTAATAAAATATAATTCACTCCCTACAAAATAATCCCTAAAATTTCATACTCTCTCCCTCACATCCCTAAAATCATTCTCGCATTTCCCTATCCCCTCATTTCCTTATCCCCATTCCCTAAACAATCTCATCCCTAATAGCCCTAATTCCTAGGGTTAATTACCCAGGCTCCCTTCATATTCTTGTTTCCTTAATTTCCCGACACTCCCCTTCACTTGATATTTCTCCATTTCATTCCATCATCCCTAGGGTTTTTGACACCAACCATGGCTAAAGAGGAGAACATAATTTCTAATGAGGAAGATGGATAGAAGAGAAAGCCATATAAGAAGGGAGGTAAAGTCATCAGACATGAACAAGAAACTACTAGATAGATTATGGCATATCTCTTCATTGTGTCATGCTTTAAGCATGTAGGTTGTTTCGAATTTTGTGAAAAAGTGCAAACAATCTAGTACCATCCTATGTTGACAAGATTGTTCATTTCTAACCTTCATGAAAAACAGGTCACCCTTGCTGGGATCAATTTCATTATGTCCATTGATATTATTGCAGCTGCTAAAGGGATTCCAAATGTAGGGGAAATATGGTTTAAACAAAGAAAATCTTAATCATTATTTTTATGAGCCATATCTTAAACTAAGTTACAAGAATGACAAAAATATGATTTTTCCTTTCTCGAACCTCCTTAATAGATATGTCCCCATGATGAAAATCATCATGAAATACTTCACCTATGAGGGAAGGTTTTCTAGACTCTATTCCTATCATATTCGGCTCCTCATGCACTTCACTAGGGTCAGAATGCTTTGTATACCCTATTATCTCTACCAGAGAATTGATAAGATGGCATTTATTACACAAAAGAGAGATATGATCATCAAATGCAGAGTCTATTTCACCACTCCCTTATCAAAATGATAGTCATGCATCAACTTGATCATTTAAACATTCCATGGGACACCTTTATATCCAATGATATTTTCACTGCCCCACCTATTCAGCATGGCTAGAATGCACCTTCATCATCTCATCCTTCCTCTTATATCCCTCCATCTCAGACTATTTTTCATACATCATTACCAGATCACCTCCCTTCAACTCATTCATCTCCATCTCACATTGAGCCTTCTTCTTCACCTTTGTAAAACCCTTCATCATCATCACATCATGATTCTGAGTCATCAAGCAGTTATGAGGACATTGAGGCAAAATGGGTTAGTTTGGCTGAGGTTGAGCCATTGCCCAGAACTTACCAGAGAGGCTATAGGCATGTGTTTGCTTCACTTGGAGTGAAAGGGGCCATGCCTTCTTCATCAACACAGCAGGTAAATAAAGTTAAGGAACGGGTGATAGAGCCAGTCATTCATGATGAGGAGGAAAATCATGAGACAAAGCAAGAATTTCAGTTGATTGACCTAGGTGAGGAATATGAAGGAAAAATCACCAATGCAGTAAATAAAGGTAAATATACTGAGATTAATGAGCTCCAAAATAATCTTGAGAGGGCCAAGTATGTGATTCACTTCCTTGAGCATGAAAACCAACAACTGAAAACTAAACAGGTCATCAATGAGGTGAAATGCATCAAAGCACAGAAAGAGGCAGAGAAGGATAAAGCCTTGCTTGAGGAAACATTGGAAAAGTTTGGTGAACTTGATGATGATAAGGATCAACGTCAAACACAGAGACCTAGGACTAGAGGGATGGAAAGATCTCTAGCCCTAGAGAGACAAAGGGAAGCTGACCTAGCAGACTAGCTTACACTAAATGAACAACTTGCCCTAGAAATTAGCAAGAACAGGGAACCATGGCTTGATAAAGCCAATCTAAATTTAGAAAAGTTGCTAGAGAAGGCCAACAAGGACAATGACTTGTTGAGGACAAGAATCAAACTTCATGCCCGGAAAGAGAGAATTGCATTGGCCAAGATCAAAAGAGCCAATGCTAACATTAAATTTTTGATGCAAGAAGACAAAGAGAAGTTAGACATACTTTTTGAGGTTTCACTCCATGCCTCCAACACTTGATGAGAAAACACCCTCACAATTTTGACAAACTTTTGGTAAACTTATCATTTTTTTCATTTCTGTATTTTTAAGGATATTTTGCACACATAAAATTTGCTAAACGTGTAGCTCCTTAGACACTATGCTCTTTTTGGAGCATATAAAGGAAAAATGGACACCACCAATAGATTTTTAATGATGAGGACATCAACCCTGTGAAGTTTCAAATTTTTTGGAGGATAAATGGTCCATCAAAAATTCAAAAAACTATCAAAAAATCATATTTCTGCCTCAAAATCTACCTGGTCGCTACGCATTTACTATTCTTGGGATAAGTGGTTTGTGACAAGGCAAGTGGGCTTCATTTTGAAAAATGGAGGTAGTTCTAGAAATTAGACTCAAAGGGCTTTCCAACGAGCCATCATGGAGCATATTTTGAAACCTGTAAGGCACCAAAATTCAGACTTGAACAGAGGTCATTTTTTCTACTTGGAAGCTACGAGTTTTACAAGGAAATTGTGTTTTTGTAGTCTTCAGAAATTTCCTAAGTTTCACTCCAATTTTGACTTTTACCTTAGGAAATGTTGAATTTACCTATGTAAATGATCAAGATGAATGTCATTCCCATGTTATTACTATTTACTAGGGTAAATACATTAGGTATATCAAGCATATGATGTGTAATGAATGAGTGGAGGTGGTTTTCATGTCTATTTAGCTTAGTTTTTCACATAAGTCAATGGTTGGAATCAGTTTCATTTTGCTACTTGATCAAGGATACTTTGTACTCAGTTTTGGCCATTAATACAAGAGGAGTTGCAGCTACATTTATGGGATACCTGTGGTATTAACTGTCTTTCATTGTTTCTTCTTCAGTGACATTTGTGTGAATGTATTTTTCATTTTCTTTTCATGTCTATGATTATGATCTTTTATAAGTGTGAAATTCAGAATACATGCTAGTCATGCTTTGTTTTGGGTAACTGATCATATTTTGTTTCATATCTTCTGTCTGAGAGAAATACATCTCTTATGCTTCCCTCAGCTTCCTTACATTTTATAAACCATTCCATAACCATTACCTTCAAGTGATTGGCATTATGCCTACCTTACCCCATTCATCCTTGCAACCCTAAATCTATTGCCCTGACCTAGCCTCTCCTTGACCTAATTTCATTATCCAATGATTCACCCAACCAAAACCAAATCAAAACATCCCCTTGCACTCATTACTTAGCCTAAAACCTTAATTTCTCTAGCCCTCCTAGCTTTGATCCTTTTTGGAGAGAGCCCTCTCCATCTTTATAGGGCTAGTTATCAAGTCAAAAGCTTGGTTTGTGATTACCTCTGTTGGGATTCCTTCCCGAGCCTTGGGAATCTGGTGGATTGATAACGCCTATGATAAAATCCATTGAGTCATCCTCCCAACACTGACTTGGAATGACTAAAGGTTGTAATATACCTGGGGTATTAATTGTCTCAAAAAAATTTTGTTGGCAAGGAAAACATTCTGCCACAAAATTCTGAATATCATATTTAAAGAAATCCCAAAAAAATTCCTTCTTGACCCTATGGTATGTTTTTAAAAATAATGAGTTCCCTCTTAAAGGATAGATGTGAAATTCCAAAAGAATATTTTGTTTGAGTTGGGAATTCTTACATAGATATAAGCGATATTTGTACCATAATGAGTCATTTTTCCAAATAAATGTGTCAGATGTACTGGAATCTTGCTACGACTTTTGAATGAGTGTCCACGCCTCTTCGTCATTTTTCCATTCCTCCCTTCTTTAGTTATCCAGTTAGGTTGGATAGTAAAAATGGTATAGAGAAATGCTTCCACATCCTCATCCCTTCCTGAGAGTGCATCAAAAACAAAATTTGTATTCCCTTTTTTGTAGATGATTTCAAATTCATAACCCAACATCTTAGTGACTCATTTTTGTTTCTCTTTTGAATATAGTTTTGTTCCTAAAAGTATTTAAGACTATCATGATCTATTTTTACCTTGAAGTATCTTCCCATTTGGTAAGGTCGACATTGCTTCAGGGCATGTCGTATTGCCAACATTTTCTTCTCATAAATAGGTTTTTATAAATACTTTCTCTAGATTAGACGAATTTCAAAATAAATGGGTCTTCCTTCTTGTAGTAAAACAACACCAATTCCATTTCTCTAGGCATCACATTCCACCATAAAAGGTTTTTGTGAAGTCTGAAGTAGCTAAAACAAGATCTTACACATTTCCTCTTCAAAATGTTCAAAAGACATAGTTTCTTCTGGAGTCCAAAAAAATGCATCTCTCTTCAGTAATGTTGTTAGAGGTGCTACTATTTTCCCATAATTATTAACAAACTTTCGATAATACCTTGTCAACCCGAGAAATCCTCGAAGATGCTTTAGGGTTGTGGGTCTTAGCAACCTATAATATAGGGGTCATCATTTTGACTTGACTGTTGATAATCTTGTAAATATGTACATACTTTGCCTTCTGCGAGTTGTATTCACATATTTTGTAAAAAAAAAAAAAAAAAGAGGGTAAAAAGTCCTAAAAGAATAATCAAAGGACTTAGAAAAAATAAAAAACCCCAAACGAAAAAATGAATAAAAAATGAAAAGTGTGCAAGCATAAATTCCACTACTTTTTAATTTTTGACTATGGCAGAGTGTCAATAAATGCCATATTCCATGATGAGTTAAACAGTTCAATCTTAACTTGTCATTTTTCAATTTCACTTGTTGTAGATAGAGAATAATGAGTTGTCATACAATTTAATCATGACAATTCTGTAGTTAGGTAGAGAAATGGATTGAATCCAAAGTTTAATATGGATTCATGGATGAAATAAGTGTATAATTAGATAGTTTTACTTGCTTTCAGAAAGAATAAATGCTGTGAAGGTTTCTCGCTCAAATGCACCTTACTACAAAGGAAGAAAAAATGTTAGCATGGTAAGCTGGGTAGGTAGAAGAAGTTGAAAAGTCTCAATGTAAATATCATTTATCATGGGCTATCAAAATAACTAACTTCCCCTTCCCATAGTCATGAAACATTCTAAACTATCAGTCAGAAAGGCTCAAGGCATTTCTTTGACTTTTGTTGGGATCGGACCCAAGGCTCTATGAATGATCAGTTAAAAGTGTAAAATGTATATATTAATCCCTAAAATCACATCATTATTCCATTCATGCATTCATTTCACTGAATAATCCTAAGTAAAACTCCATTTTTTTCTTAAAGGCGTTATAATTCCCATTTGATTAACTTCCTACATAATTGGAATACATTAAGCCCTCAAAATAACATTATATCATAAGTTAAGTGATAAGATTAATGCAAATTATCTTTTAAACGTCACTTTACTTAGTTATGTTTATGTGTTTTGAGTATACCTTATCCTATTTTCATATTAACTTTAATTTATATATTAACTCCCTATAGAAATAACCTTTTCCTATTATATATAACTCCTTTTTATATAATAAACCCAAAACCCATTTATTATAATTTTAGCCGAAGTTTATAAATCCCACATGTTTAAATAAAAAAACCCTCATTACAACCCCCTTTGGCTAAAATATATCTTTGTATAGTTTCCTGCCCCCTATGGTAGTTAAATCACCTTGGTTTAATTAACCATATAATAAAAATATTCGAAAAATCTTTTAAACATGTTTTATATGTGTTTAAAACAAAAAATTTCCCGAAGTTTCATTTAAACTAAACTTCAAAAGAAATAAGCCCTATCTCCTTGTATATTTTCCCTTGCCTGACTCCCTAACCTAAGGTTGAAACCATAATCTGAGTTAAAATCCACAATGCATACCCCATATCCCCTAACTGCAAGTCTTAACCTCGGTTAAATCTCAATTTAAAACCTCTCCCGATCATTTTTTCATTGAAAAAGTCGGTTTTCTGTATAAAACCTAACCAAATCCCTTTCATTACCGAGGTTAATGTCAGCCCTCCGATCCCCTTTGTCCATTTAATCCAACAGTTAAAAAATCAACACGACAATGTAATAC
Source organism: Pinus albicaulis (assembly GCA_034641835.2). NCBI lineage: Eukaryota > Viridiplantae > Streptophyta > Pinopsida > Pinales > Pinaceae > Pinus > Pinus albicaulis. The sequence continues at coordinate 33,103 of JAXQQM020072028.1, read as the reverse complement.
ATTTCCATCCCTTCCCCCATCGCGTAGAATAATAACCGTCCGATCTCCATTTACTTAAATATCCTATGGCCCAAAATAAACCTGATGATGTCTTTTCCCCACACCTTTTCAATTGATCTGGGCCCTTCGCTTTTAAAAACCAAATCCAATGGCGCAGGTTCATTTTCACATTTTCAAAATGCCCGACTGATGTTTTGTAAAAGTTGCGCGATATGGATGGTTTTCCCAAACCACCCTGTGTTGACGTGTCATAAAATAATTGGATCGCGTTCAAAAAGTGATTTACCACTTACCACTTTGGAGCTGCGCGAATACCACCCAGTTGTATTCCAAAACCACTCCCACTCAACCTATAGTTAAATATGATTTGACTATGGTTTAAAATATGGTTTATGCATAAAAATTATAATTTTTCATTGAATTTTCACCTATTTGCATTTGTAAAACTTTGAAACCTCCGCAGAGTCTGATTTTCATCGCCTTTCACCATTTAAACCCTTGAAAACCTCCATGAGCCCTTTACGAAGCTTCCCAATGCCATTTTTGAGCCTACCATTAAACCAGTAATCCTTTGAAAGACCATTTCCTCTTCAATTCAAATCACAAAGAGCCACCATACCCTCTGATAGCCCAATTCAGCAGAATTGAAGACTGCGCGCAACCGTGAAACTTCTTCAACCGCAATTATACCTTCTTAAAGGTATTTTTCGTCAAAATTTTCCAAAAAAACTTCAATTTCAAAGGAAAAAACATTATTTTACCAGCTATTTCCTTTTTACTGAATTATTTGCAAAGAGATTACAAAAAAAAATCCAAAGTATAGGGGAAACTTTGTCAAATTTTCCCCAGAATCCCTCATTTCCATTTTTGCAAGTTTTATCCATTCCCTGGTCATTTTTCACTGCTGAAATCAATCAAGATCACCCTATGAGCATTAAAAACCATTTTTTTATCCAAAACCCTACTCAGAATCCTATTTTACCAGAGAAATTCTCCAAAAGTCCCTTGTTTCCAACAGAAGAACTCAACAAACAGTCTAAGCTTTCTCTGTTCAGTTAAACAATGACAAAGAAACAAGTAACCCCCAAATCAGGAGGCCCAAAACCCCAGAAGAAAGCCTCTGTTAAAATCCCTCAGCCCGAGTCTTCTAAACTTGATAAACCCACCCCTGCACTCACTGCTGATTCCACAGAAGTTTTCAAGCCTGTCCAACCTCCAGTTACTTGACAAGAAAATAGTCCTCTAGTTGACCTTGACTACAGAATATTAGACCCTTCAGTTGAGTTCAATTTACTTGATGTTTATAACTGGTGTTTTGGAAAATCTGTAGAGAAAAGTGATAAAGATATACCAGTTTGGGATTCCAATCTGCCAAAGTACATTGTCCCTCTTACTCATTCAGCCCCTGATTTTGTCAGATTGTGTCAATCATATTATCTTCCAGACGAGAGATGCATTGTCAATAAAGATAGAGAGGTCATATTTTATATCAATGCTGAAACCCTAAAATCTATGCTGCAGCTAAACCCTGACCCCAATGCTACTTCATTGTCAATAGAGGATTTAACTCAACTTTACCTAGACCTATATTTTTCTTCCAAGTTCAAAATCTTCCAGAATTTTTGCCCCAAACAGGTTGATATCCCTAAGCTCAATCCTGCATTTGATACATTTGACTTTCCAAATGAAACAAGAGAAATTGTCTCCATGCTATCATTCATACTGGGATATAATAGTGATGAATTCACTGACGTTGCTATCTTAGGTTTTCTGTCTACTTTGAGTCCTGGCCAGCCTCCATCCATTGTGTACAATTTTGCCAAGTTCATTGCAGAAAACATGCACTGCCAATTGTCCAGATTGCCAAAAAAAGGAGTCTTTAGATATACTTCATATCTACTTCATCTCTTTTTGTATTATCAAGCAGACAAGTTTCCTATTGAGTTTCAGAAGATAGATCCAAACGGGAATGTACTTTCAATTGTGTTTTGGTCATCAATTATGAGAAAATGGAATAGGGAATACAACTATGCAGACTTCAATGACTTCTTTTTAGTACCTGCAATGAATTTATTGAATAAAGAACAGACCCCTAGAATTAATGAAGAAAAAAAGAGGAGCTTACAGCCATCTGAGAGCTGTAAAACAAGGGATTGGTACTTATACAAGAATTACACAGAAATTAGAGTATATGGTGCACTTTTGACCCCATATAAATTGCCTAGATTTGTGACAACAAGGATTTTTGCTTTAGAATATTTGAGGCAGCTGTTGAATGCAGATGAAGTCAATTTCATAGCCTCTAGAAAAAAGACTCAGTTCAAACTGAAAAATCAAGTTGGGCCATTCATTGTGAACAACAGAGAAGCAACAAATGACATCAATGTCAAGTTGAAAGAATACAAATTCCCATACAACTTTATGTGGAATTATGATCCTCACGGTATGTTAAATCAAATCAGACTGAAATGCAAATTGTCTACTTTCTTGCATGATCCAAAGCCCCAAATTGAAAAATATGCCAATAAACTTGAGTGGGAGCCAAATACTTTATTTGATGATGACTCACAGAGCATGCAGGGAAACAGTGGAAAGGATAAACAAGTGAATCAAACACAGGTGGTTACAGTCAACAAAGAAGCTGAAATTTTTCATAAAAGAAGCAGAAAGGAAGATAGTTTCATAGCTGAAACTATTCTAGATAAAAGATTCAGAATTCCCTACAGTAAGAAAAGTAAATTGACTGATGAAGAAAGGGATAAATTTATTAATGTTGAAGATAACAATGGTCATGAAAATGATGATGAAGCAACAAGGATAGTAACTGAAACACTCAAAGAGCTTCAAAATGTCAAACTTGAAACACAGCAGAAAGACACAATCATGGTTGATAAACAAATAAAAGTTGATATGTCCTCTTCTTCTAAAGATCCTGACAACAAAGAATCAGATATTCAAATCAATTTCAGACAAATCAAAGAAAAGAATGAGGAAATAAAAAGTGAAGCATATTCCAAGTTCCTTAAAGAAAAGCCTGGGAATAAAGATAGACTCCTTTCAGCGTTTGATTATTCTTCAAAAAAATTGGTTATGTCATTTCTCAAGCCCACAGTGGCTGATCCAAAAACAATTGTAGATTATTCAAAGACAGACCTAGAAGTTGATGCAGATGCTATCCATGAATTGGACCAAATAGAATTCCACAGGAGCAACACGGAGATGTTGTATTCTAAAATAGTCAATAATACTATTAATTCTATCAGGCTTGAGAAAACACTGATAAACCTTCAGAATCAAATGAAATTGGATAAAGCCTCATTATATGCCAATAACTTGAGAACCAAAGCATTGGAGGATATAGTAATTGAAGCAGGAGCTGACCCAACAAACATTGAAGGGGCAAAGGTTATAATCAAATAGAAAAATGAAGACATAGATGCTCTCAGAAAGCAATTGAAATTGCCTCAAAGTGAAAATCCCCAGGCAAAATAAATCCTTCAGCAAAAGACAAAAAATGATGAACTAAAACAAGTTGTTCTAAATATGACAGCCCAAATAAAGGAAATGGAAAGCCAAATAGAAGTTTTCATGCAAGAAAATGAAAATCTGAAGAAAGCTCAACAAGTTTTCATTCCTACAGTTATCCCAACTGTAAGTACAACTGTTCCATCTACATTGGCAGAACACTTGGCACCGCAAAGAGTATTGGAAACTGCAGTGTCAAACACTTCTAAATACATCTCTGCCTCTTCTTCATCGACCTCACAGATAAACACAGTAGAGGAAAAAGCTGCAATGATCAGAGCCATTGAAGATATGTCTGTAAAAGATAAAGAAATACTCAGTTTAAAAGGCACCATTAAAAATCTGGAAACATCTAAAAGAGATGCCTTAATCACTTCCAAAGGACATGAACAGAGGGCTGACAGATTACAGGAACAGGTGAAAATTCTTCAACATCAGGTAAATCTTACTGAACAGGTTGCCTACATAAAAAATTATTTGTGGTCAAAAATCACTTAAGGCATTCACTCACAATGGTCTTCTATCCAAATTATATATGAGAAAAAATATCTGCTACAAGTTACCTTAGCAGAAATTGATAAAACAAAAAAGGAACTTGTCAACAAACCACCACAAGCAGTTTAGCTCATATCATTCTTGAACAGTAAAAACAAGGAAGAACTAGCTGAATTGAAAATTCCAGACAGGACAGAGGCTATCCTGGAAATCAAAAAGGTCCTAACAAAAAGAAACATCATGAATAATCAGGAAGAGAAGTGTGACAATATGAACATATCAATTAGTAAATTCAAGACCAAGTATGACTTGCTACTTGAAGCAGGACTTCCAGATATTCATGCATTGAATGAAAAATTAATGCCACAAAGGGACTATGACCAGAAAATCAGAGCTCATGCTAAGGAGTAGGCTAAAAAGCATTTTCCACAAGGATCTCCAAGTGGCAAAGTACTACTTCAATATTTTGAAAATTTATTCTTTTTGGAGAATGAAATCAAGCATATGTTCATAGTAAAGCCAAACTTTGCTAAATATACAGAGGCCGATGAAAGCTACAGGAAATTGAAGAGTATAAAGATCCCAACAGCTCAACATTGGCAAGAATTCACAGATCTGATGTGAATTTGACAAGTAAAAAATGCAGGAAAATCACATGAAAGGTCATATTTTACTGTTACCTTAGGGTAAAAATTCAAGGTTAAAGTGTATCATATTTTCAAAGAGTATCAGTAAAAATAATGTTATAGCTAATTATTTTTCTATTACAGCAGTAAAACAGTGAAAATCAGATGATAAAGAGTATCAGAGTTGAAAGTGAAAGGAAGGAATTTTCTACAACCACCTTCCACGAGAAGATGCACCTAATGCTAGCAATGCTCACAGCACATCATAAAGTCTTTTTAATTAGAATAATCAGTTCTATATTTCCTTGTAAAAGAGAACAACTTGCAAACTGTTTTGCTGTTGTCTCTCTTCTTATGTTATCTTTCCTATTTTTCCTTGAAACATTATCTCAAACTTTGAGATATTTTGTAAACAATTTATGTGTATAAATACTTCATCATTCGAAGTATTCAGGGTGGAATAAAATTTCTCAAGACTACTATAGTCATTTTGCTGGATATATTGAAGTTGGTGTGAGTCAATTAGTGAAGCAGCAGACTGGAAACAAGATTAGCGACATCAAAACTAAGGATTCTCGTGGTGACAAGATAAGTCTCGTCTTTTTCCTGTTTTCATTGTTTTTCTTTCAAAAGTTTCCATACATTCATTTTAATGTGTTTCTATCTTTAATGATCAATTAGGAGAATTTAGACAGGATTAGTGATAAAAAGTTCCTTGTTTTTTACTAGTTGGCATTATTATGTTTTCTGCTTGATAACCGGACTATAGAATTCTTAAATGCTCTAGGTCCCTGTTTGATTCCCTCCTTCAATCCTCTTTTCTGTAACTTAAGGATTCTTAAGTGCCCTTTTGTTCAGATTTCACCCATTCCATCAATTGTGAAAATGTGAAGTTGGGTTACACTTTTTGCCCTTTTTTCAGAAAAATTTTTCATTTTTTTCAGTTCTTCAACTTTCTGCAAACTATAAAAAAATTTCTGTTTAGAATTTCATTTTGTGATAAAAATAAAAGTTGTTAGAAATTTTGTTAGCTTTCTATTACTTATTTTTTGAAATTTTTTTATGCAGATTTGATATGTCAACTTAGCGTTTCTTTGAGTGTGTGTTTCTTAACAATCAAAGGATTCATAAGAAGTCAAGTTATGACGCAATGTTGTATTCATTGAAAATTTGTGTTTTTGAGAAAAGAAAATGTGTTACAACAATCTAGATAGAGTCTACTTTGGTTTCGTCATATTTACAAAGCCAATGGATGCATATCATAATTACTAGAATTTTTTGAACTGGTCCAATACGAAAAACTGCATATTTTGGATATGTTTTCCGATGCAACAAATTTCTTAACATATAAGTTATAAACTAAAAATCTAAAAGCTACCCATTAGAGACGACGGACCAATGTAATGCCCCATAATTTTTTCAAATTTTTTTACAATGCATTTTGGGAGATAAAAAATTTTGATTTCACTGAATCACAATGACCCTCAGAAATTGTTTGCACCCATTTTATTAGAAAATTACTTAAAATTAGTAAACGTTTATGAAATTCCATAAAAGTTATATTTCCTGAAAGTAGATTCAATTCTGAAAATGCTTGTCTTAGTTCCGACAGTTAATTAAAAACCTTTCATGGAGTTTAATCATTCCAAAGTTACAGAAACATATTCAGATCTTGGTTCTGCGTAACTGGTGACGCGTTAGTTCGGCCGAACTTTTATTAAAATTTCGGCCGAACTATTTTTTGCGCTGACGGCTTGTTAAGTCTAACGACTTAATAGTTCGGCCGAAATTTTAATCAAAGTTCAGCCGAAATTTTGTATAATTTTCCGTCGGCCGGAAAATTATGCGAAGCCCCTCCTAAAACACATTTCGCGGCAATATAAATTGCCGCGAAATCATTCATAATTTTCGCACATTTCGCACATTTCATCTAATTTTACAAAGGTCTTGGTTTGGGTTTAAAGACTTTTCTCGGAGGTTTGGATTTAAGAGCATTTTTTGGAAGCGGACTGCCTTTGCAAAAAATTGTTTTGGGTTTAAAAAATTTTCTTGGAGGACATTTCTTGGAGGCGGCCTGATTTTGCAAAAAAATGTTTTGGACTTAAGGAATTTTCTTGGACGTACATTCAAAGGACATTTCTTGGAGGTATGTGATACATTTTTTTGGATGTTTTTTGTGCTTCGTTTTTTTTTAAAGTATGGAGTTGGGCTTAATTTCAAAAAGACATTTTCTGGAAGTATTTTTTAAAGTGACGTTTTTTTTTAAGTTGGAGGCATTTTTGAAGTGATATTTTTTTAGAGTACATGTTTTGAGTTGAAGTATATCTTTTGAGCTTTGTTTCATTTTTATAAGACATTTTTTTCTCGAATTTTTTAAAGTAAGTGTTTTGGATTGGAGTATGTATTTTTTGCAAAAAAATTAAAATGATTTTTTTTTTAAATTAAATCTTTTGTGATGTTTTTTCTAATTGAGTTATTGTCTAATTTTTTGAAGGAAATTTTTTTAACTTCAAACCATATTATCATGGGAAATCGAAGGACTTGTGCGAGAAAATATGATCGAAAAAGAGACCTTGAGGAACGTAGAGAAGAGACGAGACAATCTCGCAAAAGGAAGTTAGAAGCCCTCTCAAATATTGAAGAGGAAAATCAACCTCAAGCAGAAATTGAAGCAGGTATGTAAATGTAAATATTATGATCTATTGATATATTTAAAATTTTCCTAGTGTAAAATGTGAAGCTGAATTTTTATTTGATGAACTAATTTGAAAAATATTTTGTTTAACGTAAACAGACAGAGATATTCCTCAAAACATTGATGATGAGATACAAAATTTTGAAACAGAAAGTGAAAGAGATATTGAACCAATGATTGAAGATGGTGAAAATATTGAAAGAAATCCAAATAAAGAAATTGAATCACAAGGTATGTACATATATATATAATATATATTAAACACATGCACGTATTATTGAAATTATAGATATATTTATTAATTTAGTTATTTATTGAATAGGTACTATTTTTTCGAATATGTACAGATGAAATCACCGTCGATGATGAAATGTTAGAAAATGTTGACACTCACACATATGGAGATAAAAAACCTGACCATGTTATACGATATTGTGTTAACTGCATTTTTGAAAAGTATTTCTTAAATGAGCAGGTGACAGTTCAGGCTCAAATGTTGAAAGGTCTCCTATCATTAAGGAAATTAAAAGAAGCTACGACACTATTGGGTATTCGAAAATCAACCAAAGATAAAAAAAAATGAAGGAAGATGTGATAAAAAATATGAGTAGTGCTATAAAGTCAATTAAGAGATCTAGAGAGAAAGATGTTTCAATTGTACGTAGAGGAATACAGATGGCAATGGTTTCATCAAGTACTAAAAAGAATCGTTTGGTAACATCTATGGCACGAGCACTGGGAACCTCGCGAAAAAATTTGCACAAACATTGGAAATTTCGACTGCAAATAGATGTAAATGATGAAATCACTTGTTGGAGAGCTATTCATAGGCAACCATACAAATATAGACTTGGAGAAAATGTTAAAAAAATAATATATGAATATTGAAAGAACAATTCGCGTGTTTCGCCAACTGCAAGGCATGTGATGCGAAGAAGAATAGCACGAAATCAGTACGAATAACATGAAAAATATTTCTTGGAAACCACTCAGATAGATTTATTCAAAAAGTTCAAAGAAGAGAATCATCAAATTCATGTTTCACTCAATGCTTTTGTTCAACAAAAACCATGGTATGTAAAACCTATCACTGTACGCGACACTTGTTTTTGTCGTTATCATGTGGAATTTGAGTTATATTATGACACATTCCTTGATTTCGGTATAACATTATGGAAGGATTAACCTCCTCCTTCTGTTGGGAAAAATACTGAGAGGGGGGGGTGAATCAGTATTTACTGCATATTCAAAACTTTTTACTTTTTCATTCCTTAAAACCCATACGCTACTTTTCTGAAGCCAAGTAGCGTACACACGCGGATATCCTTCATAAAACTAGCGTATACACAGAGATCTAATTATGCCATTAGTTCTTCACTTATATCATTCCATCATTCATTCATTAGATGTTCTATAAACAGTAAACATGTGCAGTAAGAACAGAATAAACCATCACACAAAGCATCACACATGAACACCAAGATTTTTAGGTGGAAACCCAAGTCGGGAGAAAAACCACCGCTGCAGTTGCTCAGCCTTCAATATTTTATTATAGAGAAAACATCTTACAACATATGTGCTGGCGCAGACTTGACCAGCACGCAGGCACCCACCTGCGCTCGTTTACCAGCCTCTCCTGGAAGGGAGCTCCAACCGCCTGACTTGTTTACCAGCCTCTCCTGGAAGGGAGCTACGACCCCCGATCTCGTTTACCAGCCTCACCTGGAAGGGAGCTACGACCCCCCGATCTCGTTTACCAGCCTCACCTGGAAGGGAGCTACAACCCCCTGACTGAAGGCTACAACCCTCAGCACCACCTTGGACCACGTTTCATCAATTTTCACACTGGATCCAACAACTTCAATAGAACACCACTTGCAGGCCACATTTCATCATATTTTCATACTGGACCCTTTCCATACTTTTAAGCACAAACATACATCACCAACAGATACATATCAACACAGATCAGATAGTAGAAACACAGCAGAACAGATCAGATATTTCATACCCTTTGCTTCAGCAAACCCTAGTTTGCATACACGCTTTCACTTCACTGATGTCGCGTATATACGCGCTTTCGTCCACACAAACCAGCGTATACCTCAGTGTATATTTTATTGCGCATACGCGCTTTCTCTTCGCTGAAGCCGCGTATATACGCACTTCCTCCGCGGCGAAGTAGCGTATAGATCTTCAATCATTACAGAGCAGCATACTTCATCAGATCAGATATTCAGTTCAGATCTACCCTTTTGCTTCAGACAGATGTTCGCCTCATCACAGATCTAATCACTCCATAAACAGATCTAGCAAATACAAGTACATTTCAGATCTAAAGATCTCGCTTCATCATTTCTTCATAAGTGCTTCATAGATTCAGATCTATCATCAAACCTTTACCCTTTCCATACAAATATACTTCACAAAGAAGTATTCATTCAAGCTCACACAAAGCTCACATCTTGCACCCACACTTGATTTTCATAATGAAATTCTTCTCCTTATATAGGTTTATCCTTTTTCAATACCATGAGCCCCTTTTTCAATACCATGGGCCAAAACAATACCATGAGCCCAAAACCACCTGGACGGGGTCAATTAGGCGGATCATTACCCAATACAATGGGTCAATACCATGGTGGTTACCCTTGGTTTTGCACTTTTTGAGCGCTTTAGCCCATACGCGACTTGGCACATTCTTTTCCGCGTGCATACGCGACTTTCCCTAGGCCAATCCACGTATACCTAGAGACATACTCTTTTTCATCATAGAATTAGCACATGCCAAACTCTTCTTCATTACCGTAATCACCGAGATACATCGTATTTCTTCATCAAGAACATATTCTATCAAGCACAACTTCATCAAGTAAGTTGTCATCATCTTCATCAAGTGGGTTGCCTTTCAGGACAATACTTAGCATCATATTGTCAACAAACATCCTATCATATCAGAATTACATCATTTACCAAGTCCATCAAGTCAAGGATAACTTGATCAGGTGGATTGACATCAAGGACAACACATGTCAACAGTCGCATGTCTTCATATTCATTCAGTGGGTTGCCATCAAGTGACAACACTTCGCATCATATTTCCAACAATCTCCTTTGGACTTGATGGCAACCATGATGATGTTTGGTCACACCAATAACAGATAGGTATATATGAATACAATGACACCATGTCACTCTCCTCCCCATTTTTACCATGTCACTTTCTCCATTTTGGCATCATTCAAACACCATGTCATTCTCCCCCTTTGACATCAAGGGCAAAGGGCAATATCATTATCTTCTAGATTCAACATGTCACTCTCCCCCTTTGACATCAAGGGCAAAGGGCAAGACCAGCGGATCAAAACCAACACACTCTCCCCCTTTGACATCAAGGGCAACGGGTGGATCAAAAACAAACATACTCTCCCCTTTTTCTCCACATGTGGAAGAAGCGTTCTGCAAATCTGATATATACTGAAGTGGCCAAGCTCCCCCTGAGTTCATGCTGAATCTTCAAACATATTTTCCAAAGAAGTACATGACTCAAAGACTTTCCTATCACCAATGACTCATACTTACAACAAATATCCAACCAAGTGGATTTACATATGAGACTCAAGCACCCAACCAAGTGGGTTTACACATTTCAATTCAGCTACCCAACCAAGTGGGTTTACAAATTTGACTCAGCTACCCAACCAAGTGGGTTTACAAAAATGACTCAGCTACCCAACCAAGTGGGTTTACAAATTGACAATTCCTTACATGACTGAATATTACAATTTTACAACATGGGTCTCAACAAGACCTTTTCATCAAACTACAAATATAGCTTTTAAGACCAACACCAGAAAGTCCTCAAGAAAGAGAACATATTTCAGAACCATCATAATGCCAACAATGCATTTTACTCAGCAATGCTAATGCTCCCCCTGAATCTGTGCATCCATGCATCCTTTTCATATGACTAAGGTTCCCCCTTAGTTTGTGCATCCTGAAACCTTTCACCAACAAATCATCAAAACATCTTCATCAAATCATTAGAAATGGAAATATGAGAACTGGAACACCACCAGAGATACCAAACAGTATCAGAGATACCAAACAGCACTGCAGCTGTGCTGAAGAGAGCTGACTCCAACCAAAAAATTGTCAGCAATCAGACATACGCGGTTTTCTGTGCATGAACTCGCGTATATACGCGACTGTGTTTCAGGAAACCCGCGTATCCCATACCATCTTCTAAATTTCAACCAGATCTGATTCTCTGTGAGGCAAAGACAGTGATCAGCTTCTTTCTGAGATATTTTGAATGCTTCCCTGGACTACAGATAGATAGAACAGTGTAGTGGTGTCTTCAAGCATCATCCAACGGTTGTAGCATCAGCACAATAGTAACCAAGCCTTCAGATTCTTTGCAGCATCAATACAATTTTTCCAAGAGAGATTCTCATATCAGAACAACATCTTCTCATAGGTGTCAAGCAATCATCCATGTGGTCCAACATCACCATGATCTTCAAGATTCAACATGAAGTAATGTATGTAGGCAAAAGATCTCTCAACCATAGTAACACACTCTCCATGATTTATTTCTGAATCAAATGACATCCAACTCATCCATGTGTGAGTACAAAAGATACTTATCAGTTACCAGGGCTTAAAAACTCATCATAATAAACCATGTACCAAGTCATCATCATTTGAGCATGAGTATCACAAAAACCAAAGAATAAGCAGTCATATTGCCAACAATGCAATCATTAGTATTCAACCTGCTGCTCCCCCTAAACCAGTGCTCTTCCTTAACTTGTGTAATCTGAAATACCTTCAACAGAAAGTCATCAGCAACAATCTCTTCATGATCTGTCCTCATCTCTGAATTATAAGACTCAACAACGAATGCTCTTCATCATAAATAAACCAGGCTTCATCCATAATCTTCAACAAAAATAACCAAGTATCTTTTCATTAACATGAGTATAACCAGAATGATGCTAACAGTGCAATCATCAGCAGTCAGACTGATGCTCCCCCTGGACCTCTGCTCCAGATCTTCAGCTATCAGATAAATTCTCTTATCATCAATGCATACGCGACTGTGTCTGATGAAACTCGCGTGTATACGCGACTTTTGTGAATAGAACCCGCGTATGGAAAGTGAAACATAGAAATTTTTCACATTCCTTTATCTCCCCCTGAACTTGTCCTTCCTGTACCTGTCTTCTTCACATCAGATGTTCTGTTAGAAATACATATAACCAGAATAATCAAATCAGCCATGAGAGACATCATACATTGCTCCCCTTGTGATGATACATTACTAAATCTTATAATGTATCCCACATCATTCCTGCAGTCAATCAAAGAAGTAAGCTTCCAGAAGCGGATGACTGCAGTAGGGTCTGAATTCCCTACGTTTCTGATCGGTCCTCCTTCTTTTTCCAAATTTGCTTGAGCTTTCCAACTGTGTGCTGAAAATTGTCCACTTTCCCAAATCTGTTCATCCTGCATTCTTTTTCTGCATGTCCATACTTGTTACAAGCATAACATCTCATGTGGCCAGAGAAATAAACATAAGAATCATAATGAGTATTTCTATTCTTCCTCCTTTTACAATCAACTGCTTTATGTCCATATTTGTTACATGAAAAACAATATCCTTTGAAGAAACCAGAGTACCTTTCTATGTAGGAACTGTTTGATTGAGGCTGAAATGATCTGCTCCTGCAATTTGCTACAACATGCCCATAATTATGACATTTGAAACATTCAACATTATTGAATGATTTCTTTTGAGATTTTATCATTGTTGATTGACCTTTTGTCTCTTTCAACACTTCAGGTTTTGCATTGACTACCTCTGAATTTTTAGCACTTCCTTGTGAGCTAGATTCACCTTTAATAGTTTCATGGAAACCAAGACCATGTTTGATAGCAGGAGACCTTTGATTACTCATAATATTGTCCAAGATATTAGTACTATCATGAAACCTTAAAAGTTTAACCTTTTCTTCTAATTTACCTTTGAGAATATTTACCTCAACCTCCAAGTCTTGACATTGCTTTGTCATGCTTTCTTCTTTCCTTCTTCCATCTTCTACTTGATGATTCAGATTTAGAATTTCTTCTCTCAACCCTTTTCCTTGTTCTTCAAACGTTTGTAAGAGTTCTTCATTCTTCTTGTTTGATGCTTCGAGATCTTCTTTGAGGGAGACGATTTCTGCTTCAAGTCTTGCATTCTTCTTGTTTGATTCTTCAAGATCTGCTTGTAGAGATTCTTCCATGACAGACCAGATTTTTGCTCCAAGTTCTTCATATTCAAATGGTTGTAGAGGTTCCTCACTCTTCTTACTTGATGCTTTAAGTTTTGCTTGTAGAGTGATGATTCCAACTTCAAGACCTTTATTCTTCCCTTTTGATTTTTCCAGATCTGTTTTTAGAGAAACGTTTTCTGCTTCAAGTCCCTTACATTGATTGGTTACATTGTCATACAACCTTTGATACTTGTTCATATGTTCTTTCATTCTAGAGATTAACTCTTTGTACATAGCTTCGCTTTTATTAAATGATCTTTGTTGATCTTCAATTTTCTTGATAGCTTCCTTTAGATCTAAAACTTTACTTTCACTATCTTCACCATTGCATGCACAGGAAATTTTATCACAAGAACAACAATCAATACCTGTTTCATTTTCTGCTGCACATGTTTTCTGAGATATCTCCTTTTCAGTAGCCATCTTCTTTTGCTTCCTTCCCATTGCGACTGATCTCCTTCAAGCGATCAAGCTTCTGTAGAAGGACCACCCTCTGATACCAATTGTTGGGAAAAATACTGAGAGGGGGGGGGTGAATCAGTATTTACTGCATATTCAAAACTCTTTACTTTTTTATTCCTTAAAACCCATATGCTACTTTCATGAAGCCAAGTAGTGTATACACGCGGATATCCTTCATAAAAATAGCGTATACACAGAGATCTAATTATGCCATTAGTTCTTCACTTATATCATTCCATCATTCATTCATTAGATGTTCTATAAACAGTAAACATGTGCAGTAAGAACAGAATAAACCATCACACAAAGCATCACACATGAACACCAGGAGTTTTAGGTGGAAACCCAAGTCGGGAGAAAACCACCGCTGCAGTTGCTCAGCCTTCAATATTTTATTATAGAGAAAACATCTTACAACATATGTGCTGGCGCAGACTTGACCAGCACGCAGGCACCCACCTGCGCTCGTTTACCGGCCTCTCCTGGAAGGGAGCTCCAACCCCCTGACTCGTTTACCAGCCTCTCCTGGAAGGGAGCTACGACCCCCCGATCTCGTTTACCAGCCTCACCTGGAAGGGAGCTACAATCCCCTGACTGAAGGCTACAACCCTCAGCACCACCTTGGACCACGTTTCATCAATTTTCACACTGGATCCAACAACTTCAATAGAACAACACTTGCAGGCCACGTTTCATCATATTTTCAGATTTGGACCCTTTCCATACTTTTAAGCACAAACATACATCACCAGCAGATGCCATATCAACACGGATCGGATAGAAACACGGCGAACGGATCAGATATTTCATACCCCTTGCTTGAAAAACCTAGTTTGCATGCGCGCTTTCCTTCTGCGATTATCGCGTATATACCTGGCTCAATATATACCTCGGTGTATATTTCATTGTGCATACGTGCTTTTACTTCATATAAGCCGCGTATATAATGCTTCCTCTAAAGCGAAGTAGCGTATAGATCTTCAATCATTATAAAGCAGCATACTTCTTCAGATCAGATATTTAGTTCAGATTCAACCCTTTACATTAGACAGATGTTCGCCTCATCTCAGATCTAATCACTCCATAAACAGATCTAGCAGATACAAGTACATTTCAGATCTAAAGATCCCGCTTCATCATTTCTTCATAAGTGCTTCATAGATTCAGATCTATCATCAAACCTTTACCCTTTCCATACAAATATACTTCACAGAGAAGTATTCATTCTAGCTCAGACATCTTGCACCCACACTCTTGATTTGCATAATGAATTTCATCTCTTTATATAGGTTTATCCTTTTTCAATACCATGAGCCCCTTTTTCAATACCATGGGCCAAAACAATACCATGAGCCCAAAACTACCTGGACGGGGTCAATTAGGCGGATCATTACCCAATACAATGGGTCAATACCATGGTGGTTACCACTGGTTTTGCACTTTTTGAGCGCTTTAGCCCATACGCGAGTTGGCACGTTCTTTTCCGCGTGCATACGCGACTTCCCCTGGGCCAATCCGCGTATACCTAGAGACATACTCTTTTTCATCATAGAATTAGCACATGCTGAAATCCTTTCTTCATTGCCTTCTGTACTCACTGTAGATACATCAGATTTCCTTCATCAAGAACATATTCTATCAAGCACAACTTCATCAAGTAAGTTGTCATCATCTTCATCAAGTGGGTTGCCTTTCAGGGACAATACTTAGCATCATATTGTCAACAAACATTATATCACATCAGATTTACATCATTTACCAAGTCCATCAAGTCAAGCATAACTTCATCAGGTGGATTGCCATCAAGGACAACACATGAAAACAGTCGCATGTCTTCATCTTCATTTAGTGGGTTGCCATCAAGGACAACACTCTGCATCATATTTCCAACACCTTCCACTATCCGTGATTTCATATCTCAAATTCTATGTGAAAGAGAAAGCGATGAACTATTTTCCAAAAAGAAATGTGTTGGTGGTAAAAAATGCGATGATTGTGGAAATTTGACTAAATTTCAAAAAAAATATCGTATTGATATAAATGATCAATCATTGTCCAACATGACAGTTAAATGGAAGAGATATGAATATATCGATACATCGATTCAAGGTGCAAATAGTGTTAAAAGAATTAAATTACTAGAAGACGAAATTTTTCTGATAGACTTTTTGAGAAATTTTGAGGAAAAAATTTACAAATACACCAAGCATTCCCATAGAGCTCGATGGCAAGACTTTAAATTCAAAAAATATCGTGAATTTTTTCCACCAGGGACCATTTTGTCAGTGATTGATTTTGCATAAAACTACACATTTGTTCCACAAAAAGAAATTCAGACTGAATACTATCATTCTGACCAAGTCTCCATGCTCGTCCATATTCTATATAGACATGCTGAAAAAAATTTCAATTATATAGAAAGCATGAGTGAAAATCGACATATCATTAAAGAATATCACTTTTATATTAGTGACGATTGTACACATGATACATGTTTTGTACAACATTGTTTTGGAAAAAATTATGATTCCTTGAAAATTTGTGGAATAACATTCAATGAACATTGGATATGGTTAGACAGATGCGCAAGTCAATTCAAATCTACACGATCATTCTTTTGGTTGTGTTGTCTTCATAAGAAAACCTGCATTAAACATTGTTGGAATTTCTTTGAGACTGGCCATGGAAAAGGAGAACATGACGGTGCAGGAGCATGCATAAAACGAGCACTTCGAAGATATCAAATGAACCACTCTGCAAGCCGACTTGTGAACGCTAAAGAAGTTGTTCAATGGTGCATCACTGCTCTAAGCCATGAGACTAACCCATCAAGGGAAGTGCGAAGGTACATTCAATTTAATCTATATTGGAAATCTAATTTTAAACATTGTACATTTATCGTGCAATGATTATCTTTGATTGTATTTTGATATTTATATTTACAAATTCTTCTTTTAATTTTCCATATAAAGGTTTTTCTAGCATATTGGGATCAAAGACGTAGATAGATCAATTGGAAGTGACATTGAAACAATAAAAGGGACTCGAAAATTGCATTCAATTCAAACAAAGTCGTCCAGAAATGTGTTTGCATTGGATAAAAGAAAATATTCTTGTTTTTGTGATGTTTTCATAGACAACACAAAATCCAATGACATTTGTGAAAACAAAATGTATGTGAACGATTGGAAACATACAGAGCTAAATACAAAGGGCAAAATGTCTGTTGCAATGTTTGAAGAAATGCAATCAGAGGAAACTACAATATCATCCGATGGTGATCGAGTTTCTGATCTTGTTAGAGAAGGTAACATTTGAATTATTTTCTAATGATTTAAAGATCTAGAAATAAATTTAAATATGTATAATTTTTTTTTAAGTTTGTTTTATTATGCAAGAGATGTTTTTGTTGTAATTGCACCTATTGACAACGTTGAAAATGTGAAGTATTATTTGATGCGTTGCACTAAACGAAAAATGAAATTATTACAAAACTATAATGATCACGGATTTCAATATGACAGAGGGTCTATTATACTGAAAGGTTATTTTTTCAGACAAACTCATCAAAGTGAAGACTTTGTTTACTTTGAAGACTATGAACCTGATTCCATAAGTTGTCAATATAGTCACTTGGTGTGTGCCGCATGCATAAAGTTGATAGAAGTTCAATCAAAGAAAAAATCGAAAATTAAGAGATGGAAAATGTCAAAATCCGATCATGAACGGATTATTGAGGATGGAATTCCATTAGAATTTTTTTGAGTGAATTGTCCAACAATTTATTATCTTTGGATTAAATATGTTTTAGAACTTCCAGTACTCAACTAAAAATTGAGTTGCTTATGTTATTTGTGCAAGTGTTTGCACATGTACAAATTGTTTTGGTACAAGCACGTGCTCTAGTATCAACTGAAAGTAGCTTTTCTATACATGTGCATTGATGAAAAATGTTATATGTATTGGATATATATATATATGTGTGTGTGTGTGTGTGTGTTCTAGAATGAAATTAATTGTTCTAGTTTTATTATGTGCATTGATGAAAAATTATTTACGTACTCAATATATATGTTCCAGAATGCAATTAACTCGAACTAGTTTTTCTATGTGCATTGATGAAAAACTAGTTGGATTTTATGGTAAAAAGTATGCACACAATGTAAATAAACCATCTACAGTATAGTTTTGTACGAAAATTCCTTTCAGACAAGAGACTCGGAGCACTTCTCTGACTTTCGGTGGGATTTGACCCACATCTCTAATCCTAATTGAAAATCTAGTACAAAATTTTTTTGTCCAATGGTCGGATATGTTCAATGTGCATTGATGAAAAATGTTACTTGTATTGGATAGATATGTTCTAGAATGCAATTAATTGTTCCAAGTAGTTTTTCTATGTGCATTGATGAAAAACTAGTTGGATTTTCTGGTAAAAAGTATCCACAACGTAAATAAATCATCCGCAGTATAGTTTTATACAAAGATTCCTTTCAAACAAGAGACTCGGAGCACTTCTCCAACTTTTGGTGGGATTTGACCCACATCTCTATTCCTGATTGAAAATCTAGTACAAAATTTGTTTGTCCAATGGTCGGATATGTTCAATGTGCATTGATAAAAAATGTTACTTGTATTGGATAGATATGTTCTAGAATGCAATTAATTGTTCCAACTAGTTTTTCTATGTGAAAAAACTTGTTGGATTTTCTGGTAAAAAGTTTCCACAATGTAAATAAATCAACAAGGCTACCTATTTGAGTGCATTAACGACATTGACCCAAATTCAACAAACATATATATGTACTAGACTTATATTCCAATCAAAATTAAAGGGATAATTTGTACATATATCTACTTCTTTAAACTCTTTTTTCAATTAGAGCTCAATTGATACATGGTTAGTTGCATTGAAAAGCTATGTTCTTCCTATTGGAAATTTTTTCATTCAAACAAGACTACATGTAGAGATCAAAAGCAATCTTAAAATTCAAAATGTACTTCAACCATCCAAAAGGGATTTGTGCAACATTAATTGACATGCCATGCCAATTATAGTGAACAACTATCCAATAGAAACATTTAACATTATATACCACATGTGCCAAATGTAGATTGAAACCATCCAAAACTTTAAAATTTTAAAAACTTTTTGATAATATATCGTGCAACATTAAAACATTAAATATCACATGCGAAATATAGATTGAAACCATTCAAAACTTGAGTTTTAAAAAAATTTTGATTATATATATCGTGCAACGTTACTTCACATGCCATGCCAATTATAGTTCAACTATATCCAATAGAAACATTTAACATTATATAACACATGTGCCAAATGTAGATTGAAACCATCCAAAACTTAAGTTTTAAAAACCTTTTGATTATATATCGTGCAACATTAAAACATTAAACATTTAAAACATTAAATATCACATGTGAAATGTAGATTGAAACCATCCAAACTTGAGTTTTAAAAACTTCACATGCCATGCCAATTATAATTCAACTATCCAATAAAAACATTTAACATTATATCACATGCCAAATGTAATCCAAGCATCCAAAACTTAAATTTTAAAAACAAAACAAATTATAACACATGTCATTACATAACATGCTAAATGTAGTTCAGATGACAACATTACTTCACATTCACATGCCAAAAGTACTAAAACCATCCAAAAATTAACTTTTTGAAACAAAACAAATTATATTAACAATGTAATAAAATATGTCCAAAAATTGTAGATCTCACAAGTATCAAATTGTATCAAGTTTAACAAATTTTAAGACCATCTAAATCTTGAAATCAAATCTACAAATCATGTCCATCAAATAGAGACGGATCTAGCGTCTTTCCTATCAGGGTCTCAATCCGTGCCCTATCATGTGAAGCATCATGGAAAACCTACATACACAATGCACATGTACTTGAACATTAAAATTTGATGTTTTAAAAATGAGTGAGAATATATATATCTAGAACTTCATGTAAAAAACAAAATATAACAAAAAAATCATGCAATACCTCATGAGGTTCCCTCTCCATTTGATGAACAAGTTCCGCCCCCATAGGAACATCTGCAACGGTAAACTGTACAATATACATGTACAGTTAAATATATATATATATATATATATATATATATATATTAAAAAATTTCAAATGAAAATGCACGTGTACATATATAAACTTATTTTCAATAATATTAAAAAAAGGAACTAAAGACAACTTGTTCAAATGTTGTGGATGTTCCTATCTCCGCGCTAGAGTCCGCAGATTAAAGAAATATTCTATAGGAACCTAAATTCAAAAAATTTTAAATAACTCAAAATATAGATCTCTCTCTCTCTCTCTCTCTCTATATATATATATATATATATATAGATATGTCAATTTTTAATGGAAATTTTTGAGGTGGAATATATATATATATATATATATATATAACTTTTAAACATAAATTTTAAACTTGTGAAAAATTGTCCATACTTGTGGCTCATCTCCCAAGGAAGTAGAAGGTACATCTCCCAAGGAAGAAGAAGGTACCACCATCCCAAAAACATCGGACGGAATCGGTATCTGTTAAAACATTTTATCAAATTATATATACATACATGTACATGTGTGCACAATTATTTATTTTAAAATCACTTGAAAAACACTAACATTTGCCAACATATCTTGATGGTCAGACCCATGTGCATTGTTTGAACCAGAGGTCCCGAACGTGATATTAACATTTTCGTCATGCATCATGTGTGAGAACTGCAAATGGTTTTTTAACATATAATCATACATTTTTGTTAGATTAACGTACATACAAATAAATGTATACATGTACATACACATGTATTTATTACAAATTGTACACATGTATATGTATGTTAAAATAATTTCAAACTCTAAGGTCATTAACACATACCGTTCCGGTGCCCTCTTCCTCATGAAGAATTAGGTCTTGCAAACCATTGCAACAATTTTTTGCATATATTTGGAGATCTTCAACATTCATGTTGTCAATCTCCTCATCTGTACAATACACAAAATTGGCACGTGCATTTTCACGTGCTCTTTGTCGATTTAAACAAACATCGACTCCACCCAATCCACTGTAAACATTGTTGATCATAACATCCCTTGCTTCTCGACTTATTTGAGAAGTCGCATCCATCTCTGACCGCAGATTTTCGACCCGAAAAGGTCGACTCACCAATGGCAGCTCAGGGCGAGGCAAATCCACATCTCGCTTAGCTCCCTTACCATTATATAATCGACCTTTCCCTGGGCCAAAAAATTCTGACGGAAGGTCATTGTAGTTGGGTTTCATACCCAAAAAAAATTCTACGTAAAACATTTGTGCAAAATAAAAAGGAACCTCGTCATTCCATGGGAGCCTTCCATAGGCCGCAAGGTGCCTATCATACAAATAGCGAGCTATGTTTGGGTGCTTGAAATATTGCACCTTCAACATTTTTCTTTTTGGCCCTTCCTTGAAATTAAACATTGACTTGGCCACATCTTTTGTAACTTTTTGTCTTACATCCTCCCATTTATCTAGACCCATTACTGTTTCCTTTCTCTTTCTCATCACTTCTACAAATGTATCAGTCGTTGGCCCAAGAGTTTTGTACACATTTACAATTTCACCCAATGAATGTGTAACTATTTCAAGGCTTTGTCGACTCTCAGCAAGTAGAGACAAAACCACGAGATCTCTCTGCAATTTTGCATGAATTTTCACCTTTGTAAGGTGCATTGCGCCATGTTTGTTTCCCATGGTATATCAGTAATGTCGGCCGGATAAGTTGTGCTGGGTAGACAACCTTCTTCTTGAATGTAGCGGTTTTCCCTGCGTCTATTTTGACCACTATTTGGAACATTTTCAGCCTCTGCATCAATATATATATATATAATTTCGTATATTAGAAAAAATACATGTAAAAAAAGTTGTACAAATTTAATGAAAAAAATATTGAAATTGATGGCAACCTTGACGTTGTTGGTTAGCATCTTCTCCAACATGACCCTACTGAGAATCAGACCCAGAACGACCCTGCTGAGAACCAGACCCAAAATGACCCTCCTGAGAACCAGCAGCCGTTGATTGGCCTTCGGGGGAATAAATATCACCTCCTTCACGCAACCTGCTACCACTCATTGATGGCCCTCTAAGTGGATTTGAACCACCACCAACCTCTCGAGATGAGAGAGAAGCTTCATAAACAAATATGAATTTATAATCAATTGAAAAATACATTCATGTGTACATATAAATACATATACATATTCATTGATTAAATTGTGTGAACCATACCACGACTGGTTGAACCATGAGCACGCTCCATGGATGGAGTAGAAACCCTTCTCCTCTTACCTCCTAAAAATTAAAAAATGAAACTTATTAACAACTAATTTAACACACAAAGTTAATAAAAAATCAATTCCATATGTACACACATGTGTGGAGATTTAAGATTATATTTAAATACTGTGAACATCCCCCAATCCCTGAACCTCCATATTGGATTTGGCTGATCTTCGTCGTTCATCCTCCATGATATATATATCTATTGGTGGACATTTACACAAAATAGATTTCAGAAAATCAATTTGTAATTTAGTGTACACAAATTATGTAGAACACAACTTTAAAAGCAATAATTGATGTGTGAAACTCAATTTAAGCAAAAAAGAAATTATAAAAACGATAAGTTCACCAAATTGCACTTTACATGGTGGGAGCACACTTGGTATAAAATTGAAAAAAACACATGGTCATTAAAAAAGAAGCGTGAAACTCCATTTTAAAAAAAAATTCCTGAAGTCCCCGCATTTTAATTTTATAAAAACGTGAAGTTCACTTGTTGCAAATGTGAAGTTCACCAAGTTGCGCTTTACATGGCGTGGTGGGAGCACACTAAGTATATAATTGAAAAAAACACATGGTCATTAGAAAAGACGCATTTATAAGTACACAACACAAACATATCCAAGATATGTTACAACGTCCATCAATAAATTTTGAAGGGGAGCATCTCAACACTAATTCATCTTTGAGAGATGAATCTTGAATTTTTGAAGAAGAGCATCTCAAAACCAATTCATCTTTGAGAGATGAATCTTGCATTGGCATTGCTCTGTATAATTCTAATTCATCTTTGATAGATGAATCATGAATTGGCATTGCCCCATGCAATAGATTAGCAGACATCTTATTCACATTTGTACAATGCCTTATACTAAAAAATTGAAATTGGTTAACAATATTGTTTGCTATTCCATGCAGTTCCTTTAGCCTCTCCTTTTTAACTTGGCACACACTATTCATCTGGTTGAACACAAGTTTAGAATTGGTGAAAACTACAATTCCATTTGATCCATACTTCATCGTTGTTCCCAAGCCTTCTATCAATCCAATATAATATGCCTCGTTGTTTTTTGTTCTTCCTGGTATATTCATTTTCCTTTGGACAACTTTGCTAGTCGCAATATTGGAAAGCACATATGTAATCACTGCTTTCCCTGGATTGGGATAGCAAGAAATTATATGCATAATTTCCATTTTTCAACCATATTTAATGGTTTTCTTATCCCTGAAAAATATATATATATATATATATATATATATATATAAATTAAATCGACATTTATTGCAAATGCATGAGAAAAATGACACAAGATCATGAGGTAAATGACATGTGCATTGTTTATCTTAAAGTTTGACTTAAAAATTTTATGGTAGAGTTCACATCTAAAATTAATGGGAGGAAGCATTTAGTTTTTGGGAGAAATGACACATGTACACAGTTTACCTTAAAGTGGTTTTGTTTTATGGATATTAGAGGAAGCCTTTAGTTTGTGGGATAAATGACACATGTAAATATTTTACCTTAAATTTGTTGTGTTTTATGGATATTAAAATGAAGAACTTCTATTTAGATCCATTCCAGAGATTGATTGTAGGGGCATTTACTAGATATGTCACCTTTCATAGAAGATGAGATCCAGAGGCTACCTGGCCCTTTACAGACTCTGCCTATAGAACTTGTAGAAGTAAACACTAGAGGCATTAACAAAATCAAAGAATGTTTTCATGCTCAGACATGGGAATGTGTCTCTTTCCCTACGCAGAAAAATAGTTCAAGGTAGTTAATATTCATAGACATGTCATCAAGCAGGTCAATGTGATCATCCCCAACTTAATTTTCATGAAATTAGGCTTGGAATCCTCTACAACCTGGTGGATGGAGTTGAATTGGAACTAGGTCAAGGCCTTTACAAAATACATGCTAGTGAATAACACTTACTAGGTTATGCCAACAAATAAAGTGGGAGAAATGTTTTCTCCTCGAGGTTATCCAATTGGGTGTGTAATACCAACTTCACCAATTTCCTAACAGGTTTCTCTCTTAGGTTACAAAGTGTCTTAGGCCATTAACTTCCATAGACCTCAATAGATTATTAGAGCTGGAATTCTATTTCTCAAGTGTGTAAGAGAAGAAATAATTCTTGTTTAGATTTTAACAATGGCTAAGATGGTCAAATTTTTATTTCGGAAAACAAATAAACTACATATGCAAGACTTCAATATTTAGATGCAATTTTTTTTTCAATTGCAAAAGTTAGTAGGATGTGCAATACCTATGCCAATTGCAAGAATATCATCAAATGGTTCTTGATGATATATTTTCTTTTCTTCATTGATACAATTGTCATTAATACACATTTACATTTTTATTCTTATAATATTCACTACCAATGTATGTTTTTGTGGCATTATATATTCGATCAGATAATATTTCAACTCCTTGGTTAGAAAAGGGAGTCCGACCATATTTATTCTCTTCATATTATGGGTTTTTCAACCAATTTTTTCTCCTACCATCTCCCTCTCTCTCCCCAAATTATTGTCATCAAACATGCCCCATTGAGGATCTGGAGCAATGTTTGCACCATACTTAGAACTGTCATTGCTGCTAATTGAAATTAGAGAGTCATGTCAATTTTTTTTTCAAATGCAAAAGTTAGTAGGATGTGCAATATCTATGCCAATTGCAAGAATATTTAGGGGATCTCTTTGCACTATGAGTAGGAAACAATTTATTGGTTCTCATACTCCCAAGCTGCTTTCTCTATGGAATCATAAAATTCTAGTAGAAGGCCAAGTCATGAATGTAATTTTGTTGATTACTAAAGGTGAGAATCACCATATCTAGTCCATGTAGTCCTCCACCACTACCCCAGATTGATAAGTTGTTAACAATTTTCCTCATTATTTCAAAGAATAAGAAGCCAACCAAATATTTTTATCATGTTAATGATGTTTGAATTTACATTATCACAATTTTTTAGGGAAATAATAATGGTTGTGGTCCATTCCTAAAGACAAATAAGACCTACCCCTTTAATTGCAAGTTTCATCATGATAGTTAGTGAATTGTTTAGAAATCTATGAAAACTGCTTTTGTGCCTTTGGAAAGAATTTTGGTTTTTCCCCCTCTTATTTCAAGCAAATTTAAAGAAATGTTGCTTCTAAAATTTGTCCATGTGTCACTTTTGATAGACTTTATGTTGTTGGGCAACTTTTTATAGATACAAGGGATTTTAACATGACTTTTTTCAATCATTGAGACTTCTCAACTGGGAACCATTTTGTGTGACATTACTAACATGTAATATATTTTATTGATAGTTAAAGGAAGCATTTTATATTGAAAATGAATTAGAAAAAAAATTTCAACATTGAAACTAGGATTCATCATGTTCAAACATTCTTCCATAGAACATCCATTGCATTAGAACTATAGAAATGAATAGGAAAAAAACTATGGTAGGACATGATGTCATGATCCTCATGATGATTGAACACTGAAATTGATGCACACTAACTACCCATTACTAACAATATTCATGATGTTAAGCACAAAATGTGTACAGTATTATGCTAGATGTCATCTATTATCCGGGTAGCAACTCAATGGCACAAATTATTTCCTATCTTGTGGAATTTTAGTTTGATCTTATTCAAAACCTTATTAGTTATATATTTTTCAATTTCCCGTGGATTCCTTGAATTTTTTCTCCTACCATCTCCCTCTCTCACTCCCCAAATTATTTTCATCAAACATGCCCCATTGAGGATCTGGAGCAATGTTTGCACCATACTTAGAACTGTCATTGCTACTAATTGAAATTGGAGAGTCATGTATACTAGATTTCTTGCTTAAGTGGCTCTTACTTGGACAATATCCTGAGATGAGTTTGACATGATGGTCATATGAGGCTGGAAGCTACTTGGTGTAATTTTCCTTAAATCTTGAAAAAAACAGAGCAAAAATGTCATTTTCGATCATTTTTTATTAAAGCTTCTGCATATAGCAGATGTTATCACAATTGCAACACAATCATGTTCCATGAGCATGAATTATGAATGTTGTAAGCCAAATTGCAAGGACATTTGCATTCATTTTAGGCAAAAGAAGGCTATGACATTAAGGTCCATGCTAGAAAAAATTATGCAAATAAGGTTGCTGAGTCAATACTTACCATGTGTTTCAAAGCCATAACGAAGGTTGGCTTTGAGAGTGTCCTCCCAAAGCCTTGTCTTGAGATGAAATTTAATTCAATGTCTCTTAGAGTTGCAAGGTGGAATTGATAGAACTATTTGATTTCTTTACCATAGATAGATATCTCCTTTCATCTATACCTTTCTCTACCATCTTATTTCCAAGTGAAATGGGAATTTTCACATTCTGAATGCCATTACCATGTAGTTTGGTAGTCTGCTAGCTAGACCTATCACAAGTAAGGTTTTCATACCAAACTATTTCTCTTGCTCAACTCAGTGACCATGACTCTCTTCTCACACTGCTTACCATAAGATATTCAATTGTACATGTCACGCAAAGTTGGGGGTTCTAGGTCTACACCT
This sequence comes from Pinus albicaulis, assembly GCA_034641835.2. Taxonomy (NCBI): domain Eukaryota; kingdom Viridiplantae; phylum Streptophyta; class Pinopsida; order Pinales; family Pinaceae; genus Pinus; species Pinus albicaulis. The sequence goes on along the minus strand of JAXQQM020072028.1, from coordinate 6,039 downwards.
ATTAGGTAAAGTTGTATTTTATGGCATTGTGGTCCTTAAATTTGGAGGTGTTCCACCTGAAAAGGTAGGCATTAAATATGGATGAAAAGGATTTGTTTTAACTTTGATAGAATTTCCTTGTGGAATTACTGAATTTCTCGACGACATCATGCTAGCTTTGCTCAGAGAAGAAGGTTTTGGAGGATAAATTGAATTCTTTTGACTTATTTTTGGCATTGAAGTTTGAAATAGTAGTTTTGATGACTCCATTGATGACCTTGCTGAGGAATTTGATGCACACAATATTGAATTTGAAGATGGTTTAGAAGACATTGAAGAAGTTGTAGATTTTGGTGTTGTCACTGAATGTTTCTTTGTTGTTGGACTTGATCAAGACACAATTTAACTTTACGAGCAGATTGAAGACCTTGAAGAGGTTTTAGATTTTTTTGTTCTCACTGAAGGTTTTTGTCTAGAGTTTTGTTTCTTAAACCATCATTTCCATAGGACATTTTTGGTGAATAGATTCTTGACCTTGATGAGAGGATATGATACCTTGAAGAGGCTACATCTTTTGGTGACGTCACTAATTTTTTCTCTATTATTGTGTTTGTTAAACTTTTTTATCCCAGAGGAGGGTGTTATCCAATGTGAATTTGAAATCCCCCTCACATTTTTCAATGAAGGTTCTATCTGAATGTTAGGGAGCTACACAAATTATAGAAATTCAATATGATGTGCCAAAAAATTTACAGACATCCCAAAAACAGAAACCACCTATTATATGTCAATTAAATCTACATGGAACCAACAAGAAATATGGTAAAATATAGAATTACGAATCCCTTCAATTAGTAAAAAAAAAAATATGAAGAAAGCACCCAGAGGACTAGAAATAAAAATATAGTAGAGAAAAAGAATAGTATCTCAGCAGCTATAATTGCAAGTCATAAATTAATATCATATATTCCAATTTCAGCACTAAAAGCAAACTCAAAATAACATAAAAGTAGAGACAACATTGTTTTACATGTAAGTAAACATTGTTAATGGAAATATGCAACATGGATTGGCATAATCATGCCTTTATCAATGAAATTTCATCATACCATTGAACAATTGTGTGCTAACAATATTTAAATAAGTTAAAGGAAAAAATTGACCTATATTGTACAATTTATGGGACAGAAATCAATATGTAGAAATATTCACTTGGTTTTTATAATTGGATAGAGGAATGACTTAAAATGAACTTGTATGTCTTCTCGTTTTAGAGCTCAAATTTTTAGGAAGGATTTAAGTATCCACATTTCAAGAATCACTAGAAGAGGTTGAAAAAGAATATAGGAAGACAAAAAACTAACCAGTGGTGTAATAAATGGATTTCTTGGGAGGTAGATTGGCATATCGACTTTTGGTAGCTAGAAATTTTCCAAATAAGTGAATGTATTTGAAAACTGAACATCTAGTTTATTTTGGTTTAGACAAGGTCTAGAATTTGAAAATTGAATTCCCTCTTTCTTCCTCTTACATGTCCAATGATCGGAATCTGGATTGAGGGAAAAAAAATTCCAAAATAAAAATTTTTCATTTTATTTGTTGTACACATGAGTTTTTAAAAGCTAATTAACTCATAAATTTCTCACAAAATACACTTAAAGCTTGACACATAAACCCCTTCCAAATTGGCTAACTTTAGACGATCCTAAACACATTTTTATTTAACTAATGAGGGAGATAGCCCAACAAAACTAGTTTGTCCATATTCAAATCAAGTTGGTATCAAAGTACAATTTAGCTCATTTTAGTCAAGGTTAGTTAGAAGAATTAGCTATTGGTTTCTTTCTTCAATTTCCTCTCAAAATTAATGTGTACGTGCTTTTGAGAGACACACTAGAGGAATAAGGTCCAAATTTTTGATGAAAATGGGCTATGAAAGTAAAGGGTTAAAGGAAAACATGTACAAGGCATAGTTGAGCCAAATGTTGTTGAGGAAAGGCCTAATTATTTGGGTCTTGGTTATGGAAAACATGATGGAGAATGCTCCAAAGCCAAGGAGGCACATGACGTTGTTCCAAGAAGGAATTTCATTTCGTGTTCATTACCTCAAGCTTGTGAAGTTTATGTTCATGATGAATGGAAAATTTTGACACCCACTTTGCAAGAAGATGTTAATAATCATGCAGCTAATGAGAATGTAAAAGAAGAGGATGTTGAAAGCTCTAGAGTCATTGAATTCATTGCTAGTATTCAGAGGAGAGCCACTACCTCATCAAATTCACCTCCTCAAGAAGGCGACAAAGGTGAATGTTCAAGGTATAAATTTTCCTTTAATCAAATTGCTTTTGATTATGATAAACATGGTAAATATTCACATAAGATTTGGAAAAGTTTGCATGTTCCTTTTGTGGTTTGAATAATCATAATGTTTATAGATGTTGGAAGAAGATATCCATGCACATGAAACTTTCTAAATAAATGAGGCAAAAATTCAAAGGCCCATTAGACAAGGAAAATGATGTTGAAAATAAGATGCAATTGTTTTGCACTCATTGCCATAAGAAAGGTCACCTTGTAGACAAGTGTTGGACTTTGTATCCAACAAGTCATCCACGACATTTGAAGAAGGTGGAAAGAGATATTGACAAGAATGGAAAATAGGATTCCATAATCGATGAGGGTCAGGATGATTCACATGATGATGAAGTGTAGCTGAAAGAAGCGCCATTGAAATGGTTTCGTAAGGGATGGTTAGATTTCTTATCCAATTAAGGCCTTGCATGTATTTTGATGTTTCATGAATTTCTTTGCAAATTCAAAGTATGGTGCGTGTTGCATGAAGCAAGATGTTGAAAGTAGAGTTATGTTGACACACTTAAATGCAACAAATATGGAAATTTGTACATGAGCTATTATTTGACTTGAGAGTCAGTTGTTTGAAAAGGCATGTTTTGTCGACTTGTGTTTGGTTGATGGTTTTGTACACCAATATGTAAGAGTACATGGAGATATTCACATGATGTGAATTTTTTTTCTTTGAAGGAGAAAAATGATATGTCAGTGAGCTATGTTTCTTGCATGATGTGTTTTCATTTTGATGGTTTTGTTTGTGACAAGACGTCACAAGATTTTGGGAAGGTCCACTCTTGAGCGAGAGCCTCATGATTACAACCTAATCATGAGAATAAAATGGGAGTGCATCCTTATTTTGAAAACAAACCTCTAGATAGGATTCTAAGCTACCTAGGACTCAAACCATTATTTTTAAATTTGAAATATCATGGTGTGTTGTTTCAATGCCTAAATCCACAACCCTAACATAAATTGTTTTATTCTTTTTTGCAGGATTTAGTTGGTTATATTAAAAGTCAGTTGAATTTAAAATTCTTGGCTTAGTGGCATGAACCAAACATATTGTGTATTAAATGAGGAATTTCGCTCTCCCAGTCATTTCTAAATCACCCATATCACCAAGAAAACATGTTTTAAAATAACATACTTTGGTAGGGGAAAGACCTTAGGTCCTTTGATTGTGCACATGTGGTGTGAAAAATTGAAATTGACAATTTGCAAAAAAGTGAAATTATGAATGAAACCACGAAAAAAAAAATCCCAAAAGTGGTAAATGATTTAAATAGACCTAATTAATTATTTACCAACATAAATTCTTCAACTTTTAGCAACTAAATGATAAGTGAAAAAATAAATAAATTTGTAATTATGGTTCGAAAGTTACATAATCTTAAGAAGCATTTTAAATTAATTCTATCTCATAAAAAGTATCCCTCCTAACTTAACAAATACTATCTCTTCTCCTAAGGTTCACGACCTCCCTTCCTTAGCACACAAGACATAAATACAATTAATATTTCAATATTTTAATTCCTATCGAAACAAATGAAAAGTTGTATATAGATGGTTTCAAATATTATAAGAAGGTTTTTGATATGGTTGAGAGAATGTGGAAAATAGAATCCATAAACAAATTATTTTTCAAAACATATTACTTTCAAAGTATCAACAAGGAATGTACAAGGGTGTTCAATGAATTAATGCTATTTATTTAAATTCCATGATGTATATCTTACTCATAATTTTAAAAAATTATTAAATAATGATCTAGATTGGATAATTATATTATTTTTCATATATTTTGATGCTTATAGAGTGAAAAAACTGAAAGAATCAACTTGTAGGGTCATTTTAATGGTGGGTGGAGAATTAGGGTCTAAAACCTTTTGGAGTCATTTTGAGGTATTAAATGACATTTCTGGGGGTCAAACGATTATCCCTTGTGCCGAAATCTTGACCATTATTCTACACTTAAAGACATATCCAATGGTGCAAGAAAAACATCAAATGAAGCTCATTCAAAATTTATGCCTTTAGTAAGTTGACCTATCATGTTGACCACCATGGTACGAGAGAATGTCATTTTAGCCCCATTACTCATGCATAGCAAGCTCGCTACATGTGGAATTTTAACAAGACTCTAAAAGGTCTAAAATCACAAACCTCGTTAATGGTTGACGGAGTCAAATCTTACACCTAGTTGGCTATCACGCTATGTTAAATACTTGGCCACCGGGAGGAATAAGAGTTCCATTTTGTGTTATTGTATTTTGTTCCATAGTTGAAAATACAACTAGGAGTGTGAAGTTAGAGAGAAAAATGTATGAAGTTAAGTTTTTATAGCAACCTTACATGCCAAAAGTCTTAGCTAACTCTAGAGAGATTACCTCTTTCTTCGTACTTACATATTTTCCATACCAGAAAAGAGAGAGTAGAGCATGTTTACATTTTAGTGTTGTTTTTCTCCCATAAGGATTTCCTAGGGAAAAAGGAGTAGAGCATCATTACTTTTTAGGGTTGCTTGTCTCCCATAAGGATTTCCTAGGAAAATAATTATGTTGATTGTCTAGATATGTATGTGTGTGTTTCATTATGTTCTCTATTTCTTACATTGTGTTTCATTATGTTTTATATTTCTTACATTTCTGCCCTCCTATTTTTATTTCCAATAAAGGTTTATAAAGTAACATGAGAAGCAACATGAGACTTGGAACAATCATTTTCATTATCTATATGGAAGGCAAAAAGGATTATATCCCCTTAAGCTTAAGCTTATGTAGTTTGTCAATTTTTATCATATATTTTTTGGTAAGGGTAAATGTTTTTTTATCTATAGTAAGTCATGAGTTCCCCAATTTTACCTTATGTAAAGCATGATTCTAGGATTACTACAATTTGTACTTGGTTTTTTATTGTGATGATGCCCTGTCTCAATCACTTGGCCATCTCTCGATGGGTAGTTAAATCTTTATAAAAATACTTAAGTAATATTTATCTATTTGTATTATGTGAAATGTAAAAAATGGTATACTATTTTTCATAAAATTGTGTTGAGTTTATCATATATTTCGATGAAAGTTGATTATATGACACGTTTTCTTTAAAAGGAGAACAATTTTGTTAAGGTATGAATTTGCAATTTTGTGTGGCTCTTTATCAACCTTCACTTCCTCATTCCTAGAAAAAATATACTTTCTCATTCGTATACCCACTTTGTATTCAAATGCATGAGTTTTGAACTCTCAGTAACTATGTTTTTCCACGCAGGAAAATTATATGTCACATTTTATACTAACTCTAAATATTATTTTGAAGTTTGGATTACTTTTATTCTTTTATATAATTTAACATTAGATATAAGTTTAAATTGAAAGCTACTTAGATGAAATATAGCTTAGATATGGAATTTGCATTATTATCTATTTATTGAACTATCATGGACATAATTATTACACATGTTTAATTTACATTATTGTTATCTGATGCTTCTTTGATTTATCTCCTATAACTTAATGTAATGCTAGATATATAATTTAAGTTGAAGGCCCATGAGATAAATATGACTTCTATGTGACATTTGTATTGAATCATCTATTTGTTGTGTTATATGAACATAATTGGTACACATATCTAATTTGCATTACTAATATGTCATGCTTCTTTAATTTATCTTTTATAGATGACCGGAGCAACCCTTTTTAATCTATC